>JABTTQ020000561.1:0-335796 GCA_016081115.2 Rehmannia glutinosa
GATGATCGAGGGGCCCAAATAATAAAACTTTAAAAAGAAAAAAACTTTTTTCGGTTAGTTATTTTCTTATACGGGATAATGATTTTTTGCAACCTGTACTATAGGGTCATTGCGGTTTCAGTACCTGGACTATTTTCTTTTTTGTGAAAGTAGCACCTAAACTAAACGAAATTGTTGAAATGGCGATGGAATATTCCACCGGGATTCTATCACGTGGCACGCACGCCCCTTTTTTAAGGGTATTTTCGTCAGTTTAGGTTGTTATTAATCTCCCGCCCAAAGACTCACGTGATTTGCACGAGAATTCACAATCCCAACACCCTGCTTAACTTCCCCCAAATTACAACTTGCATGTCCTAAACATAAACAAACCAAAATTAACCCTTAATAAATCTCGAATCTTGGAAATATTTTGAACATACATGTGGACATATTTTGGACAAAATGTACTGCAAATTCATAACATAAAATGCAATATATTGCAATACGATACTTGAAAGATTACATTCAAATATCCAAATTCATCACATAATTGAAAACATGAATTTGGCATATCCTATCTACTACAAGATAATACTTAAAAAGGTTCCATACAAACTCCTACACAATACAATTACATTAAATCATAAGATACACCACAATCCAAGAAAAAAACATAGCCATCCACAACCAAATCTCATTGTTCCTCTTTCTCTTCATTTTGCCTTCAAGTTTGTCAAATTCCTTCACTTGGCCTTCAAGTTTGTTAATCTTTTTCAGTAGTCCGAGGATAATTTGTTCGATCCAGTTGAACAAGGTGCACCCTCCAACTTCCTACAAATTTCAGAAATTTTTTTTTCAAGTGGATTCCATAATAAATTTTACAAATAAAATGCATACCAATATCACATTTTCAACTACATAGCAAATTACTGCGAAAAATCTAAGAAATCGATCAAAATTGAAACTAGGGTTTATAAAATAAAAAACATACCTTGAATTTCTGGCATGCCATGTACCTCCTTCCGGGGTTAAGGTCAGTCCACGAGGTCTTCATTGTTGCATTTCTACCACAATTGAAAAATACATCCATGATAACCTCAGATGTTTGCTTCCACATTGCTCCTAGGGCACAAAATTGATGAGGATGAAGAAATTGGGGGAGAATTTGTTCTAATTCTGGAGAATTGAGGATGGATGGGGTATAATAGGGTATATTTGTCCATGTATAAATGATGAAAAACTAAACTGACGAAAATATCCTTAAAAAAAGAGGCGTGCGTGCCACGTGATAGAATTCCGGTGGAATATTCCATCGCGGGTATGTATTAGGTTGCATTTCAACAAATTCATTTAGTTTAGGTACTATTTTTATTTTTCACAAAAAAAATAGTACATGACTAAAACCACAATAACCCTATAATACAGGTTGCAAAAAATCAATAACCTTTCTTATCCTGTAAAAGTATACAAGTAAATTTATAATAACTGAATTATACTTATTTTGTTATTATAAAATGATCAGCTATAGTGTAAAAATATTAAACTTCCCCACATTAATTTAAAAAAAAAATCTGAACAAGAAATTTCCAAAAAATCATAAAATGGAACTAATGGATTAAATTGAAGTTGCATGGCAGCCTTGAGAATTGTGGGCTCCAATATTGTAATTAATTACAAACTTTCTTTTTCTTTTCTCATAAACGTTTTATCAGCCACAATATAAAAAGACGAGAGAAACAGAGGAAGATGAAAAAGAAGGTAATATGCATGTGATCCAACAGCCTTTTTGTTCCCCTCTTACTTATGTTATCATTTTTCGTGGCATTTAGTGACTAATAATTAATCCATTCTTTTTTTTTTTTTTTTTGAAGGGGAAACCAAAATATTTTATTGATGAATGTCGGCCAAAACTACCGATCTCAACCACAAAGGAAACGTCCATCTCATAGGATATGGGAGCACGGTTAAATACGAGAGGAAGCAAGAGCGTGCGCAAGAATCGAATTACATTCCTAGGAACGGCAAAACAAGAAACAAGATGATCGTAAAGGCGAGAAGCGATCTCACATCTTCCAAAATATTACACAGCTCATTTCCAAATGGGTCTTGCCAATTAATGGCCTTGACAACAGATAAAGAATCGGTCTCGACAGCAGCTATATTCAAGCCCATAAGTCTAACGAATTCTAGTCCCTCCCTCATCGCAATAGCTTCCGAAGTAGTCACATCAAACACACCGAGAATAGATTTTGACATGCAAGCAATAACGATTCCATTTGAGTCCCGGACTACTGCCCCAACCCCGATCATAACCTGATCCGTGTAGACTGAAGCATCCACATTAAGCTTAAGTTCACCAAAATTAGGGGGGACCACTTAACACTTTTTGACCAATTTTAGAAGCTGGTTGAGTATTAAATCCTAACCAGCAAGACTGATAAGCAAAAAGTGTTCTTGATGCTACTGACAATATTTCCTTAGGACCAGGCCAAACATTAGCAAATAACCCATTATTCCTTGAGTGCCACAAAGCCCATAAGATCCCAACAAAGAGCTCCAACTTTTCCATATTCAAACACAGACACGCTTCAATGCAAAGAAGTAATGAAGATGTTTTAACAGAGCGCATAAAATCATGTAGGGAACTAGCAAACCATACAGACCTGGAGTCCGAGCAATCTCGCAACACGTGTTCAATGGTTTCCACACAATGGTGGCATCTGCTACACAAGGGAGACATGGAGATACCCCGTTTGATGAGTTGGGTTGCGCAAGGCAAGATTCCATGAAACGCTCGCCAACAAAAGATTTTTATTTTCTCTGGGATGCGAAGCTTCCAAAGACGACGCCACCAAGTTGAAACAACCGTAGAGGATGACGGGCCCGACGAAAGCTGATTCTGCAACGCCAACTTGTATCCTGATCTAACCGAATAATTACCTGATTTTTCATAGTGCCAAATGATCTTGTCCGGGGGATTAGAATGACTCAGAGGAATAGATAGAATTAAATCCCGGTCTAAAGGCCAAAAATTTTGACGAACTAGCTGGGTGTTCCACTGACCCTCTGAAATTAAATCAGCAACATGATGGGCACTGATCAAGTTTGAAGGTGTGACTGGTTTAAACGAGAAAGGTCTCGGGAGCCACGGGTCGCTGACAATATTAATATTACGCCCATTACCGACACGCCAACGGATACCATCACGAAGTAAATCACGCCCCCAAATTAAGCTTCGCCAGGTATATGAAGGGCGAGACCCCACAACGGCTTCAAAAATCGATGCTTGTGGAAAGTATTTGGCTTTAAAAATACGGCTAACCAACGAGTGCGGTCTATCAATTAAGCGCCACACCTGTTTGGCTAGAAGCGCTTGATTAAAAAGTTCCAGGTCACGGAACCCCATCCCGCCTAAATGTTTTGGTCGTCTCAGTTTGTCCCAACACATCCAATGGATTTTCCTTTTATCTTCGTTGCCACCCCACCAAAATTTTGAAACCAAGCACTGTAAGTCCTTACACAATGAATAAGGCAATTTGAATATGCTCATGGTATAAGTAGCAGTAGCCTGAGCTACGGCTTTTATAAGTAATTCTCTACCACCTGTGGAAAATAACCTCGACTTCCAAAGATTAAGTTTACGTTGTACGCCTTCTTTCACACCATTAAAAGTTCGCCGCTTATTCCTCCCCATAAAAGCAGGGAGGCCCAAGTATTTGTCATGGCAAGAAGAATCTCTCGCAAGTCCAAGAGAATTACAGACAGCAATCTGGGTTGATTCATCCACGTTTGGGCTAAAGCAAATAGATGATTTTGCAAAATTGATTTGTTGTCCCGAGGCTCTAGCATACAAATTAATAGCCAGATGAATAGAATCGCTATCCCGCTTATTAGCCCGAGAAAAATGATAGCGTCGTCGGCGAAAAATAAGTGAGAAATTCTCGGAGCACCCCGAGCCGCAGTGATTCCAGTAAGAGAGTTACAACGTTCGCGGCCACGAATCAAAGCCGATAAACCCTCCACACATAAGAGAAAAAGGTAGGGTGAGAGTGGGCAACCTTGGCGCAAACCACGTTCAGGAATAACCTTACCGAATGTTGCGCCGTTAAAGCGGAAAGAGAACCGAGCCGTTGAAACACAATCCATAACAATATCAATCCATTTAGATCCGAAGCCCATTTTATGCATAACCCCAGTAAGGAATTTCCACTCCACACGATCATAAGCCTTACTTAAGTCTAGTTTCAGCCCCATCAATCCCTCTTTGCCTCGTGTTTTACTCCGAATGGTATGAATAGTCTCAAAAGCCACCAAAATATTGTCCGAGATGAGTCTACCAGGAATAAAAGCACTTTGTTCTTCAGAAATGAGCGACGACAAAGCTCTTTTCAGCCTGTTTGCTAAAGTTTTTGTCACAACCTTATAAACAACATTGCAAAGACTGATGGGCCTATAATCCGCAATGCGACTTGGCTTGGTGACTTTAGGAATAAGAATAATATTAGTATCATTATACTCAGTGATTGATTTCCCATTGTTTAGCGTATCCAGAACAACATTCACCAAATCAGACCCAATGAGGTCCCAATTTTTTGGAAGAAAATAGGTTGAAAGCCATCAGGACCAGGAGCTTTAGTACCCCCCATGCTGAACAGAGCACTTTTAACTTCGATATCCGTGAAGGGAGCATCGAGGTCCACCGCCATCTCAGGAGAAACACGGGTTGTAATAAAATCGGTCACTAAATCGATATCCTGAGGTGACGGCCAAGATGAGGTGAAAATATCACGAAAATACATTTCAATTTCCTTCGCAATCAGTTTTTCATCCGATATCCAAGTACCCGAGCTCGATTCAACACCCAATATCCAATTCTTCCTTCTTCTCGCAGTTGCCTTCTGGTGAAAAAATTTAGTATTTTTATCACCTCCTGGAGCCAACTAATCCTCGATCGTTGCCGCCAATAATGCTCTTCAACCAGCATGGCTTTTTCGAGTTGTTGATTAAGAGCTTTGATACGCTCAAAATCCATGGAGGAAGGGGAAGCATTATTGGCCTTGGCCAGTTCAGACTGTACTTCGGCGACTCTAAGGTTAATATGCCCGAATTCCCGTTTACTCCAAAGCTTAAGAGCATAACCACATCGTTTCAGAATTTCAGAGAGAGAAAGAGCCCCGACTGTTTTAATGATGTCCAATTAGAGTAAAGAACATCGGGGAATGACTCGGATGACATCCAAACAGGCTCAAAACGGAAGGCGTGAGAATTTTTCCTCATAGTATGGGATTGGTCAAGAAGGAAGTCCGAGTATAACAAAATAGCCCGATGATCAGAACCGTAAAAATCTAAATGCGCAACTTTAAATCTGTCGAACAAGTCAAACCATTCCCTATTACCCAGAAAACGATCCAATCTTTCGTGCACATTGGTTTCCGGATTAAGACTTTTCCTCCAAGTAAACTTCGGCCCGCAAAACCCCAGATCAAGCAGATTACAATCATCAACGGCCTCACAAAAAAGGGAAATATTTGCATCGATAATAGCAGCCCCTCCCAATTTTTCTGAGGCAAACATAATCTCATTGAAGTCTCCCCCAATAAGCCAAGGGAGAGAAAATAAAGATTTGAGACGGCGAAGAAGAGCCCATGATAATACCCTCAGTGACCGATCCGGGTTTCCGTAGAACCCCGTGAACCGCCAAGCACGACCATTACTAGTAATGATAGAATCAATAAAAAACCGATTAATATATTTAACAGACACGTCCACTTCGTCCTTCCAAAATAAAGCCAAGCCACCACTACGTCCAACACTATCCGCAAAAACACCATAATTGAACCCAAGTAACTCTTTAAGCCTAGTCGTCTTGCTGCCACAAAGCTTAGTTTCTGACAGAAAGACGATATCTGGGGAACGAATAAGGTTTCGTAAGTTATTCACCGCTCGAGGGCTCCCCAACCCCGAGCGTTCCAGCAAATGAGCCTCATTGTGCCCGGCGGGGTTGCGAGGCAACCTCCGCCGATAAAGCATTTCTGGTGGTAGTGACAGTAACATCTCTACGTTTTGGTGAGCTTGACTCCAAAGAACCATCAAAAGTGACTTTCCTCTTGACAGGGTGAGGGACAATGGATTACATGTTCCCCGCCCATGAGAACCATGCCTAGCGGCTGACTTCCAGTTGCGTTTTCTCTGAGAAGTAGACTTAGAAGTACCCACATGGAATAAAACCTTCGAGGGGCTCAAGGAGGGTAAGAACTAGAGATGGGGGTACCCTTACAACTTGACTCCGAGGAGAATGAACTTGTAGGGGAATGACCAATGTCAACCTATCACACTGGCATGACCCCATCCCCTGAATAGGAGGGGACTCTTGAACAACTTCATTATTTAAAGGCAACTTTCCATCCGTAGGAGAAATAGTAAATTGTGAACCAGTCGAGCTTGAAGTGTTTTGCGAGGGATCTGATCGATTCGGACCTTTGGAGGGATGGGATTACTCGAAAATGAGCATTTCTCCGATATACCGTTATTGGAAGATGTGGGGATGACGACTCTCTACTAGGGCCCGTCGTAAAGGAGGAATTTTGACCAGGGAGGAGACCCTTAAGCCATTTTCCATATAAACTTCCCCATTCCATCAAAGATGTTAAAAAATTTACAATCAAGAATTTCCAATAATCACAACAAAATGGAACGGGAACCCTCTCATATTTGAATGGACCCACACTTAAATAATGGGAGCCCCTCGCACGAAGGGGTTTCGTGATAGATGATTGTAAATGGCCAAGCACCATCCAATATTGTAATCTACATCAATGGCAAACCCCAATCCATCTATTTCTCGCCAATATTCTCCGTCATGCCGAAATCCGGAGATTAAAGACTTGAACCCAAAGTCTCGTGTAGCTAAAGGTCACCAATATCACCAACGTTTAAACCTTCAAATTCCTTTAAGATGACCAAAGATCTATTATAGATCCAAGGTTCAAGATTTAGAACTCTTTTAATCTCACGTTCGTCATTAAAAATAAAGAAGAACATAGGGGCCTATATCCATGATCAACAATCGCCATTTTTGTTTATTATTCCTCTCGACCCACCAAACCTACGGATCGGGGATCTTCCTTCATCAACTAGTTGATCCCCCACTCCGATCTTCTCTTCTTCCACGTGGCATTTAGTGCCGAACTCGGAAGAAAATAATTAATCCATAATTGTAGAGAGAAAAAAACATTTTTTTTTTTTTTTTTTTTTTTTTTTTTTTTTTTTTTTTTAATTAATCCATTAATCCATTTTTTTTTACTTAGTTAATCATGTTTGGGTCATACGTTAAATTCTTGTTGTCGGGTTGAGAGTAAAGTGATGGGGCTCTGGCCAATGTTAAGCAGTTCGTATCTTCTATTTTGAATTGTTTTTTTTTTATTTCACTTTTTTTGAGAAAGTTTATTTATTTTACTTTTTTTTTATCGGTAAGTTTATTTATTTTACTTAATATCAATACATGATGTCATGAAGGCACATTAATGATGTCTAACTTACCGTGTATTAATAATACTAGTCTTTTACCCGTGCGATACACGAGCTGCATCTATTAGGCATCTATTTTGTATTGTTGCGTGTATATTTTTTTTAATATTTCTTATGAATTATATCTCCTGAATTTAGGGATGACAACATCTCCTTGGGGAACCAGTAACCGAATTGAATGGGATAGGAAACCCACGGTTAATTTGGGGATGAGAGCGGGGAAAAGAATTATCCTCCTCTCGAGAATTGGGGATGGGACATGGACGATATTTACATTCCCTTCCCGAATATATATATATATATATATATATATATATATATGTATATGTATATTGTATTTACCTAATATTAATATTAATTCTATTTATAATTTTTTTATTAATTCTAAAAATTAGACCCATAAAATCTTTACAATTTTACTTATTCTCATTCTTTATTCACAAATTTTAGAATTATGTTTTTCTATATTTTAAAAAAATAGTGATCGCAAAAGATTTAAAATTTTAAAAAATAGTGATAATATAAAAATAATTAATTTGATTATAAATCATATGATTAAATAATTAAAAATATATTATTATAAACTATAAAAAAATCTCTTTAAATACGAAATATTTGGTTGTGTGAATATGAATTGTATCTATTTATGGAACATATTTATCTATAGGAAAGTAAAAGTTTGAAAGGTGTTTTAACTGCCTAATGTTGAATTTTTTTTACTATCCTAATGCTGAATATTTAATAAATTATATTTTTAATACAATCAATAATAAAGTGATTTCAAATTCCAATATTTGTTGGGGGTTTAGAAAACTGAACAATTGTAAAATTTATTAAAGAAATTAAACAAAAATCATACTTTAAATTTAGCAACCAACTTTAAGGGAAATGAAACATTTCAAACAAAAGAAAAATTATTTTATTTTTATATATACACATATAACAAAAAATTATCAAAACAGACAAATTCATCTAATTCCAAATGTACGACTTTGAAACTTGAATATCAAAATATGTTGATAAATATAAAAAATAATTTTATTAAATAAAAAGTATGTAATGAATATATAAAAAATAGTTTTATATATAAAAATACTATTATGAATATAATTTCATATTCAATAAGTCTTAATTTTCTTCTTAAATAAATATATATAATGATATATATATATGAATATACGTGATATATAAAATTGGGATACATATTTTGAGATATTTTCTTCAATTAAAATAACTAATTTTAATTGATTTTAATCGATTTAAATATAATTCTATATAATTATTAAGAAATCAACTAATAGCCCAAATAACAACTATACATATATCACAAATAACCAAAATATATGAATATACAAATTGTTGTCCAATAGACCATATGCATAATTTTTAAAGCCCATTACAAATTACAAAAAATAATAAATATTTCTTATATTTTTATTTATTATATGTTTTTAAATTTATATATGCAATATGAGTGTCAAACTGAAAATCGTAAATATGATATTTTGATATATTATATGTCAAAAAGGGATCAAAAATGAAAAAAAATATTAATTTTTTTATAAAAATGAAAAAAAAATACAACAATTAATGAGTGCACACATACATTTGGAAAGCTAGTTTTATATAATTCCATTTTTGTATTATTTTAAAAGTGATTATTTAAAGAAAATTGACTAACAAAAACAATTAAATATCAAATATTTATCACTTCTTATTTTTACACATTTTTTATCATTTTTTATAGTAAGAATGCAAAAGGACGGGAAAAATTCAACATACTATTTTCACTTACTTCTCTTTATATATATATATATATATATATATATATATATATATATATATATATTTTCCAGAATTACTTCACTAATTATCAAAATTTACGTTATACGTTGCAATTATATTTTTACTATTATTGGAGGGTGGTTTAGACGATTTGTTTTTTCAGATACTATTTATAAGTGACTTGCTTATTATATATATGGGTTAGTCTCCTGTCAGACCGTCTAACAGATCTAATCCTTAGACGGATCCAAATACCCAGCCCACCGTTAATCCGCCTATTGACCCGCACAACCACTAACATCATAACAACAATATCTGTTGGCCGTTGCTAATACTTTTTGTGAGAGATACTAATAATTTTTGGGAGGACTACTAATACTTTTCAAGAGAAATACTAAAATACCTTTAATGGAAAAACCTAATACTTTTCAATAAGATTATCAATACGTTTTAGGGGGAATACTAATACTTTTGCAATAAAAACTCAATACTTTTTATAAGGATTACTAAAAAACTGTTCAAGGGATTATTAATACTTTTCCAGTGGATTACTAATACATTTCGAAGGGATTGCTAATAATTTTCAAGGGAAAAACTAATATTTTTTATGGTTGCCTAATATTATGTTACTGCTTAATACTTTTCAAGGGGACAATTAATACATTTTAGGTGGATTACTAATATTTTTGAGGCAAAACAATCAATACTTTTCATGATCGAGGAAAAATAAAAATATTGTTCAAGGGAATTACTAATACTTTTCAAATGTACTACTAATACTTATCAGATGTAATACCAATACTTATTAGGGGGAAAACTAATACTTTTAATGGCCCCTAATATTACAAAAATGCCACCGGTCCTCAGATCCTATGACACCTCCCCATAATATTACAAAAATATCATCGGTGCATGAAATTACAAAAGAACCAGGGCCGGGTTGGATCCGTCTAATGGAAAAGACCCGTTAGACGGTCTAACCATATTTTTGGTCTATATTTATGGTTTAAGCAAAAATAATGGTTTATATTTGGCAACATATTTGTAGGAAAAATGAAACATTCCAAAAAAGTAAATATTAACCTATTTTTATATATACACATATATCAAAAAACAAATATTAAACAAACAAACTCATATATAGTAGTACAAATATAGAACTTTGAAAGTTGAATATCAAAATACGTTGATAAATATAAAAATAATTTATATTAACATGAAAAGTACGTTAATAAATATTAAAAATAATTTTCTATATATAAAACACTATTATGAATATATTTTTATTTGAAATATAAATTTAATTTATTATACATAAATATATATAATGCTATATATGGATATATGTAATGTACATAATATTTGGATACATATTATGATATATTTTCTTCAATTAAAATAAGTATTTTTAAATTGAGTTTAATAAATTTAAATACAATTCTATATAATTACGAAGAAATAACAACTATACATATATCACAAATATCAAAATACATGAATTTACAAATTGATATCCAATAGTCAAAATCTATAATTATAATAGGCCATTACAAAACAAGATTTTTAGTAAATATATCTTATTTTTTTATTTTTTATGCTAATTTTTATTTTATATATGCAATATGGGCGTCAAATTGATGATCGTAAAAAGACAATTAATTTGGTATATTATACGTCAAAAAGGGATAAAAAAAATTATCAAATTCTACAAAAGAAAAACAAAAGGACAAATATAATAAATAATGTACTACACACACAGATTTGGAAAGCTTATTTTTATATACTGCTTTGTTATTATGTATACATATTGATTTTCCAGAATTAATTTACTAATTACCAAAATTAATGTTATTGTTATAATTATATTTTACTAATTCTAGAATGGTATTTTAGGCGAGAAACTTTTTTCACTACTATTTATATGTGACCTGGTTATTATATATATATATATATATATATAAATTTGATACACGCGATCACACACAATTTGAAATAATAGTATTTGAAACACGAGATGAAATATAATTTGAAATGGAAATATTTGTGTAGTTGGCAGGGACATACTGAGAGGGGACTGGAGGGCTTTATTTTATCGACAAATAATCGGGGGTTCTATGGACACATTTGCCCAATATTTCGGAAAAATGACGCTTTTCAACTCTCTAGTTTTTTCAGACTTTTTAATGCTCCCGCACGTTTTTCGGACATTTTTACGCTCCCACCAATTTGTTCGGATATTTTTACGCTGTTGTTTCAAGGTTGTTTCGAACATGTTTCATCTAATAAAATTTCAGAGAAAAAATATTTTATGCCCCCATTAAATAACCAAATTTATACTCGAAAACTAATAAAAAAAATCAAGAAATATATACATATTAAAACAAAACACAATGAAAATAATATAGTAGAGAAAAAGAACACATGAATAAAAAAATAAAATTCAAGTTTTGATATTTTTCATAAAATGTCAAAAATATGTAAACAACCAAGAAACAACAGAACAACATTGAAAATTATATAAAAACAATCCAGAAACAAAGAAACAATATAAAAAATACCATATGAACAAAAAGATCTTAAAATAGGTAAAAATATTATTGAAACATCGAAAACTACATGGAAACAACAAGGAAATACCATAACAACATTAAAACCAGTATAGAAACAACCCAAAAACAATGTAAACAATATAAAAAACACCACATGAAAAAAGAGCTTAAAAATAGGTAAAAAAATGTATCGAGACATTGAAAACTACGTGGAAACAACAAAAAATAAATTAGAACAACATTAAAAATATTACAGAATAACACAAAAACAATAGAAACAATGTACGAAACAACACATGAACAAAAAAGAGCATAAAAAATAAGTAAAAGTTGTTTTAAAATATAGAAACAACATAGAAATAACCAAAAAACAAATATAAATAATATCGAAACAACATAAATAACATATAAATTAAGTAATACATGAACAAAAAAAATCGAAAAAAAATGTGAAGATGTCAAAAAAATATTTAGAAGCGTAAAAAAGTAAAAGAAATCATCGGGAGCGTACAAAAATGATATGAGCATAAATTGTGTCATTTTTCTTACTGTAATGTGGAATTGTGATATAAATTAATGTGGAATTGTGATATAAATAATTAGCCCCATAAAAGGTTGTACAAAGCTCAATTTTATGAAGAAAAAACCCTAAGCTCCTAAATGATCGGATGGCGCCTCCATGAATTCTTTCGATCGTTGTTCAATCCCTGTTTTCTAATCCTCTGGTCATGGAATCAATCGATTGTCTTCTATTCCTGGAGATTGATGGGTCTTCTTCAAACTTACTTCCTTGCGATACGATGTGCGGCGAGGTACATACACAAATGAACTCGGACGACCTATAGGTTTGAGGAACGCGACCCTCTCTTCTCATGCCACCGCCAGAGAGGAGATGTCTGGAGCCCCTCCTTCGTTTCCCGTTTGCCCTAATCCTGGGGTTTACCCTATGGATGGTTTAAACCCCAACCCAAACACTTCCACGCATTTGCACAAGATTCGTTACAAAGGGGACTCCATACCAACGTTTGCAACAAAGGTGACGCCGATGGATCATTTTCGGTCTGTGAAGCAGGGTGATTTTTTCTCCGTCACTATAGATGAGGATATTTATCAACAACGAGCAGCCGAACTTAAGAATTTATTGATTGGTCGGATTATTCTACCCAAAGGTTCGAAACCAGTTTCAACTTTGGAGCTCAAGGTGAAATTGGCTTCAATGTGGAAAATGTCGAAGAACTGAAAGTTAATATCTCTTGGTAGAGGCTATTACAACATCCAGTTTGATTCTATAAAGGATCGAAATTATGTTTTTTCAAAACATGCATGAATTTTACAGCCCGGTTCAATCCGCCTATCAATCTGGATCCCAGATTTTAACCCATATAAGGTAAACACTTCTATGGCTCAAGTATGGGTTAGAATTTATGAGTTGAGCATCGAATATTGGCATAAATCATTAATTATGAAATTAGTTGGTGCAATCGGAACCCCGCTTCAAGTAGATGAACGTTCTTTATCGGGTGATGTCAGTCACTTTATTATAGTGTTGGTGGAAATGGATTTTAATAGTCCGATTCAAGAATCAATTATAGTCGAAAGGGTGGGGCATTGCTCCTTTGTTTCCTTTAGTTACGAAAATTTTCCGAATTTCTGTATGTATTGTCGAATTGTGGGGCATTCTATCACCAATTGTCGACATTCCACTACTCATGAGGTTAATATTCCACGATCCAAAGAGTCTAAAGATGATGGCAGGAATAGAGGACGATCAGTTGTGAGGAATAACAGCAAACATATATGGAAGAAATATTTCTAAGGGAAAAGAAGTTGTTACAGAAGCTTGTGTTAAAATTAATAACAAGAAAAAACATGCTGCTGCGAGCAACAGTAAAACGAATGGTGAAGCTGCTTATTCGAAGGTGCATACTCAAAACTCTTTTGAATCTTTGGGCGACAATGATACTGAGATAAATGATTCCGTGCAAAATCTTAGCCCAAATTGAAGTAACGTTGCCCAAGGAATAAACAAGGAGCGTTCGCTGGTGGTCCACAAACCTCAACCATCATATACTATTCATAATCAGGCGCAGGCTGATCAGTTGGTTGACAACGAGAAGACTGACTTAAATAAGGCCATTGAGACCGTGAATAACAGTAACCCTGTTAGTAATTACGTGTTAAAACCTAGTGATCATTCGAAAAGTTTTAATTCGACTGAACTTTCAGAGAGCTTTCAAGCCATGGCGGCAATATCCCCGAAGAGGTGGTCCGATATGGCGGAAGACGAAGAGCAAGATGAAGAAGAACAAGACAAATCATATGCTTTAAGACAAAGCTACGCGTCTCTTCAACTACTCCGCTTGTCATTCACTCGTGTGCTCTCTCAGAAGCTATGAAGAATATGGACATTGTAGTTCGAGGATCCTGGGCCGACATTCCACAAGATACATCGACCATCAAGACGATACTCGAGCCCGTGCAAAAACAACAAATGACAGACATAAATCACGTAAATTGCATTTTTAAGTTATTTTTGTGATTTTTTTCCTGAAATTTTGCATTGTTTTTTCTTTGCTACCTGATCGGCTTGTGGTCAGGACTTTTTCCATTTTTTTTATATATTTTCATTTATCTAAAAAACATTGTGTCATTTTTCCGAAAAAGTAAGGTATGTGTGTCAATATATTTCTCAAGAATCGGATTAAGATTTTCTATTCCACTTTGTTGTTCCTTTCTCTATTCCATTGCATCGAAAAATGTCACGTGTACTCCTTTTACCTTTTTTTTTTTTTGGTCTCTTTTTGGTCGTGGCGAAAATGCTTTTAAGCGTTTTTTCTCGAAGGGACTTTTGCATGGAACCCATCCATTTTAACTATTCTAATTTATACCAATTACTTGTTGCTTTCACGTCTAATCACCCCAATTATTACAAATTTATTTTTCAATTTCACGTTTCTTGTGATGAACTTTATTAGGTTATATTTTATAATGCCCAAAAGTACGTAATTTCTATCCTAATGGGTTGGCAAAGAGATACAGATGCTAGTTCCATGGTAAAAAAATATGAAAAATCATGGGGTAATCGAGAATGTCAAATTAATGATTAAGAACTTCAAAATACTTCAACCATGCGTTCTTCCAGTTACACTTTAAATTTTTTTTTTAAATGCAACACCCCTCAAAGGGGAGTGGGATTAAGATTATCCCCAACCAATTTTATTGATCATTAAATTTAAAGTTACACTTCAAATTTAATTCACTGTTCGGATGGTGTTGGGGGCAAAAGCAATATTTAATAAATAAATATATAATTTGATTTTATATATTGATTTAATATTGATTGCCTAATGGGTTACTAATGGAATAACCAGACCTAAAAGAGTCTAGGATTGACTCATAGATCGATTTCTCCTACGCGGCCCACGAGGCCTACTACTCAGGTATAAAAAGGTCCCTCATCTTCATTTGTAAGTGTTAGATAAATGTTTTTATCAAGATTTTGATGATTATGTTTAAATGAGTTTTTATACCAAAACAATGTTAATAAATGTTGTCCAAATACTCCTAAATGATTTAAAATGTTTTTGCTAATTTTTGGAGTATTTCTTAGAATTAATTTTTCGATAAAAATGGACAACACTTTTGATGGTTTTGTTTAAATTGGTTTTTGCACCAAAACAATGTTTTTAAATGTTGTCAAAATACTCCCAAGTGATTTAAAATATTTTTACTAATTTTTTGGAGTATTTCTTGAAGTTTATTTTTGATAAATATCGGACAACATTTAAAATTGGAGGTTGACCGGTCGCCCAAAGGTCGACCGGTACCTGAAGAGTGCAGGAATTGAAACAGAAAGTTACAGACTTGAAAAACTGAAGAGGGGGACCGGTCCAGGGCAGGGCCGACCGGTCGCACCCTAGGGCGATCGGTCGCACCCCCTCTTGACCGGCCGCACCCTCGACCGGCCGCACCCCCCGCAACCCCTACCTGGATCGCACTATTTTCATTCAAACGTTTGAAATCTTATACAGGGCAACCGGTCGCCCTATGTAATTTTTGACAGCAAAAATTCCAACCGTTGTCATTCTTATCAGCAAGATTTACTTTTTATTTTTGTACAATATTACTACATCTTGTGATCCTCTTTTTGTAGACAAAAGTGAAGAAGAAGGAGCCTTTGTTGGTGAAGACTCTCCTATAAATAGAGGATGAATTGAAGACACAAGACACAACACATACAAGCAAATACACAACAAGAAATCTAAAAATTCTCCAAGTCTTCATTTTTACTCTCTTGTTGTAATAGCCTAGTTCTTGCACTTGCACAATCTTGAGGTCTAGGCTTTTCATTCTTGATTACACTTGCACTCAATCTTTGTATTGTTTTTATAGAGTTGTAATCTTGAATTTTGTCCATCATCCAAAACAAGATATCCTTGTTGTTGCTCTTGTGGTAAGAGTACACTTGGGTGATCTTAGGTGTTGAAGAGTGTGGTACTCTTCATAGGTGTTGAAGGAAGATTGTGGTAATCTCTTTGAAGGTGTTGTAAGAAGATTGTGGTAATCTTCAAAGGTGGTGTTGTATTAATTGTGGTAATTAATAAAATCCTTTTTCTTTTTGAAATCCATCCCGGAGATACTGGGGTGGTAGAGGATTAGGCCCTAGGTGGGTTGAACCTCTTTAAATCAACGAGTGTTGTTTAATTTCCGCATTTACATTCTTGTCATTTACTTGTTCATTCGAAAAAGAGGGCGATTTGCGAAAAATCGGCATAATCTATTCACCCCCCTTCTAGATTATCGTAGCCACTTGGACTAACAAGTGGTATCAAAGCAAAACTCTTTGGCTAGCTCGTTCCGAGTAAAGATAAAAGATCATTGGCTACGAATGAAGCTTATCTCACCACCGGCGCCTCCACCAACAAGCCACCACTATTCGACGGCAACAACTACGCATTTTGGAAAGACCGCATGGAGTGCTTTCTACAAGGGTGCGGATTTGATATTTGGAATGTGGTCAAAAGAGTTGCTCAACCAACAACAAAATTGGAGGATGGTACCACGACTCCCAAGCCGTTCAAGGAGTACGATGAAAATGACAAGAAGGCTTTCTCTCTAAACGGTAAGGCCTTAAACATATACAAATGAACTTTTGAAAAAGTTCGGCAATGAAGAAGGAAGAACCGTGTCTACTCCTATGGCAACCAATGTCAAAATTGACAAATATGAAAAAGGCAAGTCCGTGAATGAATCAAAGTATCGAGGTATGATTGGTAGTTTACTTTATTTAACCGTTAGTAGACCGGACATTCTTCATGTCGTATGTCTATGTGCTCGTTTTCAAAGCAATCCCAAAGAATCTCATATGAGTGCCGTTAAAAGGATTTTTCGATATTTGAAAGACACTATTCAATATGGTTTATTCTATCCAAAGAATGAAAATTTTTCTCTTAAAGGTTATAGTGATTCGGATTATGCGGAAAATATTGATGATCGTAAAAGTACTTCCGGATCATGTCAATTTCTAGGTGATTGCCTAGTTTCTTGGTTTTCAAAGAAACAAAATTGTGTTTCACTTTCAACGGTCGAAGCCGAATATATTTCCGCGGCTTTTTGTTGTACTCAATTACTTTGGTGAAACAAACTTTAGCAGATTATAAATGTTCTTTTGAAAGTGTTCCTATCTTTTGTGATAATATATCCGCTATAAATATTGCTCAAAAGCCGGTTCATCATAATCGTACTAAACATATTGAGATTCGACATCATTTTCTAAGGGATTGTGTTTCAAAACGGAAAATTGAGATATCTTTTGTACCATCTCAAGATCAATTAGCGGACATTTTTACAAAACCGCTATCTTCCGAGACTTTTGCGTCGATACGAGCTCGGTTAGGCATAATGCATATTGAATGAGGTTTACGTTCGCATTTTGCACGTTTTTAAAACTTAGGGGCGAAAAATTGGATTTTTGGTTGAAAATTCGGATTTTGGAAAACAGAAAGAATCACTGGGCTGTTTGGGGGAAGGCCGACCGGTCGCCCATGATGTCGACCGGTCGCCCATGCCCCCAACCGGTCGCCCTTAACCAAAAATTGGATAAAAACGTTTCTGTTCTCAGTTTCATCATTTTTGGTCTTTTGTGTTCATTTTTCGTCCCCTACGCATTTTTCACACAAATTTCACTTCAAATTTGTTTTATTGCATACATTTTATATTTTGGATTTCATGAGGCTCAATTATCATCATCATTGTTCATCTTTACCGATTAAATGGTAAGAATTTCTCCTTTTAATCTCAATTGGGTTGAACCCTTGAGAATGTGCTTGTATCTTGATATCTTGTTGAAATTCTTGTATTAATATGTTGTTTATGATGATTGATGATGAATGAATATTGTTGTATTGAAATTGGTGATGAAATTTTTTGGCTTAAACAAATCACAAAGGCGTTATGTTTCTCTTGTTTTATTCAATGCACGCGAAGTGTTCGACAAAATGTTTCAATGAAAAACTCATCACCTACATGATTCTCTTGATTTGAAAAGTCTTATAAGTTTATAGAGATCATGTTTTATCAATCAAATGAGCTTTTACAAATCAAATGAGCATTTGTTCCCTTTTATTCGGAATTTAAGCTTAAATGCTCAATATGATCGATAAATCGATTAAATTGCGCACTTTGATATAATTGTATGATGTTTTTATCGTGCTAACATTCTTTTTGATGATTCTAAAGGGGGAGAAACAGAAAAAACACTCACATGCTTAAAGAAGTGAAAATAAGCTCACAAGAAAAGCTATAAGCTAGGGCTCTTAAAAGCCAAAAGCTGTGAACAATACTTAGTCCATGTGATGTATTATGGACTTTTATGCTTGACTAATGATGTTTTGTGATAGGGGCAGCTTATAAGCTCATGATATTCAAGCTTAAGTTGTAAAAGCTAAGCTTTAAGCTTTTAGTTGCTGCTTCTATACTTACTCTTGCTATGCTTGTTGATAGGGGGAGCTTGTGCAAAAATGATTTTGAAAAATCTTTGCTCCTATCCTTATGAGTTTGTACTTATGATGAATTTTGCTTAAAATGGATTGATGTTTTAGACCGAAAAATTTGTTTCGTTTTAAAATCAACTTCCTAAAATTGTTTTGGTTTGTAATCATCAAAAAGGGGGAGTTTGTTAGATAAATGTTTTTATCAAGATTTTGATGATTATGTTTAAATGAGTTTCTATACCAAAACAATGTTAATAAATATTGTTCAAATACTCCTAAATGATTTAAAATGTTTTTGCTAATTTTTGGAGTATTTCTTAGAATTTATTTTTCGATAAAAATGGACAACACTTTTGATGGTTTTGTTTAAATTGGTTTTTGCACCAAAACAATGTTTTTAAATGTTGTCAAAATAATCCCAAGTGATTTAAAATATTTTCACTAATTTTTTGGAGTATTTCTTGAAGTTTATTTTTGATAAAAATCGGACAACATTTAAAATTGGAGGTTTCGGTCGCCCAAAAGGTCGATCGGCACCAAGAGTGCGGGGTGAATTGAAACAGAAAGTTCTGAGACTTGAAAAACTAAAAGAGGGGACCGGTCCGGGCGGGGGCCGACCGGTCGCACCCCCTTGACTGGTCGCACCTTCAACCCCTACCTAGATCGCACTATTTTCATTCAAACGTTCGAAATCTTATACAGGGCAACCGGTCGCCCTATGTAATTTTTGACAGCAAAAATTCCAACCGTTGCCATTCTTATCAGCAGGATTTACTTTTCATTTTTGTACAATATTTCTACATCTTGTGATCCTCTTTTTGTAGACAAAAGTGAAGAAGAAGGAGCCTATGTTGGGAGCCTATGTTGGGAGCCTATGTTGGTGAAGACTCTCCTATAAATAGAGGATGAATTGAAGACACAAGACACAACACATACAAGCAAATACACAACAAGAAATCTAAAAATTCTCCAAGCCTTCATTTTTACTCTCTTGTTGTAATAGCCTAGTTCTTGCACTTGCACAATCTTGAGGTCTAGGCTTTCCATTCTTGATTACACTTGCACTCAATCTTTGTATTGTTTTTATAGAGTTGTAATTTTGAATTTTGTCCATCATCCAAAACAAGATATCCTTGTTGTTGCTCTTGTGGTAAGAGTACACTTGGGTGATCTTAGGTGTTGAAGAGTGTGGTACTCTTCATAGGTGTTGAAGGAAGATTGTGGTAATCTCCTTGAAGGTGTTGTAAGAAGATTGTGGTAATCTTAAAAGGTGGTGTTGTATTAATTGTGGTAATTAATAAAATCTTTTTTTCTTTTTGAAATCCATCCCGGAGATACTGGGGTGGTAGAGGATTAGGCCATAGGTGGGTTGAACCTCTTTAAATCAACGAGTGTTGTTTAATTTCCGCATTTACATTCTTGTCATTTACTTGTTCATTCGAAAAAGAGGGCGATTTGTGAAAAATCGGCATAATCTATTCACCCCCTCTAGATTATTGTAGCCACTTGGACTAACAAGTGGTATCAAAGCAAAATTCTTTGGCTAGCTCGTTCCGAGTAAAGAGGAAAGATCCATGGCTACGAATGAAGCTTAGTTCACCACCGGCGTCTCCACCAATAAGCCACCACTATTCGACGCCAACAACTACGCATTTTGGAAAGACCGCATGGAGTGCTTTCTACAAAGGTGCGGATTTGATATTTGGAATGTGGTCATTGAAGGAGTTGCTCAACCAACAACAAAATTGGAGGATGGTACCACGACTCCCAAGCCGTTCAAGGAGTACGATGAAAATGACATGAAGGCTTTCTCTCTAAACGGTAAGGCCTTAAACATTTTACATTGCTCTCTTACCGCCACCGAATATAATCGCATAAGAGGCATACGGCCGGCACATGAAGTTTGGGAAAAATTAGAAACCATCTATGAGGGCACAAAGAAAGTGAAGCAAGCAAGAAAAACAATGCTTGTGAAAGACTTTGAAAATTTCAATATGCATGATGGTGAAAGCATATAAAAAATGGTGGAAAGGCTTGACAACATTGTCAATCCTCTTGTGGCTCTTGGAAAGGTCATCTCCGAAGAAGACAAGGTGACCAAGGTATTGAACGCCCTTCCCGGCTCATGGTCCGAAAAGGTGACGGCAATCACGGAAGCTCAAAATCTTGAGACACTCAAGTTTGATGAGCTCATTGGGAAACTCCTCATTTATGACGTATATCTCAAGGAGAGGAAAAATTATCAACCATCCACCTCTAAACTGGGTACGCAAAATATTATTATAGGCTTAGCATCTTCTTCTAATAATGTTTATTATGCTAGTGATGAGGATGATGAAGAAACGGCGGCTCTTGTTAGAAAATTTGCAAATTTTGTAAATAAAAATAAAGCAAGAAAGCCTAGAGACAATTCTTGTTTCAAATGCGGAAAATCCGGGCACTACATAGCCAATTGCTCGAAATTAGCGGAAGAGGAACAAAAGAAGAAAAAGCCTTTTCCGATAAAGAAGACGTTAAATGCGGATGTCAAAACTTGGGATGAATTACTTGGAACAACCGACGAGGAAGGAGAATCAAAACATGGTCTTATGGCCATAGACGATGAAAATACCGAGGTACGCTCTAATGCTTCATCTTCTTCCCTAGTTGATGAATTACAATGTGATTTTGATGAATTACAAAATGAGTTTCAAAATTTGATTGTTAAATACAAGAATTTGAAAAAGGAGCATAAAGAGCTTAAACTAGAAAAAGATAAATTATTTACTTCCTATGATTCTCTTGATAAGGCTCATGCTATTACTCTTACTATGATCCGTACTCTTGAAACCGAAAAACAAACGCTCACAAATGATATTGAAAATTTGAAAAAGGATGTGCATCGATTCAATTTAAGTACGGATAAAGTCACAAAAATTTTAGATGCACAAAGAGGTGAGCATTCTAAATTAGGACTTGGTTACAAACCTTTTCAAAATGCTTTTAAGAAAAAATACCATGGTCCAACCTTTGTACGTGCTAGTAGTCCTCGTATTATTACTTGTTTTTATTGTGGTAAGAATGGACACTATGCTAGTAATTGTAAATTGAAGAATAATTTTAGCTATTATTGGAGACCTAAAGGTCTCAGGGCTAACCCCCATGGACCCCAAAATTATAGGGTACCTAAAAATAATTCCTTTGTAGGTTATAGGGGCTATAACAACAATGGAAGATTCAAAATGGCTCGTGGACAGCGGATGTTCACGCCATATGACCGGAAAGAGAGAACTTTTTACCAACATCAAACTCCAAGAAGAGGGTATGGTCATGTTCGGCAATGGCAAAGGAAGAATTCTTGGAAATGGAAAATTGGTAACTCTTCTTTCTCTCTTAGTAATGTTCTTTTAGTAGAAGGGCATAAGTTCAATTTGATAAGTGTTAGCCAACTTTGTGATTCAAATTATAATGTTGATTTTAATAAAGAAAAATGTCTTATTTCCAAAAATGATAAATTTATTTGTGAAGCAATTAGAAAAGGCAATCTTTACAAAATTTGTACAAGTGATTTGGTTAGTCAAAATGTTTCTTGTCTTGTCGCCAATAATGATTTAACTAGTTTATGGCATAGGCGACTTGGACATGTTGGATACAAAAATTTGCAAACTATTTACAAAAACCAACATGTAAAAGGACTACCCAAATTGAATTTTGAAAATCTTGGCTTATGTGACACTTGTCAAAAGAACAAATTAGTTAAGAGTAGTTTTAAGCCCAAAAATGAAATTTCCACTACCAAACCCCTACAAATGCTTCATCTTGATTTGTATGGGGATATTGGTACGGCAAGTCTAAGTGGAAAACATTACACTTTTGTTATAGTCGATGATTTTTCTAGATATACTTGGGCTCTATTTCTTACAAATAAAAGCAATGCCGTTAATAAGTTTGTTAAGTTGTGTAGACTTATTGAAAATGAAAAGGAAGATACTATTAAGTCTATTGAAAGTGATCGAGGTGGAGAATTTGACAGCGAATTTAGAGTCTTTTGTGAAACCAAGGGATATAGTCATAATTTTTCAGCTCCAAGGACACCTCAACAAAATGGAGTAGCCGAAAGGAAGAATCGGACACTTCAAGAAATGAGTCGGTCCATGCTCAATGAATTTTCACTTCCAAAATATTTTTGGGCCGAAGCCGTAAGTACCGCTTGCTATGTCATTAATCGAGTTTATATTCGTCCTAAAATGAATAAAACTCCATATGAGCTTCGGAAAGGAAGAACTCCAAATATTAGTTATTTCAAAATATTTGGATGTAAATGTTTTATTTTGAATACTAAGGATCAATTGGACAAACTTGATCCGAAGGCCGACGAAGGAATATTTATGGGGTATTCAACTAAGAGCAAAGCTTATCGGGTTTACAACAAAGCTAGTGGAGTTGTTGAAGAATCCATCCATGTCAAATTCAATGAAGCTTCGGGTGTTGAAAGGATACCCAATGATGAAAGTGATGAAGAGGATATTGTTGAACCCATTGTTCAAGATGATACTCAAAATGATCAACCTTCAAGCTCAAATGTTCCTCAAGAAGATAAGGGTGATACTTCGAATCTTCCCGTAGCATTGAAATTTAAGGGAGATCACCCAAAAGATCTTATTATTGGTGATCCCCTTGATAAAGTAATGACTCGAGGAAAATTTGCCGAGAAAGCTCTTATATCTCAAAAGAGCCTAAAAATGCTAAGGAAGCCATTGAAGATGAGGATTGGTTTTTAGAAATGTAAGAGGAGTTGAATCAATTTGAAAGGAATGATGTATGGGAATTAGTACCTTGTCCTCCATCTCAAACAATTATTGGCACAAAATGGGTATTCCGAAACAAGCTCGATGACCAAGGCAATATTGTTCGAAATAAAGCAAGGTTAGTAGCTCAAGGTTATTGTCAAGAAGAATGTATTGATTATGATGAAACATTTGCACCCGTAGCACGTTTAGAAGCTATTCGTATTTTACTTGCCTATTCTTTTTTAAAAATTTCAAGCTTTACCAAATGGATGTAAAATCCGCATTTTTAAATGGTATTATTCAAGAAGAAGTCTATGTAAAACAACCCCCGGGGTTTGAAAATTTTTCTAGGCCTAATGATGTTTATAAACTTAAAAAGGCCTTGTATGGTTTGAAACAAGTACCCAGTGCATGGTATGATAGACTTAGCTCTTTTCTTTTGCAAATGGTTTTACAAGAGGTAAAGTTGATACTACTCTCGTTGTTTTTGAAAAAGGGCAAGATTGCTTATTAGTGCAAATTTATGTTGATGATATTATTTTTGGTGCTACTAATGAATTCTTGTGCAAGAAATTTTCTAAGTTAATGCAAGGTGAATTTGAAATGAGCATGATGGGGGAGTTCAACTTCTTTCTTGGACTTCAAATTAAGCAATGCCAAGAAGGTATATATATTTCGCAATCAAAATATACAAAGGAACTTTTGAAAAAGTTCGGCATTGAAGAAGGAAGAACCGTGTCTACTCCTATGGAAACCAATCTCCTGGAGTATGATGAAACTGGAGATCCTAGGAGTATTCGGATGAATTCTATGTTGAAGTAGATCTCTATGAGACGACGAATGCTGCCTAGTACAAGGCATTTCTAACTACCCTAACCAAGCAAACCCTAACTTGGTTCCGTCACCTCCCGGAGGGCATCATCAGCATGATACAAAAATTTGCAGAGGCTTTTATGCAATAATTCTCCATCAATAAAGAAAACCACGAGACCATCGCACACTTATTTCGGTGCAAGGTGGGGGATCCCCTACGTGATTTTATAGGACAACTCGTGGAAGCCGTAAATGAAGCTACCAACATCTAGCGGGAGACCTTAACTAGGATTCAAAAGTGCGTCGCTCCCTGAGAACTTTTTGTGGGACCACTGGAAGAAGGATTTCCCGTCACTCCAGAGAGAATCACAGACGGTACCAGAACACCCGTCCGGGCAGGTGAAACCATGAAATCCCTCTCGGAGAACAAGCGCAAGACCAGAGAGGGTGACGAGAACCATCCTCAAACATGTAGAAGGGATAGTGGGCAAGTGACAATTCCCTTAAATGCGCCACTAATTGAGATATTAGCCACCGCTCAGAGACAAAAAATCATAGAGCCTCCTTAGAAAATGATGGACAATCCCGCCTGAATTCGGTCCAACCACTATTGCTACTTCCACCATGATAGGGGACACACGACTGGAACTTGCATTCAGCAAAGATACGCAATTGAAAGGCTAATTTGGAAAGATCACCTACAATAGCACGTGGACTACCGCGTTATGCACCAAAATCATGATCAAATTGGGGGTGAAAGTAGCAGGAGACGCCTCTCATCACACCATGAAGATATTCCAATTCATCACTGTGGGAATTACTTACCCCGAGAACACAGACCTCAGATAGCACCTCCTAGACCAGTGTCGGGCCATCTCCTCCACAGTTCACATCTAAATGAGGCTCAACACGGAATACACAATGAGCGTGACCATCATGGACATCAAGGTTATATGGAGACACTAAGCAATGACACTGAGGATGAAGTGAACTCTCTCAACAAAATAGCGAGAGCGTCTCACCTCCATAGGAGTCGCTAATCTCCTTAGCTTCCATCTATTCCAGTCCTCATTTGCCTTTCGGAGGCTTCAGTATCTTTATGTGTTTTCAGTTTATTTTTCTCCCCAGAGGCATTAAACATTTTTGTTGTCATTTCAGTATTATTTCCTCCTGCATGGCGTAAATCCTTGTCATTCTCGAATAATGACTAAAAGTACTTTCACGTATCTACTCTAATTTTGTGAATGAAATTAATTGCCGAATATGGCCGAGGTCAATGACCATTTGGGTGCTCTCCTCAGCAAACCCCATCCGTCCGGCTAAGGCTCTGGATTGGAGGGGCCTCTTCACGGAGGTCCTTATAAACAACCTCATCTGGCTAAGACCCCGGGTGGAAAGACCTCATTCGGCTAAGACCCCGGATGGGAGGGGCCTGCTCACGGGGGTCCTAGTAATTAACCTCCTCCAGTTAAGACCTCGGATGGGAGGGGCCTACTCATGGGGGTCCTAGTAATTAACCTCCTCCGGCTAAGACCCCCCGGAGGAAAGAATTCACCCGGCTAAGACCCCGAGTGGGAAGACTCATTCCGGTTAAGAACCCGGATGAGAGGGGCTTCCTTAGGGGGGTCCTAGTAATTAACCTCCTCCGGCTAAGATCCAGAGGGGAAGACCTCACCTGGCTAAGACCCCGGTTAGGAAGACCACTTCTGGCTAAGACTCCAGATGGGAGGGGCCTCCTCACGGGGATCCTAGTAATTAACCTCCTCCAGCTAAGTACCCTAGAGAGGAAGACCTCACTCGGCTAAGATCCCAGGTGCGAAGACCCCATTTGGCTAAGACCCCGGATAGGAGGGGCCTCCTTACAAGAGGGTCCTAGCAAATTTTCCTCCTGCGGCCAAGACACCAAAGGGAGGGGCCTCCTCACAAGGGTCCCCATAAAATTTTCCTCCCCAACAAAAACGTACAAGAAAAAGAAGGCAAAAATGCTAACGCGTATGGGGAAAATATCAAAGTAATAAAATAAGAACTTAGGGAAAGCCCGAGAAAGGCACCCTCTCTAGGCTCTGGAAGGGCGCCCCCTCTAAAGCCCTAGAAGGGTGCCCCCTCTAAGCTTCGGAAGGGCGAACCCCGAGGTTTGGTAGGGCACCCTCGCTAGGCCATGGAATGGCGTCTCCTAACATCAAACGCAAGTGTCTCCGGCCATTCCAAAGAAATTAAAGCCTCCTTCCAAAGAGAAGAATCTGTTTCTGCACAAAGTATGAAAAAATCATCCACAACAAGAAGTCACATGAGAATATTACAAGCAGAGCATGATAAAAGAAAAAAATGTGCGTAAAGAAGAACATCAATATAGCATAAAAGCAACAGAGCCTCATCTGGCCCCTTGGGGTAATGAAACATCTAAAGCCAAGAAGTGAAGCAAAAAAAATAATATTTACGTAAAGCAGACTCTAAACAGGTGGGCTAGAATCAAAGGCCATCTGGCCGGAATATAACTATCAATAATCAGGCATGGGGGGCTCCATCCCATTCTGCAGCATCAGCTCCTATGGGCTCCTCTCCATCGCCACCACCTCCACCGTCGGGAAGATCCTACAAGGCCTCGATCTCCTCATCCTCGTCCTCATCAGAAACATTACAGTCCAAGAGATCTATCACCTCACGGGAGGCCTTCCCACTCTCCCATAGCAGTTTCCAATAATGACGCACCATCTTATCAAAGTAAGAGGAAGAATCTCTCATCAAATCCGAGCGATAATACAAGGAAGCCTTATAGGCCTCCACCGAACTGACCCTCCTTTAGCCAATAGCTTGAAATCAGTAGGAGACTAAAAGAATAACTCACCCGTATTCGCCTCCTACTCCAGCTGATCCTTTGCTCGGGCGTACTTCTTAGACAAATCCGACATCTAGCTTTCATGATGACTGGCACCCATCTTGAGGCTTTTCACCTTGCCTCGATGGTTTGAAGCCGCTGCGAGATTCAAAATCTGCACCAAAATTTGTACAAGTCTTAATTAAATGAAAAGAGACAAATAATGAAGAATGAAAATACAAAGTAACCACGAAAGCTTACTCGGGCGACATCCCAACAAAGGTGTGTCTCGATGTCCTTGAAGGACAGAGACCCAAGATGGGACTGGTCATCCGCCGACAAAGCTTCTCTCATACTAGTATATCCCAAGCCGGAATCCATGAAGTCTTAATGGGACTGGATCCCCTCATGACAGTTCAATATGCCAGAAAAGATAGCTCTAGGATCAATTGTCCCGGAAGCAGCATTACCAAGCTCCATCCCCAACCTCTTCCTCTCCAGAAGAGCCAGGAGGAGGACGGGGAGCAGAAACAACACCAACATGGTCCCTGGAACAAGAGCTGGGGCGCCAGTCACCCTCTGGCCGACGAGGGCGCGACCCTTGCTCACCATCACTCAGAGGTGGGGTGCTCAAGCTCCCGCCAACAGCAGACTTGCCCCTGGCATTCTCCTTGTCCTACTTTTTGGAGGCCATCAATTCACCAATACTATTACTCTCCATACCTGAAAAGCAAGAAAGAAGCAATATAAGATAACAGAAGCAATCAAATATTCAAGTGAAAGTAAAGAACAATGCAAGGAAGTAAAATAGTGCAAGAAATCCCTAACATTCAGAAGACTCTTGAACAATCCTTTAGATCTATAAACGTCCGCCAGTTCCTTGCGAGAAGCTGGAGTGTCTCGAACTGACATGGCTTACATGACTCATTCGAGAGGGAGCTCCCAACCATTGTCCCTCACGTAGAAGAAGTCCTCCTTCCATAACCCATCGGGAGAGGGAAGCCCTATAACGAACTTGCACTGGGGGTGAGGGAAGAAGTGGAAGAATTTGTCACCTGAAGACTTCCTGGCATAAAACAAATAGTGGAACCCATCCACAGTCAGAGACATATCCAACCTCCGCATAACATACTTGTAACCCCGTATGGATGCGAAAGCTTGAGGAACTATGTGTCCAATGCATGCTCCCACGAATTTAAGGATCACAACAAGGAAATCCGTAGTAAGAACAAAGCCAATGGAGAAACTATAAAGATACACCGCGATGAAGCCCTCGGGAGGATGAGTAAGCCTATTGCCCAAGCCTGAAGCCAACATCACAAATGTCGAAGGAAGCTCTAGCCGCTCCCGCAACCTACGAAGACAAAGAGATAAAACTCTGCTAACCAACTCTCTGGGGACAACGGCCCGACACCCGGGAGGAGCCCTATGCTGATACTTGGGTCGATAGGCTTCTTCTGGACTGTCTCCCTCGGACTCCTCCTCAGGAGCCTCATCACGTGAACTCGAATCTGAATCAGGCTCTACTTCCCCCTTACCATCATGACACAATTCCGGAGCTATAGAGAAAATATCAAAATCCACAGACAGATGTGGAATGGAATGACAGAATAGAGACTAAACAGCCGGTGATGCCACAATCCCCAAACGATACTGAAGAAGGACCGAAATCCGAAATCCGGCCCAAAATATGTGAAAACTCCGAAGAAGATGGAGAAACAAGAAAAAAAGAACGAACCGGGGGGCTTGGGCCGCCCCTCAAGGGCGCGCCCTCCCTCGCTCAGGAGGGCACTCGGGCGCGCCCTTGCCCACTCTGGGGAGGGGCCCCAGGGGCACCCTCTCTCCTCTCTTGGGCTCTCATCTCTCTTCTCACTTGATGCACTCCACTGATTACTCCAACTCTCCATGAGCGCTCTCCGCAACTTTCAAGAAATTTTTCTAAGTGTTCTACCAATCAAAGAAGTTCAAAATTAAAGAATAGAGAGAGAAATATTACCTTTAGAAGACATGATCAATTGCTCTCCTCCCAAGTGTCCTTGTGCAAAAGTCGCCAAAGATTCTCCAAGAAAAGATATAGAACAAGACAAGCCAGATACGATACCAGTTTAGCTCCCACACTGCTTCATAACTCCGCAGTACTAGAGTTGGGGGGCTCATGTTTGGGGCAAAAATCATATTTAATAATCAAATACATAATTCGATTTTATATATTGATTTAATATTAATTGCCCAATAGGCTATTAATGGTATAACCCAGTCCAAAAGAGTCTGAGACTGGCCCATAGACTGATTTCTCCTACGCGGTCCACGAGGCCCACTACTCAGGTATAAAAAGGTACCTCCTCTTCATTTGTAAGTATATTCACTGATAATTACTTTGACGCATTTAATTCAGTATTCGCTTTCTGTCATATTCTCTCGATCACTGTGCTGACTTGAGCGTCAGAAGGGCCTCGCTGGCATAATCTCAGGGCCCTCTAATATTTGTGTGTGTATCAGGAGAAGAAGACTTAAAGACTTCCTACTTGGGAAGAAGAACTTTGTCAGAAATCTTAGCTTTAGTGTGATTTGTCTTAAAAGCAGCATCAGATGGATATATGTATGAGTGTATTTTTTTAATTAATAATGTGTTTTATCTCAAGGACTCGTGCTTAAACTTAAATAATGAAATAATTACTAGCTTTTATGAATGGAAGATTAATATACATGAATAATTCTCAAGTACTCCCGTTTTAATATTCAGATTAATAGCTTCTCCAATTTTGTGTCGTATGCTAATTTTCATTACATGCATGCAATGTGTATATACTTACTTTCAAAGATAGTATTTTTTTAAAAAAACTAATTAATAAATTTTGCACTTATATACTATATAAAATAGAGGCAAATATTTTTTGCTCTCCGAACTATTAAGGTTTTTCGACTTTGCTACCTAAACCTTTTTTGGCGCAATTTACCTCCTTGAAGTTCAAGGGTTTTGCATATAGCCTCCTGGGTCTCGTCGGCGATGGAATATTCCACCGGAATCTTATTACATGCCATGTACGTGAGGGAAAAATTATCATTTCACTCAAATTATACTAATATTATTGCACTTTGCCATCTAAACTTTGCGAAATTGTTAATTTGCCATATGAACTTGGAGCGATTTACACTTTACCTCCTCAGTTGAAAAAATATTAAAAATTATGTGTATACATTTATTTTTTCTATTGTTTAATATTTTCACAAAAAATAAGTAAATTTTACTATTATTCCTTTCAATAAAATATATTATCAATACAATTCTTTTTTAATTTAATTTGATATTTTTTATATCAACATTAGGAAAATAACTAATTTTATGAACTTTGAAGTGAAAAAATTATAAATATACACCAGTGTCAATTTTATAATTATATAATACAATTTCAAAATTATTTTTATAAATTAAAGTAAATTTAAAAAATATAAAAGTATTGCAAATATAATGAAATGCATTATTTCTACTTTTAAAATATAGTATAGGGTTTTTAATAATATGTTTCAAACTTATTACTACCTATTATATTTTATTTATGAAAATTTATTCTAATATATTAGAATTTATATTTGTCTACGTATATTATTTCATTTACCTCAAAATGGATAAATAATTATGTATATTTTTTATTTGTAATTTGATAAATTGGATTAACATTAACTTTATACTTTTAAAATTTATAAACTAATAAAGCAAATCAAGGAAGTAAACTACAATTCTACAATTCTACAAGAAAGTCAATATATATATATATATATAAAATAATCTTATTCATAATATATTTTATTGAAATTAATACTTGTTAAATTCATTTATTTTTTTATCAAGATATGAAAAACAAATTTATTTTTTATATATTTTTAATATCTTGATAATAAATAAATAAATTTAACTAGTAGAATTTACTTATTTTTGGTGAAAATAAATAAATATTTTTAATATCTTGATAATATATTATATTGAAATGAATACTAGTATAATTTTTGGTGAAAAAATTAAACAATATATAAACTAAATGTATACACATAAATTTTTATTATTTTTTTTAACTGAGGAGGTAAAGTGTAAATCGCTCCAAATTCATATGGCAAAGTAACAATTTCGCAAAGTTTAGATGGCAAAGTGCAATAATATTAGTACAATTTTAGTGAAATAACAATTTTGCCCTCACGTGCATTGCATGTGACAAGATTCCGGTGGAATATTCCGCCGCCGACGAGACCCAAGAGGGTATATATATGCAAAACCCTTGAACTTCAGGAGGTAAAGTGCGGCAAAAAAAAGTTTAGATAGCAAAGTCGAAAAACCCTAATAGTTCGGAGGGCAAAAAATAATTTCCTCTATAAAATATAATATACAACATGTACAATTGAAATAGATGATCATCTAATGTGGGCGTTTATACCTCTCTTCTTCTAGTCTTTTTTATTTCCCCTCAATAAAAAGGACAAAAATTGAACTACAGCAAAATTTTTATACATAATAAGTGCATCAATGCACGAATATTAATGCAACTGGCATGACCTAAATCAACACAGTTTATATAGATACATGTCTCAAGTCTCTAATACGATCTAAATGTGCAGTAACAGAAAAACAAAAAACATAGAAAAATAAAAACATTTAGAGGACAAAACACCAATTATTACACTCACTCTCAACACATTAAAGACAAAATACGGCGTCGTTCCAATTTATGGTGGCCATGGATCCGGAACCGCCGGTTCCGGTTCCAAACCGTCGATTCCAGTTCTTTCAAAAATGAGGAACTGGAACTGCAGCCTCACGATTCTGGTTCTAAAACCGGAACTCGATTCCATTTTTTTTTCTCTTTTGTTAATTATTTTTATTTTATTTTAAAAACAATTTATCAATTTTAGTTACCAAAAAAAAAAAAATAAGGAAAAGAAAAAATAGAAAAGGAATTGGACTTATTCATAATAATATTAAGTTTTTCACTGAATATTGATAATAATATTATGCTACCTACGTATCCTCTTAGGGTATAGAAGAATCAAATTAAGATCACGTATTTTGCTTACAACATTTGATTTAAGACTTGTCCAATGCGGTTGTGTAGGTCCCAAGGGGTGTGAGTGTAAGGTTTAGAAGAGGGGGTTGAATAAACCTTACCAACTTTTGGATTTAGTCCTTTTAAAACGTTGAGTTAATACTTCACTGGTGAGTCCTTGGTGTGGATGACTAAGTTAGTTAATCGAAGAGTTAGTCACTCAACGGACTCGCCTCGATTTTGTTGATAGAATAACTCATTTGTTTTGACTAAAGACTTAACTCGATTGTGATATGTTTTCATGGAATACTTAACACCCTTGAATTTTGTTTAAATATGTTTTAATGCTTGGTTTTAGCACTTTGTTGATTATCAATTGGATAGCGAATTTATCAAACAGATATTAAAATAATGTGCGAGAAATTAAAAGTCTTTGAAATGTAAATGACACGATAAGTTTTTATAGAGGTTCGAAGATGGGGTAATTCTTCTAGTCCTTTCTTCTCCAACTCTGGAGGAATCCACTAAGTATTGATCAATATACAAAGTGGTTAACAGTCCAGATGCAAGTCTTGATCACACAGCTGACTTGATCCTTTGGGACTCGATCTGGAGATGCCTTGGTCACACGGTGGCTTCTCGTACAACTCGCCTTCTTCACAGGGGCAATTTGCTTTGCTACTACAGCTCACTTGCTCAAGCTTCTTGGATTTGATCACGAAGCCCTCCAAAAACTTGAGACTGGTTCGACCTTGAACTTTTCTACAATCCTCCGTGGAATGTAAACCCCTTGATTCTTCAAATGTTTCCTCTTCAACTAATTGAAGTCGTCTTTCCTTCACAGGTGAGTGTTGGATTGATTTCCTTCGTAGTGTAGGCTTGAGGATTGAACTTGAATGTCTTGAGAATATTTTAGGTTACCGATATTGCTTTTCCTGCTCGTATTTGTTTTCTAACTGTCAAGGTAACCAACATTCTCTCAAATAGATTCCTCAGCCTTTTATAGTGTTCTTTTGAAAATTTTGCCCGTTGAAGAGATATGCTAATTTTCAAAAAACACGTGTGGTCGTTGGCTTGTCTTGTTGTAGTCATTGGAATTGACATTTCCTCGTATGAATGATTCTTCAGTTTTTCAGAGTTCTGACACAGGTGCAGTGCTTCCCATTGGTTTATTCCTTTTGCACGCTTCTGGGACTGAACACTTTAAGAAAGGCAGTATGGAAGTATTACTTGTTTAAATAATTCTCTTGACTTCTGTGCAACGGATCTCTTTCAGTTGCCTCGACTTGACTGCATTTCCTTGACTTCCCCAGGTGACTTCGAGTCAGCTTCCAATCATTGGATGACTCATCTGTCACTTCAACTTGAGACTTGGCTATTTGAGTTGACTTGACTGATACTTCACTCAGCTGCATCTCAGCTGCACCATCAGTCGAGTTCCTGTCTTCTCTTATTTGCCACACTCAGCTGCCTCACATCGGAGTCTTCCTTCTAGTCTCCAGTTGACCTCTTGCATATCTTGACATAGCTGACTTAACTCAGCTCGACCAGCCCTATCTATTACAATGCAATTTACAACAAAAATGGGGTGCCAACTCTCTATTCTAAGTTTTACATTGCAGTCATCAAAATCTAAAAATGATTTCCCAACAATTTCCCCCTTTTTGATGATGCCAAAACTTAAAACATTCATACAATAATTAAAAGCAAAGATACGTGCGGACAATGTAGAATCAGGCGTATCGTATGCGAGAATCAATCTTTTATTGATCATAACATTCTTGTTCTTTACACAAATTGTTTCTGAGTGTATCGAGCTTAAAAAGTAACTTAAGGTAACCATGTTGTTCTATATCTACGCAAGTATAGAAATTATACAATTTTATTCGATGTAGTAAGACTTACATAAAGATGTATTTACATAGTAAAATACATGAAGGGGTGGACAACAACACTTCATCTCCTTTCTACCCTCCTTCTTTCCTCTTCTTGACTCTCATCATCTTCGACCTTTTTCTCTTCTTCTCATCTTCACCGCCTTCTTTTTCTCATAAGCCTTTCTTCTCGCGCTTCATCTCTTCTTTTTCTTTCTTGTCTTTCCTCCCCTGGTGAGTTTGTCTTCTATTTTCTTCTTCAATCCTTTTCACATACTCAAGATTGTTTTTAGCCACTTGCGGGTTGGCTACTTCGTCGAATCACCCAATAGATCCCTCCTTTCTTGCCTGGATCTATGTACTCAATGTTTTGGGGGAGGTCTAGGTCAAACCTCTTCCTCCACCATCGCTTCTTCCTCTTCCTCTGGGCGTGTATTGTTTGGGGCCTTCTTTTTCCAATTTGAGTGACTAGCGAGTGACCAGCAGAGGACCGATGAGTCTGCGCTGCTGTCGCCTTCTTCACATAGCTTGAGACCTTTTTCCCAAGACAAATCCCAGGCTTGAGCCATGGACATATTTGCGAATAACCTCGGATGCGAGCGTCTTGAATTCATCAACAGATCTTGGCTCGATTCCGAGCGTCGAAATGGCATAGGTGTGTCTCTGTCATTGGAATGCCTCCATGTTGTTTCGAATATCCATAACTCGGGCATCCATATTTCCTTCCACTTTCTTCATCCCTCGCTTCAACTATCTTTCTCTCTTTTCGGCCATGGGTATTTGTAGAGTGTTGGAGTGGCAGAGTCATCGGGAGTTTTTGATGATATCATCAGTGTGACAAGACCTTGTTGGGGGGTTTTAGCAATCATCAAGGTCATATCTTTCGAACCTTCCCCCTCAACAGTTTTTCCTTTCTTTTCTCTTCTCTGTTCTCTCATTTGTTTTACCCTTCACAATCTGCGTCCTTCTTTTTTCTTGAGATCCTTTCAACGCCTTTAGGTATTTCTCTTCCCCATTTTTGGCATCATCAAAGGAGAGAGGAACCCCTGGAAACAAGCTAGCAATCATGAAGTCTAAGTGGCTGATAGCTGAGTTATGCTTCGAATCTGCTGCGGAGTATGATGCACGAAATTCGGAGCGGGTGGCGTTGGATTCAAGCGTCGCGACTTCATTTCGGCCATGATGAGGTGAACATCCGATCCATGTTCTCTCTACGCGCGCATGAGCTATTTCTTATTGTATTCACGCAGCAGCCTACATCTCGTGTGGTGAGATTCATGCATTCGTTCGATGTTCTCTTGCATTCTTGTCTTCATATTAGCATTCTTAGCCCACGGACTAGCAATTTATTGAACAATGTCTGAAATATCGAGCTTGTTCTACGCGCATTGTTTCTTTGTTGTTGCCACCATTCCCGGATCGACAATTATTCCTCGTAGATCGGTAGTAAGATTTGCGTCTCGGTTATCGGCCTCATGTCCGAAGGCCTGGTGCCTCTCCATCTTCTCTATCTCTGCAAATATGGCCTTGAAAAATTCTCGAACCTCATTTGTCACTCATCTCGGCCATTAGCGGCCAAACACCGTCAAAGTCAAAGTCTCTTTGGGACGATGGTGTATGTTGGAATAACGGGATCAGGTTTATGGAAACGTTCTTGATCTCGAGCTGATTCTTCAGGAAGGTCAGGTACTTCCAGAGAGAAGGGAAACGATTCTTCAATCGAATCATCATGGGCAACGGGAATCTGCTTAATGACCACTTGTGCTCGTGAAGTTCCCGGTGGAGTCGATCCTTTGCGGCTTGGGAGCCTGCGCGATTGACTCTGTTTGCCTATGGTCTGTTGTGAAGTTGACCCGAGCTTGCCGAGCCTCATTGTCTTAATAGCCTTCGACCGTCGGTCTCGGTGGTTTTTCCACATGAGTTGACTGGTGCTCGGCCATATCGGAGCGTCATCGGACGATGATGAGATTTCCAAGGGTAGCTCATCATCAAAATTAAAGGTTTGGCGAGTAGCCTTAAGGTCGGACTTACTCGTGCTCGGGAGAACATCCTCAGCTGAGTCTTTTGGATTGGCAATAGGGGATGACTCAACTTCGTCTTCACCTTCGGATCCCAGAAAGGTTACATCAGGATTTTCTTGGGAATTGTGAAGAGCACTTATCTCCTTTTCAGATGGATCAATGATAGTAGGAAGGATGTTCTGTGCTTCCGTCTCATTACCCGGGAAGTCTCAACCTCCCGTTGGCCTTCACTACCTCCCGCAGTCTCAAGCTGCAGCGAGGCCTTGGGCCGATCCCTTCGATAGTGTCATTTTGTCTTGGGGTCTTCTAAGGTGGCATCCACCGGAGTCTCAACTCCATGGATTGCACTTTCATTGCCTAGAGTGTTAACTCCCGGGCGATTCCTTCCTGCCTCTCGCATCGCATCGGCGTCATTGGCTGCGGAAGCGATTGGCACTTGACTAAGACGATCTTAATATGCGAGCCAAATGTCAATGACAACTTCTTTGTGTATGCATTTGTTGTTCCTTCTCCACTTCGCCTCCAAAATTCGTTGAGGAGTCAAATTTGCAACATCCTCCGACCTTGCTTTGCGAGCAGGGAGTTTCCCCTCGGTGGCACACCGGTGAGTGACTTGGAATGGGGTCACTCGTCTCGGACTCCATTTGCTGTTCCCTTTGAGTAGTCGGCCATTGGGGCGGGTGGTAAGACACCTTCATTAGGGGTAGGCTTGACGGGGTCCCCACAATCCGGTTTCATCGCGATTCCCTTTAACACCTTCTTTCGAGTGAGTGGAGAAGTGGTGGCAAGAACAATCGTGGCAATACGCCGCACCACTCCCATCGGATCAATCTCCATTTGTGATATGGAAGACTCCTGGTCCTTCCAATAACCGTTGCTCATGCGGGTTCCTGGATTCCGCATGGCTTCTTTGCATCGCAGTTTTTTCGTAGCTTGTGGCGAGGATCAGATCCTCATCACTCCCGAGAGAGGATGTCAAGATGAGGATGTGTATGATCGTGGTTCCGTAAAGGGACAAACATCGGCCTTTTCACGAGCTTGACTTCCTCTGCGCGATCTTTGCTTCTCCTTGTCTTTGAAGATCTGCAAGATATCGTGCGATTTTCTTCATCCGAGTGCTTGGACCACATTGGTCAATCCGAGAAAGTTCAACGGTTTGTCTTCTTCTTCAATAAATTCCGGTCTTTGGAATTGTTCCTGGATCGACTCCTTCATCACATCATCATCATCTTTGTCATCTTCTCCTTGCTGTCCCTCGTTCTCAGGGGTTGAAGGTAGAAAACTTTGGTGCTACATGAGCCTCGATGGCGTCTGTTGCGGGAGGGGATACAACCCTGTCAACCGGAGAGTTTGCTTTGTCATCTTCCTTTTGTGTCTCAATTTGACGACAAACATGGTGTGTCTTCAATGTGCCTCTGTTGATCGGCTTGACAAACTTGGTTGTTTATCAATGATTTCGGAGACTCTACTTCTCCAGCGAGTCTCCGATATCTGTTTTGGTGAGTGGTGACTCACCGGTTTCTCAAGCTCGGAATGCTTGAAGATTCTTCTTCTTTTAGTCCTTACCGAGGGATTTCGGCTCGGATATGGTTTCTTCGAGTCGGGCGGCGGGGGCGATCTTTGTTGTCTTTTTTCGAGGAGGCGGCCGTCTCGGCTTATCGATCCTTCTTTTCTTGATAACCGGAGAAGGTATTTGAGGTTCCTTCTCGCTGCGGCTGCGAGGGCGGGAGACACTGCGCGGGCGGGTGACTCGGCTGCAGGGGCGGGGGCATCTTTTGTTTTCTTCTTCTTTGCAGGGGCAAGAATCTTCTTTGCTTGCGAGGGGTAGCCTTATTCGGGGAGAGGAGAAGACAACTGTTTCTTCAGGACCAACTGATTCCCCCTCACTCGTGTCGGCTCTCTTGGCATAAGCTCTCCTCTATGCTCCGAAGAGATTAGACTGGAACATCTTCTTGTTTATATGGAACGCCTTTCCATGTCGAAGAGGGACTCCTTTTACTTCCATCACCCGGCCAATCACCGGGCCGTACCCGAGGATCCTCCAAACGTACCATCCTCCTTGAAGGATTTATTCCCAATATTCGGGCGAGTCCATTTGTATACAAACTCAATTGATTCACTCACCTTCTTTTCTTCTATGATCGCGACCATCACGATCGACTTAGTTTTGACGGTGATTATAACTTCCAAATTTGATATTAATGCACTTGGCAATAATATCCAGCAGCTTGTGGTAGTCTTCCTACAACATCTTCTTCTCAGCTGTGTAGACAACCTTCGCAGCACAGTTGGGCTTGGCTACTTCCTTCCAAGCTTAGCGGCCAGGTTAACATCACTTCATAAATCTCGGTGACTCCTTCCCCGGCAACCAGCGATGTTCTCGCGCGGATCCTTGGCGGTGATGGTGAAAGCTTTTCCGTGAACGAGAGGACTTAATGCCCTCATCATGAACTTCGAGCGTTCACGCAGAATCGTGCGACCTCTTTCCACGTAGGTCATCGGAAACTCCATCGTCAAAAACGGTTTTAATCCGGACTTTTCGGCTTCTCGCAATCTTCTTCACGAGGGTGTCGTCGGACCTGTTTGATCATGTCGTCGAAATCCACAAGAGACCCGGTGTGGATTTGCTTTCCCAACTTGATGAAATCATGAGTAGATGCCATTTTCGATGTTTTTCCGAACGAAACTTTGAAAATGAACTTGAGGATTTGTAGGGTTTTGAGAGAAAATTTCTTTCTTTGCTTTCGAGAGAGATGAACAATTTTGGTAAAGTGAGAGAAAATTGGAAGAAACGGTATATGTATGGGTTATGAAAGGACGTGCGGGTGGTTTTTGAAATTTGATCAAGATCAACGGCTCAGAATTTGCACGCCGATTAACACTTAATTTCTCGTATTTAATGCGGCAACATTTATATCCAATCATAAGCTTTTGTGTGACTTTTATTTGTACACATCATAATTATCTTTGACGTCATTCTTAAAAACATTCCCGCTTAGTAAAAACGATAGCGTTTTTGTCACTTTGCTCGTAAATGACTCAGCTTATTCCTTAGCTGATTTAACTCTTCTCTCTTTGCACATAGGTACTCAGCTGTCAGCTAACTCGATGCAGCTGATTCTCCGATACGGCTGATTTACTTAGTTGATTTAAGAGTTCAGCTCTTTTTCATCTTTTCGTGTTTCATCTCTTTTCTTTGAGTCTTCTGAGTGTCAACTCGGCTCAATTAACCCTAATTCATGTTTGAGTTCTTCAAATCTTGATTCACATAATGGTTTTGTGAATATGTCGCCTAATCGCTTATCGGTTGAGATATATTCCAAGGTGATGTCCTTCTTTTCAACATGATCTCTTATGAAGTGATATCTGACATCAATGTGCTTTGTTCTTGAGTGCAACACATGATTTTGAGTGATTGCAATTGCACTTGTGTTATCACACATAATTGGAACTTCCTTTTCTTCAACTTCATAATCTCTCATTTCTTTGTCTCATCCATAAGACTTGGGCACAACATTTTGCCCGCAACTATGTATTCTGCTTCAGCTGTGTAGGTAGCTATTGAATTTTGCTTCTTGCTAAACCAGGAAATTAGCCTATTTCCAAGCATTTGACATGTGCCTGAGGTACTCTTCCTCTCAATTGTACATCCAAAGATAGTCGAGTCTAAATATCCAATTAGCTTGAATCCACCTTCCTTTGGATACCATAAGCCAACTTCTTGGCTTCCTTTCAAATATCTCAAGATTCTCTTCTTGGCTGCGATCATGTGGCTTTCTTTTGGAGCAGATTGAAATCTTGCACATACACCTACAACAAAGGTGATGTCCGGCTCGCTTCTTTGTGAGATAGAGCAATGATCCAATAAGTGCTCTATATCTTGTTTGATTCAGGCTTGCCATCCGCATCCATATCCATTTTGGTGATGTATTCATTGGTATTTTCACATATGACTTCTCTTCCATGCCAAATTTCTTCATTAAATCTCTGGTGTATTTTGTCGACTTATGAAGGTTCCATCCTTCATTGTTTTACTTGAAGTCCAAGGAAGAATGTCAGCTCTCCCATCATGCTCATTTCAAATTTGCTTTGTATAAGATTTGAGAATTTATCACACAGCTCTTTGTTTGTGGATCCAAAGATGATGTCATCCACATATATTTGAACAAGCAGTATACTCTTCCCATCTTGAATTCTGAAGAGTGTTCTATCCACTTTGCCTTTTGTAAATCTGTTCTCAATCAGGAATTGTGATAAAGTATCATACCATGCTCTTGGTGTCTGTTTCAATCCATATAAAGCTTTCTTGATTTGTATACTTTATCTCCAAGAGTCTTCTGCTCAAATCCTGGAGGTTGCTCAACATATACTTCTTCCTCCAATAACCCATTAGGGAATGCACTCTTTACATCCATTTGATATACAGTGAAGTTTTTGTGAGCAGCATAGGCAAGAAACATCCTTATGGCTTCCAATCTTACCACATGAGCAAAAGTTTCATCAAAATCTATTCCTTCTTCTTGGCAATACCCTTTGGCTACCAACCTTGCTTTGTTTCTTACCACAGAACCTTCCTCATTCATCTTGTTTCTAAACACCCATTTAGTGCCAATAAAATTTTGATGGGTAGGTCTTTGAACCAATTCCCACACTTTGTTTCTTTCAAACTGATTCAGCTCTTCTTGCATGGCTTGAATCCAATGTGTGTCATCCAATGCTTGTGACACATCTTTTGGCTCTATTTGTGAGATGAAACAAGTGAACATAGCTTCTTGTTGGGTTCTGGATCTAGTTTTTACACCTTCTCTTACATCTCCAATAATTAGATCTGGTGGATTGGTCTCTCAGCCATCTTACATCAGGTTGTAGTAAGTTAGCTAGATTCAGTCGTCTTGCAGCTGTGTTATTTTGATCAGCTCTCTCATCATCACTTAGCTGCATATCTCCCAGCTGTCTTTGAGACTCAGCTATCTCATCTTCATCTAGGTTTATAATTCCGGCTTGGCTTCAACATAGGGACTCTTACGCATGGTTGATCGATTCTCGCTTATCGGTGACTCTTCAATGTCTTCTCCATTTACATTGGGTTCATCAAACACCACATGAATGGATTCTTCTGTTACCAATGTCCTCTTGTTGAGCACTCTGTAGGCTTTGCTTTCAGCTGAGTATCCTAAGAAGATATCTTCATCAGCTTTAGCATCAAAAGCCTTTACATTATCTTTGCCATTGTTGTGGATGAAGCATTTGCATCCAAATATTCTAAAGTATGCAACATTTGGCTTTCTCCCTGTCCAAATCTCATAGGGAGTCTTTGTCATTTTGTCTGTTTATCATGCATCTATTTTGAGTATAGCATGTTGTATTTATTGCTTGACCCAAAATCTTTTAGCAGCCCCGCTTAACTAACATGGTCCTTGTTGCTTCTTTGAGAGTTATGTTTCTTCTTTCTCGCAACTCCATTTTTTGTGGAGTCCTTGCGGTGATAATTCATGACCAATACCATTTTCAACACAATATCGAGTTATTATACTATTGACAAACTCGGTTCATCCGCCGAGATCTTATTTTGATAATGGTTTGACTCTTCTCATTTTGGATTCTGTTCATCAGCTGAGGTAGTTTCTGCAGAGTTTTTTTCTTCTTACACATGAATATTGTCCATGTGTATCTTGAGTAGTCATCTACTACCACCAAGGTGTATTTCTTCCTACTTATCTTGGTTTGGTTAAATGGACCAAATAGATCCATATGCGGCAGTGCAATATTCTTGTTGAAGATGGACATGTCTTTTCTTTGGAATGATGATTTGATCTGTTTTCCCATCCGGCATGCATCACTTATACTCTTCTTCTTGTATCTCGAGTCGGAAGTCCTTCCACAAGATTGCTCCTTGCAAGCTTGTTAATTGTTTTGAAGTTCGGGTGACTCGACTTCTTGTGCCACATCCAACTTGATTGGTGTGCTCTTTGCGTGAGACAAGACAAGTGCTTGGTGTTGCGAGTTGACCAATCTACCACATACATGTTCTTTTGTATGCATCCTAGCAACACTACTTCAGTAGATTCATTGTTCTTGATTTGGCATACACCCATATTGAATCCAACATTGTAGCCCTTGTCACAGAGTTGACTTATGCTTAGTAAGTTGAAATTGAGGCCTTCAACATATGCAACATCTGTAATTTCTAATCCATTTTTCTTGATGGATCCAATGCCTTTTATTTCTCCTGGAGCTTCATTTCCTCCAAATATGAATTTTGCACCTCTAACCTCCTTGAATTTTGATAGATTTTTCTTGTTTCCTGTCATGTGTCTGGAACAACCACTATCCATGTACCAGGTTCCTTGGCACTCAACTGCTCCTTGAACCTGCAATCAAGGAAATTAGGTTTTAGGTACCCATATTTGTCTGGGTCCCGAGGGGTTAGTATTGTAAGATGATCCAACCAACCTATAGCCAAATGATTTGACTCTAAGAGGTTGCCATCTATCAGTGCCATAATCATAATTAATTTTAGCAAATTGCTTGGGGATTTTAGGTTCATACAACTGTCTCTTTTGTCTGTATGCCTGTGTATGTGTTTTAGCAATTTCCTTCCTTGGGTAGTTGTGATATCTCTGAGTGTAGTGCCTAGGTGCATATGTGTGCTGATGATAGCTCTTATGCCTTTGGAATGGCCTTTGCCATTTAGGTTTATATTCCATAGGTCCTTGCTGATAGTTCACATTATTCCAATCAGCTTGGCTTGATTACTTTCTACCATTCCCATCATATGTATTCCTTTTCTAGAATTTCTGGGGCTTTTGGTAGCTCTGTTTCTTCTTTACAGAGTATTTTCTGTTTGGAGTTTGCTGAGGAACTCGGCTGGATTTCTTCTCTGCTGTCCTCTCAAAGACACTCAATCGGCCGTTGTTTTCCTTTTCCTTTATAACCAAGGCCAGTTTGCTTGTGATTATGCTTTGGAAGAAATGTGTGTGCACCATTTGGAGTTTTGGATTTTTGAGATGCTTCATTACTTGAAGATCCTTTTTCCAAAATCACTTTTGGAGTTTGACATAGCACAGAGGAATTAAATCCTAAGCCTGTCTTATCTCCACATTCTCTTTGATTCTTAATAAGATCATTCAAGGATTTAGATGCCTTAGTGAATGAGGCAATCACATTTTTGAGATCATTCTCCATATTTTCTATAGCAGCTATCTCTGCTATTAACTTAGCATTTTCAGCCTTTAAACTTTTATTCTCATCAGCTATGTGACTTAGAGTACTCGGCTCCTTAGTTTGTGAGTTCTTGCTTTTGAGTAGGTCTGTTTTCCTCATTTAGTAGTGTGTGTGAGGATTTAATGTGTTCAAAGTCTTTCATCATTTTTCCTAATGAATCATAAAGATCAGTGGGTGATGAAGTGTGGTGTCACAATCACTATCACTAGTATCTGAGTGTGATGAGTTGGAGTGTACCTCATCTTCTTGGTCAGGTTGGTTTTGTTCTTTGGCCATTAGACGGATCAAGGCTTCTTCTTGAGTCACTTGAGTAGTCCGCTTCACTACTCTCCGAAGTCTGCTGCGTCTTTTGACTTGGTGTCTCGGTGATCTCTGCATGACCAACATTGCCTTTCTCTTTTCTTGTCTTTCTCTCAAGACTTTTCTTTCCTCTTCATTCCTATATTTGTTGACTACAGGATATGGGCAATCAATGGCATAGTGACCGGGTTGCTTGCGGTTCAAAGATAGATTTTCAACTTTTTGATCGATTCTTTCCATCCTGGGTTGTCGGCTCTTTGATACTCGGCCTTTTGATACTCTGCTTTCTTGGTTGGCCTATCTTCCCTTGACTTGGAGGGAGCTGAGTGTCTTCTAGAGGATTCACCTTTGCCTCTCTTGTAATTCTTGTTGAAGGACTTATTAAACCTTTTAACCATCAGGGCTATTCCTCTTGGTCAATGACTTCTTTGACCTCGGCTCTTTACCATCTTTAACTATTAAAGCAAATTTATTTTGGGTACAATTGTCTCTTCTTAGTCTTTTCTTCTCGGCTCAAATTCATAGGCTTTGAGATCTGAGAATAGCTCATGGTTGGATGTCTTTGATAGGTCCATGGAGTGTCTCATGGCCATGACTTTCATATCCCATTCAGTTGGGAGACTTCTTAGAATCTTCATACACATTTCCTTATGTGTAAATTCTTTTCCAAGTGCAGATAGTTCATTGGTAATTTCTGTGAACCGAGCATCCAGATGATCCAAGGTTTCTCCTACAAGCATCTTAAAGTTTTCAAAATTTTGTACAACAACAGATAGTTTATTTTCCTTGATTTGCTCTGAGCCTTCACAAATCAAGGTTAGCTTGTCCCAGATTTCTTTTGCCGTTTTGCATGATTTGACTTTGTTGAACATGGCTTTGTCCAAAGTTTTGTAAAGAATGTCCTTGACCACATTGTCCAAGTTATATCTTTTCTGTCATCATTTGTCCATTCAGCTCTTTGGTTTTTCAACCATCGCTGTCCGGGAGCAAACATCCTCTTCTCCTTGTTGCAGCGACTCTCCTTTGTTGTGTTCACTTTTAAGATTTGCGTGGCCCATCTTCTATTACTATCCACATTTCATCGTGTAATGCTGATAGATGAGCCTGCATACGAATTTTTCAATCATCAAATTCCTCAATTGTGAACATAGGGATGCGTGTCAAATTTGCTTTGATGATAATAACTTTCTTTGAATAAAAGAGTTTTGAAAGATCAAGTGCTAAAGCAAGCTTTGAAAAATTTGGAGATCTAGTTCAAGAACCGATGCGGAAGGCTCAATGAACCAACCGCTCACGATACCACTTGTAGGTCCCAAGGGGTGTGAGTGTAAGGTTTAGAAGGGGGGGGTTTGAATAAACCTTACCAACTTTTGGATTTAGTCCTTTTAAAACGTTCAGAGTTAATACATCACAGCTGAGTTCTTGGTGGACAACTAAGTTAGTTAATCGGAAGAGTTAGTCACTCAACGGACTCGATCGATTTTGTTGATAGAATAACTCATTTGTTTTGACTAAAGACTTAACTCGATGTGATATGTTTTCAGCGGAAGACTAAACATCCTTGAATTTTGTTTAAATATGTTTTAATGCTTGGTTTTAGCACTTTGTTGATTATCAATTGGATAGCGAATTTATCGTGAGATATTAAAATAATGTGCGTAAATTAAAGTCTTTGAAATGTAAATGACACGATAAGTTTTTATAGAGGTTCGAAGATGGGGTAATTCTTCTAGTCCTTTCTTCTCCAACTCTGGAGGAATCCACTAAGTATTGATCAATATACAAAGTGGTTAACGATCCCAGAGATGCAAGTCTTGATCACACACGGTGACTTGATCCTTTGGGACTCGATCAGGGAGATGCCTTGGTCACACTGCCTAGCTTCTCGCACGACTCGGCTTCTTCACAGGCGCTTGCCTTGCTACTACTGACTCACTTGCTCAAGCTTCTTGGATTTGATCACGAAGCCCTCCAAAAACTTGAGACTGGTTCGACTTTGAACCTTTCTACAATCCTCCATGAAATGTAGACCCCTTGATTCTTCAAATGTTTCCTCTTCAACTGATTGAAGTCGTCTTTCCTTCACAGGTGAGTGTTGGATTGATTTCCTTCGTAGTGTAGGCTTGAGGATTGAACTTGAATGACTTGAGAATATTTTAGGTTCTGAGATATTGCTTTTCTTGCTCGTATTTGTTTTCTAACCGTCAAGGTAACCAACATTCTCTCAAATAGATTCCTCAGCCTTTTATAGTGTTTTTTTGAAAATTTTGCCCGTTGAAGAGATAGGCTAATTTTCAAAAGACACTTGTGGTCGTTGGCTTGTCTTGTTGCGATCCTTGGAATTGATATTTCCTCGTATGAATGATTCTTGACTTTTGAGTTCGACACAGTGCGAGTGCTTCCCATTGGTTTATTCCTTTTGCACGCTTCTCGGGGTGAGCACTTTAAGAAAGCGATATGGAAGTATTTCGTGTTTAAGTAATTCTCTTGACTTTACGTGCAACGGATCTCTTTCGATTGTCTCGACTTTCTTGCATTTCCTTGACTTCCCCAGGTGACTTGAGTCGACTTCCAATCATGGATGACACATCTGTCACTTCAACTTGAGACTTGGCTATCTTGAGTTGACTTGATCGATACTTCACTCACCATTGCATTTCATTTTGCATCTTGATCGAGTTCTGTCTTCTCTTCTTTGCCACACTCAGCGGCCTCACAGAGGAGTCTTCCTTGTAGTCTCCAGTTGACTTCTTGCATATCTTGACATAGCTGACTTAACTCAGCTCGACCAGCCCTATCTATTACAATGCAATTTACAACAAAAATGGGGTGCCAACTCTCTATTCTAAGTTTTACATGGCATTCATCAAAATCTAAAAATGATTTCCCAACAGGTTGCGAATATAAAACATAATAATAAGCATCTAACATTTTTTCTAGCATATTTTTACTTCTAATAAAACAAAAAAACAACGGTTTCAACCTTGAAAAACCGCCGGTTCGAACTGCTAGTTAAAACTGTTGGTTCCATTCTTTTAGATACTAAAGAACCGTAATCGGGACCTGCCTACACGGTTTCGGTTTTGGTTTTGATTTTGGAATCGGGTTCCCATCAACGGATCCGGTTTTGAGTTGGAACTCGATTTTTGTTTTATTTGGCCACCCCTACATTCATGTATGGACTTCCCCATTCCAATCCTACCTAGGAATGAAAATGGATCGGGTCAGTTTGGACTCGAGACTCGACTCATTAGAAATTTTAAGAAGTCAGGTTTAAATTTGCCCCAAATTCAAATTTTATGGATAGAATCGTTAGACCCCAGCTTGACTCCTTTTATAATTTAAAAACATTATTTTATATATACTATTAAATCTTTCTGAAAACTACCACTACAAGAAAAAATCATACCTATAGAAAAATCTGTCTGTAAATACCCACAACATTTCTGTCGGTAAATTTAAAAATTATTGGTGATTTGTCGGTAACTAATCAGTATAGTTTGGGGTAAAATAAATTTTTTTATTTTGTAGGTATTTATTAGGTAACTATATAATTTAATGATAAAATCATTCCTCTCGATAAATATTTTCGGTAAACTCGATTTTTTTTGTATTGTACATTTTAGTATCATAAATATATGTATACTAAATTATTAAGTAACTAAAATTATAAATCGATTTGAGTCTTGAAAAAAAACGTGATCCATCCATTTGGACTATTAAAATATTAAAAAAAAGTGATCCGTCGGACTCATTTTATAATTTAAAATTTTTAAAAATTATATATATTTTCATAATACTAAAAGTTTCTAAAAAAATACATTTTTCTGAACAAAATATCATTAACATATATATACACTAAATTTCTAAATATTTACAAAATAAAATATATTGGGTCTCAATCTACGCTTTTAGAGTATTAAAATCTACCACGAATGGAGCGGGTATGGGTCATTGCCATCCCTGCCCCTAACCCATTAATCCAAACAATGTAACTGTCAAGTTGGTGTGACTTTCACTTAGGGATGGCAATGGGTCGCATGGCGAGACGAGGAAAAACGGGTCTTCCCTTATAGAATAAAACAATAATTACTATATAACAAAATACACAACAATTCAAATAAAAATAAACAAGAAATATTATTATTGGTGCTACTAGAAAATGCAGATCACTCCAAGTGAGGGAAGTTCAATCTAACAGTCCAAATTCCACTCCTGGGCTTATACAGGAGAAAAGCCTCCAAGGCTAAAGAAATCTTTGAGTGGGGACTAGCCTACAACACACAGAACAAGGTTAGAGGGTACATAGGTTGTCCTAGGAAGGACCCTCGACGCTCAAGTATAGGAAAATTATTACGGAGCGAAGGAAAATAATTACGAGTCATTAATTGAGAATACTTACGAATGATTAAGGAGTGACCTTTTATAGTTTGTTGTTGGGCTTGATGAGATAAGTATAATAAAGTGGGCCGCTTGGGCTCAGGGGCGGAACCAGGATTTGTGATGAGGGGGCGGAGGCAAATAGAAAAAAAAAACATCACATGCATATATTCACACACATACAAGATAATAAAATTAAATATATTACATTTTGCTTCAAAAAAATACATTGATATTCATTAATATATATTTCTAAAATACATCATTAAATCCTTAATAAATTAAAACTTAAAATGTATCTGTTGCATATCATGCTACATTTGAATCTATACTAATTTTTTTTGGGGCAATTTGCTTTCAATATACACTAGCAAACAATAATTAAGAAATTTATTTTCTATTTTTATTTCTTTCTTTTGATGAATAAAAAAAACGAGAATAATTTATTTTAATATGGTAAGAATACACAAGGCCCACAAGGTCTCTAATTAACTTGCTAAAATTCATGAGCCATGTGGCCCATAATAAATTTTACCAACAAATTATGAGGGCACAAAAACTAATTCCATTATTTTAGGCAAGTAGTTAATAGATACACATCATCAAGGTCATATGTGTAATTTGACCAATTTTCGGATTTTTCTGTAAGGGCTATTTTGTCATTTTTTAAGAATGTAAAAGGAAGTTATTATTTACCATATTTATTGGAGTGATTCTTGGGAGAGTTATTTTCATTCAAACACCACGTCTCTTCTCATTCTTCTGCTAAACTACATGCAACCATTCTTTTGAGATTTCACAAGAACTATAAAACTCTCCTCTCTCTAACGCATCGCTCCCTTCCAATCTCAAACTCTTTTTTCAGTGATTTTTTTTTGGATCGGAGTTCGGGCGGGGCGTCTCTTCTCGGTAAGTTTTCACATATTTCATTTAATTTCTTCGTCTTGGTAATCTTATACCAATTTTTGAATGATGTTTAGGCGATAGTTGTGGTGTTTCTGGGTTTTTTTCATTCGATTTTATGGATATTTTCGCTGCCAATTAGCATGGTTGTTTGTTTTGTATCATTCCTCGAAACTGGAATTAGGGGAAGTGTAAGTTGAGGTGGTTTTGTGGCCGCATATGAGAATTGGAATTGGAAGTGGTCATTTGTTGAAAATTGTTGAAGCCAAACAACTTTCTTGTTTGGGATTTTTATATTGCATATGGGTAATATAATTCTATTGTATACTTAGTTTAGTTTTAGTGTGTATTTAATGCAGTTTTGTTGTTTTGTGCAGTACAATTTTGTGTATGTCTTCAACATAACTTAATTTCCATGGTAGTTATATAATACAATTTTAATGTATTTGTCATCACATGTTTGTGTAGTGTTAGAATAAATTTACTGTACTTGTCATGTGTGAATGTTTGTTTGGGTGTTTAAGCCCTTCTCAACATGGTTCTTCATCAAGTTACAGATTTTTTGGGAAAAAAAGTTGTTTCTAGCTTTTTTTCCGGATGGTGGTGTGTATTTTTAGTACACTTTTGATGTTTTAAGCTTGTCAATTATGTGTGTATTTTCTAAATTAGTTGTTTAATGATTTTTATATCTCTAGAAATATAATTTTGTTGTATAAGAGCTCCTTATATTAATGGGTAATATAATTCTATTGTATACTTAGTTAGTTTTAGTGCTTATTTAATATAGTTTTGTTGTTTTATGCAGTACAATTTTGTGTATGTTTTCAACATAGCTTAATTTCCATGGTAGTTATATAATACAATTTTAATGTTTTTGTCATCACATGTTTGTGTAGTGTTAGAATAAATTTACTGTATTTGTCATTGCATTTTGTTGAATTGGAATGATAATATTTTTTTATCTTGTTAATTGTAGTTGCTAATTTGTCGAAGATGGCCAGAGACAACCAAAAGGCAACTTAATATTGGTGGTACGAGTAGTGGGGCGAGGGATGCAAATGTTCAGCCTATGATGATGTTTTCGAGATGGGGTTCGAGAGTTTATTATTGTTGAGAATTTCGGATATTTACGAATGTTCAGATGAATTTCAAGTTTGTTGTTTTTTGGATTGAAATGATTTGTCCTTTAATTCTCACGGATATGTTATATTTTGGAAAATTTAATTCTATTAAATTGAGTGAATTTTTTATAATGTTTATCTGTATATTTATGTCGTATTTGTTGTATAATTTATTTTACTTTATCTGTATATTTATGTTGTATTTGTTGTATAATTTAATTATATTAAATTTGGCATGCATACAGTAAGCCATTTTAAATTACACAGTACTATTAGAGTATAGACACAATATTATTGAACTAAACCTACACTGTAGTTAAATTCGATATGCATACAATAAAATATTTAAATTACACATTACTATTAAAGTAAATACAAGGTATTACTGAACTAAACATACACCTTAATAAAATTTGATATGTATACAATTAAACATTTTAAATACACAGTAATATTAAAATAAAGATACGGGATTTTTGAACTAAATATAGAATAATTTTTAGGAGCGTGATTTAAATATACAGTAAAATAGTGATTTAAACTAAATATACACGATTTTTAGAAGAATTTTGTTGCCTGATTTTGTGCATCTCATCCCCTAATTTTTATGAACGTGATTTAGGAGTTACAATCTTAAGATTTAAATAGTCTATTATACCCCTACTAATTTTATTTATTGATTATTAATCTAATTTTCAGTCATTAAATCTGGACTCTCAATTGAAAAATATCAACGGTTTGGATGAATCCCCACCGTCTCATATTTAAGGGGGAGTGTCTCATTTGAACCATCCCCTACATACATATATATGTAGATATTTCGTAAGGAGGAATTCACCCATATATATATATATATATAGAGAGAGAGAGAGAGAGAGAGAGAGTGAGTGTAAAGGTGGGAAACAAATTTTTTTCTTTTTTTTTTTGTGGGGGGTGGGGGGTTAGGGAAGGGCGGGGCCCCCTGAGCTTGATAATGGGTCGGCCCCCACTTGGGCTGCGACAGGCCACGTGTCCGATTTGCAATATTCGAACCAATAACTAATAACCATGGATGGATAATTAATCAATGGCACAATTAAATAAAAGGAATATAATTACGATTTTACCCCCAACAATTCTAAAATTGTAATGTATTTATAAGCATATTTATAAGTTTCATATCTTTTATTTTATTTTATTAATGCATATTATTTATAAACATTATCATGTTTAATGTATATATGTTAGATATAATATTAAGTACATAAAAATGACATTATATATATCATATATGTAAAATATAAATTATATATATTTTAAAAAATAAAAATATTAGACAAAGCGAGGCGTGGTACCCCTGTGAGGGTGGAAGTGGTACCCATGTCCGCCCCGTCCCGTTGGGTGTCGCGGGGCAGAATGACCCAACCACGATGGGCCTGGTCGAGCCAGGGCAGGTCGAGCCAAAAGTCTCATCCCTGTTTTCACTAAACCATCTTTGAACATCACTCACTAATTAAAGAATCTAGATTCTGTAACAAGGGGGCTTAGCCCACCTGGCCACCACAAAGGACTTAAAGTCTCTTGTGGGTTGGAGGTCAGGGGCTCAAATGCCTACTCTATCAAATTCCTCCCCGGGGCATATTCGAGTTGGTGAAGATTTTGTTTGGTGGGAACTCATATTGAATAGCATCTGTGTGGGTTCGTTTCGGAGAGAAATCAACTATTATTAGATTTGGGGGGTCGAACATAATTGTTCGATTTACGAGGAGAGGATCTAGCTAGTTGTATGTCAGCAACACTGGTCAGCGCGTGCACATCTCACGATTTACGTTGGTGGCAACGATGATAGGCCGGAGCTACTGTCCTTAGGCATATAGTCATGCGCAAGTCTTTGAATTACCAAAAAAAATTAAGATTTATTTTGTATTTATGTGCGCACACATATGACACGTGTTTGTGTGGTAAATTTGAAAATTAAAAACTGAAAAATGGGCAATATGAATACATTATATTTGAGTTTAAAAGATTGTACTATTATTTTGTTAAAGAATAAAAGAAGATTGTACTATTATTGGCATTAAAAAACTTGTCCTTCTTGCCCTGCAGATAAGTTCCAGCACAATGTGATGACGCCCGAGTCGAGCTGGAAGAAATTAATCCACACAATAAGCCCAGCACACATCCGAGTGGGGGGTCTACAGGTGACGTCAGTAATGGTGCCTGGTGACACGTCATGAATTAGGCTCGCTCGCTACCGAGCCCCGACCCCCGAGCCCAAATTTCGGCGGGAAACGCATGCACGACAGATTCATAAAAATAACCATTTGCCCATGCTTGCCCATGCTTAGCGCTTTAATTGTATCAGAAACCGCCACGTGTCAGAAAGTTATCAAGAGGAGTCACCAAGTGGCAAGACTTGGCTGACATGCACGATTAGAAGGGGACATGTGTCCTTTTCCAATTATTTTACTGATTAGTGACTAATTAGTGCAAAGATGACTGTTGAAAAATCACTTACGAAAGGGGTATAAAAGGCCTCGATTAAGGAAAAAGAAAAGGAGGAAGAAACATAGAAAAAGCATCAGAAAGCGTGTTATTATAAGTAAGACCGACCCCGATAGTCCGGCTCGGCATTGTATCACAAAAGGCAGAATTAGCCATAAATAAACACACGTTACGCACGCTTATATTTCCACGTGTTAAATTTATTACATATTTTGCTTGTTGACCAAAACGCACGTCAACAAATTGGCGCTAGAAGGAGGGCCCGTATTGGTCCAGTCAGAGTTCCAGGCAAAAGCAAGTTAAGTGAAACCAGGTAAAGTTCAACGTTTATCCTTTTCGTAATAGACAAAATGAGTCAACAGTCGATAAATGCTCGTTTGACTGAAGAACAACACCCTAACAACCAAACTGGCCAGACTACTAATGGTCAAAATATGCTCCAGACAGAAGCAGGGAGCACTACTTATTTTCTTTCGCTCAGATAATTGCTAACCCAACTTTTGTACAGCAAATGAACCAACTCATATCACAAACTCTCGCTACCACAAACTCTCAAGCACCTCCTCCACTTCTTGTAAATACTAACCCACTCAATCCACAACTAAATGTTAATATCAATCCTCAAGTCCCCGGGCTTCCTCATAATGAAGCCCAAGAGGCTAGTTCAGGTAATGAACAGTGTGTCCGTCGTGATAGAAGGCGGCCGCGAGAAGATGAGGACGGGCAAAGTCGTGTAACGGAATCACTACTGGAGCCAACACGACATCGCCATGCCCACTCAGTGTTCGCCGGACGACTGGGAGTTGATCCTTTACGCCCGGCTCGTCGATAAGTTCCGACTCGGTTTAGGATGAGCGGAACCGCTTAGGGTCAACCAGATCCAAGGCCCTAACCTATGGCAGGAAAGGGATGTAGAGATTCAACGCCTTCGCCGTCGTTTGAATGAATTGGAGGGCGGTCTGGAAGGCGAACAGTCTCGGAGACCACCCCAAGCGATGAACCAACCAGCTGTTATGTTGCCATTCTCCCTGGTATCCTGGCGACCCCGTTACCACCAAAGTTGAAAATCCCCCAAGTCGGTCTATACAATAGAGAAACCGACCCGACCACTCACATCCATAAGTACTTAGCATGGATGGAACTGTACAGCCCTAGCGATGCCATTCTCTGCAGGGCTTTCCCATTGACATTGGGCGACCGAGCCCACCGTTGGTTTAGGACCCTACCACAGGGACCTATAGGGGGATCTTGTCTCTGCCTTTACAACGCATTTCCTGACTTCCAAGGTCCGAGCCGCACCAAAGGACTCCCTTGTGAACATCAGACAAGGGAAGGATGAGCCCCTGAAAAGTTATATTTCTCGATTCAATAAGCAAGTTCGAGAGATGGAGCCAGTGTCGGATGATGCCATTTTAATTGCAGCCATGGCTGGCCTCGCCCCCGAGAGTTAGTTCAACTATTCTATCCACGAATCAGGGGCGACCTCGTACCAAGAATTCCTGGTCCGCACGGAACGCCATATTTGCGCGGAAGTAGCCATGGCCAGTCACCGCCCCGAGCACCAGCCAGGGGGCGCGAAAAAGGACGGAAGGAAGGAATTAGCAATTGGGCCGGGGTCGGGATTCAGACCATTCTCGGAAAACCCGACCATCGGATTTAAGGCTCGCCAGGAAGCACGAGCCGAAGTTGCCGCGCTGAGAAGTACTTTGACCCACACTCCATCAGCCATATGGAATAAAGTACAGGGTCTGAATTTGTTACCCCCGGATCGGCCTTTGAAGGTTGAGCCGGCCAAATTAGATTCACGTCGATACTGTGCCTATCATAAGTCAATAGGCCATGATACCGATGAGTGCTGAGATCTAATCAGAGAAATTATGCGTATTGTTCGGCAAGGCGGTCTTAAAAGGCGTTCATGAACCCGCCCCTAAGGCGACTCAAGGTGCGCATAACCAAGCCGGCTCTCCTGCTTTGCCACCGCCGAGAACCAGGGTAGGGAGATCCTCATGATGTCGAGTGTGAATCGAATCAACACTAACACAGCCGAAGATAGCCGCTCCAACAGGAAAAGAAAGGCTGATGTCAGATAGGCCGCCCACGCCGAAAGGCAAATTCGGGTGGCCGAAATCAAGGAAGGCCAACCCACCGGCCATTTTGTGTTCTCGGACGTGGATGCCGACCAGGTGGTCCACCCTCATTCTGACCCCTGGTCATTACTGCACCGATTTTGGGTATTCCAATTCATAGAATTTTGATCGACTCTGGAAGCTACTCATCGGTCATTCACGTCCGAGCCTTTCAAAGATTGAACGTGGATGATAGCTATATCCGTCCATGCAACGACAACATTCTGGGGTTTGGAGGATGAAGAATAATTCCGCTCGGGGAAGTTGACTTGCCCATCCAAATGGGACAAGGGTCGCATAAACGGACCATCATGACAACATTTAAAATAATCAACGCCGATTCGGAGTACAATGCTATTATTGGAAGGCCATTGCTTTATCATATAAAAGCAGCTATTTCAATATATCATTTTGTATAAAATTCCCAACATCTGATGGCGAGGCCACACATAAGGGGAATCAGAGGGAGTCGTGAGAATGCTTTCTCAAACTCCGACCGGTGGAGATTAATTTGATGGAACGAGGAGAAACCAGTGGGACCACGCAAGGCGATCCCCAGCCAAAAGAGGAGCCCGAGCGGGAGGTGGTGATTGTTCAGGAGGATAATCTAGGTCGTCGACCTGGGAAGGAACCGATGATGGAAGAACAAGGAAGGAGGATAGGGCCGAGAGATGTACAAAGAATGAAAGGCGAGCGGGCGTGACCAAGAACGAGCACCATGAAGATGAATTGCCCCTGCAGAAAAAAGAAGGGCAGAGCAAGAAAAGAAAACGGGCGGAACCAGTAGAACAGGTTGATACAATTAATGTCGGAAGGCCAAGCAAGGGGCGCCAATTACGTATTGGCCATGACCTCCCAGAACCATATCGAACCGAGCTGATTGAGTTTTTGGGAAATAATCTCGACGTCTTCGCATGGACTCATGCAGACATGCCCGGAATTGACCCTAAGCATGCATGCCACCGCCTTAATATTGATCTAACGTTCCGATTATCGAAAAGGCGCAAACTCGTCCCCAATAGACAAGCTGCGCTCGAGGCCGAGGTTAACAAGTTGCTAGATAATCAATTTATCGGAAGCCCTCTATCCCGATGGGTTGCCAATCCTGTTTTGGTAAAGAAAAACAATGGCCAGTGGCGCCTGTGCGTGGATTTCACCGACCTGAATAAGGCATGCCCTAAGTACAGTTATCCATTACCAAACATTGACTATATGGTAGATGCCACGGCGGGACACGAGTTAATGAGCTTCATGGATGCTTACTCGGGTTACAACCAAATACGAATGCACCCAGATGATGAAGAAAATACATCATTTTTTTTCTGCTCGTGTAATTTACTATTATAAGATGATGCCCTTTGGGTTGAAGAATGCTGGCGCGACCTACCAAAGGTTAGTAAATAAGATGTTTGAGAAAATGATAGGTCGTACTATGGAAGTCTATGTAGATGACATGCTGGTGAAATCACTGTATATATCTGATCATCTCAATGATCTTAATAAAATGTTTGTTGTGTTGAGAGAGTATAAGATGATGTTAAACCCAAGAAAATGTACGTTTGGGTGGTGGGTAAATTCTTGGGATACATGGTCAGTTAGAGAGGGATCGAAGCTAACCCCGACAAAATAAAGGCCATCATCGATCTTGAACCCCCGAACTCAGTAAAAAGGGTACAAAGCCTGACGGGCCGATTGGCCGCCCTTAATCGATTTGTTTCACGGTCCACAGACAAATGTAAACCTTTCTTTGAAATCATAAAAAAGAACAGGAATTTTGAGTGGACCGAGCAAGCACAAGCTGCCTTTGAATCCCTCAAACAACACCTCTCTTCAATTCCTATATTGCAAATACCTACCCAAGAGGAGAACTTGTATTTATACCTAGCGGTATCCGAATACGCCATCAGCTCGGTGCTAATCAGGCTAGATGGTTCTATTCAACATCCAGTCTATTACACCAGTCAAGCGCTACATGACGCCAAACTCCGCTATCCGCCAATGGAAAAATTGGCTTATTCATTAATCACTGCGGCACGAAAGCTTCGTCCATATTTTCTAGAGCACAAGATTATAGTCTTGACGAACTACCCACTGAAGCAGGTATTACACCGACCCGACACTTCTGGTCGGATGATCAAATGGGCCGTTGAGCTCAGTCAATTTGATATTCTATATGAACCGCACATAGCTATAAAAGGACAGGCTTTAGCCAACTTTGTGGCTGAATTCACACCTTCCATACAATTAGAAGTAATGGAAGACCAGGAATGGAAGTTGTTCGTTGATGGCTCCTCCACCGCAGGCCGAGCAGGGGGCAGAATCGTGATAATAGATCCAAATCAAAAATGCTACTATTCGGCCGTGCGATTTCAGTTCCCCGCAACGAACAACGAAGCTGAATACGAAGCACTCCTGGCGGGTTTGGATATGGCATCTTCTATGGGCCTAAAACGACTGCTAGTGCACAGTGATTCTCAGCTGGTCGTTCATCAAATCAACGGTGAGTACGAAGCAAAAGAGCAAAAAATCGCACAATATTTGGACTTAGTTAGGAAGAGATTGTTGCACTTTTAGGTAAAAGTCCTACATGTGCCCCGAGCCGAGAACATGCAAGCAGATGCCTTAGCTCGGCTCGATTCCAGCCCAGGGACAGATGCCATTGCGGATGTCACTGTCACACAATTGTCCGCCCCGTCACTTGGCGCAAAGAAGATACATGCCACCGAGGCCACCGAGCAGACCTGGATGACTCCGATCATTCAGTATTTAGAAGGAGGAGTTCAACCTGAAAACAAAGCCAAGGCCAGGACACTACGAACCCGAGCGGCTCGGTTCACAATAGTAGATGGCATCCTATATAAACGAGGATACTCCGTCCCACTCCCGGTGCTGTCGGGCGGATCATGCGATTACGCGACTTCGAGAGGTTCACGAGGGAATATGCGGAAACCACGCCGGGGGCCAGACATTGGCTTATAAATTAATACGGCAAGGATACTACTGGCCGTCCCTAAAAAAGGATGCGACCGACCTCGTCAAAAGATACGAGAGGTGCCAAAGATTCGCACCACAGGTCAGGTATCATCCTGAGCAACTTACCTCCGTCTTTAGCCCTTGGCCGTTTGCCAAATGGGGAATGGACCTCATCGGACCACTCCCCACTGGCAAAGGGGGCGTCAAGTATGCCATTGTGGCGGTGGATTATTTCACAAAATGGGACGAGGCTGAGCCTCTGGCGAAAATAGATGAGGAAAAGATTATTGGTTTTGTATGGAAGTCCATTATCTGCAGATTTGGGATACCGCATTCGATTGTTACGGAAAATGGGAAACAATTCGATAACCGGAGGTTTCGAAATTTTTGTGAAGGTTTCCACATCAAAAACCATTTCTCGACTCCATATCATCCCCAGTCAAATGGACAGGTTGAGGCCGTTAATAAAATACTCAAGTACACCTTGAAGGCGAGATTGGAGGAGTCTAAAGGTAATTGGCTGAAGAACTCCCGGGCACTATGGTCGTGCATTAAACGCGCATCGAACGGCCATGGGAGAAACACCTTTTCTTTAACTTATGGAACCGAGGCGGTCATTCTGTGGAGATTGGAGCCCTACCTTGAATTGCAAACTTTTAGGGAAGATAGCAATGAGGTTGCGCTCGAGCCGAATTTGGCCGGATCTCTTTCAAGAAAAAAAGAGGTAGTCTTTGAGGTAAAAACGTTGTGTATAAGCAAAGGAGTGAGAGATACTATAATTCAAAAGTAAAGGAAAGGAGATTTGGTCGGCGATCTTGTGTTGAAAAAGATAACGGGTGTTGAGCCCGGCCCATTGAAGCCAACAGGAGGGCCCATTTTGGTCGACAACGTCTTATACGGTGGGCGTATGAGCTAGAATATTTGAGTGGAGAAAAATTTATACATCCATGGAATGTAGCATACCTGAAAAGGTACTATCAATAAAGACCTCGGTTTACGATCCAGATAAGATTCCAGGGAATTATCCTTTCATCTGATATTTTGTGAGCTCTCTAAAGGGGGAGGAAATATTTACTCACCTCGGCTATGTGCTGAGCACAGCAGAAATCGCCTCAGCTCAAAAAGCTGAATGCCGACAAGTCATCTCGAGTACGTCCCGAGCACAAAACAAAGACTCGGTGTACACACCGAGCATAAAATAAAGGCTTGGTTACGCACCGAGCACAAAACAAAGACTTGGTTACGTACCAAGCACAAAACAAAGACTTGGTTACGTACCAAGCACAAAACAAAGACTTGGTTACGTACCAAGCACAAAACAAAGACTTGGTTACGTACCAAGCAAAAAACAAAGACTTGGTTACGTACCAAGCAAAAAACAAAGACTTGGTTACGCACCGAGCACAAAACAAAGACTTGGTTACGTACCAAGCACAAAACAAAGACTTGGTTACGCACCGAGCAGAAAAAAAAGACTTGGTTACGCACCGAGCACAAAACAAAGACTCGGTGTACACACCGAGCATAAAATAAAGACTTGGTTACGCACCGAGCACAAAACAAAGACTCGGTTTACACACCGAGGAAAAATGAAGACTTGGTCTATACACCAAGCACAAAATAAAGAGCACGGGAGTCAATTAAAGCGGGTAGTCTCCTATTCAGGAGCACTGTGAACCGAGCCCCGTACTTGGGAGTATAAAAGGAAAAAGAGGATAGGCAACAATATTACAAAAAGGAGAAGAGCCTAGCGTATACAAAAAGCTTAAAACACATACACAGGTGATATAAAGAAAAGTTCATTTCTACTTCAAAAGTATTTACACAGGGGGGGCCGGAGCCCATTACATCCCAAGGCACGAAGCCAAGTAATCTACCTACGAATACATATAAAAGCTTGTAAATGAAAAGGGGCAAACAACACCAAGACTAAGACGGGGGCAGAATTTCAACAGTGCCACTGGAGGCAACTTCTTCTGCGTCCGGATGAGGTGAGCCCTGAACAGTGGGGGCCTTGGCAAAGTTCGGGCAAAGAGCATCGAGATCAGCCTCCAGGAGGGCAAGATCTTCCTCAAGCTGAGCAATAGTCCGCCCGGCCTTAACCGAATCAAGGATTTCTTTGAGGCTGGTTGCGTGGCCGCAGGTTAACATAAATGCCTACTCCTCAGAGTCCTTATAAGCTTCGATGGCTTGTGCACGAGCTTCCCCAACCTGTCTACGGGTAGCCTCTTCAACCTCTTTGCGCACATCGGCTAGATGCCTTTCCATCTCTCCAGCCTGGGCAACGGCTGCACGTTCCAGCTCGGCAACTTTAGCCCGGAATTCCTCTTCGGCCTTGCGGGCCTGATCCCGCTCTACCTCGGCCCTCGCAGCAGCTTCCTTCTCAAAGTTGGCCTGAGCCATGGCTTCATCTGCCTGGGTCTTCAGAGACTCTTGTACCCCTTGGAGAGTAGCGTAAGCCTCTTGCAGTCGCCATGTCGCTTTCCGGATCAAGATATTTCTTGTCCTCGCGGAGTTCCCCCAATCGCGTGCCACAGGAGCCCAATAATCCGCCCGGACATTCCCATGGCGTCATCGAATCTGCTCCTCAAAGCGTTTCGAGCAAAATTGCTCAATGCCCTTTGTCCAGGCACGAGTAGGACATTCATTGCACCCGACCCACCTCCGGCAAAACTCTCGACTGCTCCTCCATCGGTGTGGCACACCGGACGAACTCCACGAACCACTGAGGGCGTATCCCACTCATTCCCTCGCAGTACTCGTCCCTCACTTGGCTCGGAGGGATAAAGTGACCCTCGCGGCCAAGGTCGTCGAGAAGGTCCGTGGGACGACCCCTTCAGAGTCTGTCCAGGGATAAACCGATCTTTGTCGACCCACTCTTGATCACAATCCCTTCTCTTCTCCTTTGGAAGGGGGGTTCCACTGCCTCAGGCACCCCATCAGCGGGACGTTTGCCGGCTCGGATATCTGCTCTCCGAGCCACCTCCACATCTGCGGGCTGGTCTGCAGCCGCCCGAGTTTGACGCGCGGCCGTGTTCCTCACGCTGCAAAGACGTGCACGCAAATCCAAGCCACGCCCTACAAAAGGTGACCACTGTTAAAAGATCAAAAAAACACGAAGAACATTTCAAGAGAAAGAGAGTGCAAAATACTAAGTACATTTACCTCGGACGGCAGCTGCGCTCGGCGGCTCCGGAGCCCGCATTTGCCCAGCAGGCACATACGATCTGCCCACGGGACTGGCCGCTACGGGAGATGGCCCAGCTCGCTCCGTTCACGTTGGCTGCTCCCCCGGAAGGTGGGGCTGTACTTCTTCAGTCCCCGGAGGACTCTGTTGAGGCTTTCTTCTAGCCTCCTCCTCCTGCTCTGCCGCCTCGTCCCAAGTCGGCCCCTCGGCCTCGAGGCCGGCGGGCAGAGCAGGCCTCAAGCCGGCTGCGGCTAAGTTGGCCTCAGTGGCCAACCTATCAATCCGCCTATCCCTGATGCCCCTGGCCTGGATGTTCTCCGACGCCCGGATAAAGGTGGCCGACAGAGGCCCTTTTGATGCTCGGTTCTCTATAAAGGTAAAAAGACGAAAAAAGAAGCAAAGTCAATCACATAAAAGGAAACAATAACAACAAAAGCAGAGAAAGGAGAAAAGATAGACTTACTGTAACCAAAAACGAAATTTGAAGGAGGATAAAGGACAGTTTACCTTGCTCCATCCTCCACGCGAGCTTGCCACTCGCCGCTCACCCAGAGCCACTTGTCTTTCCACTCCTTCAAAGATGAATGGAGACCTTCCACTAGGCCGTCCGGATACCCTCGGGTGCATGCGTAATAACACCCGGATGGCTGACCCCGGGATGAAGGAGTCGCTTGCCAGATAAAGAGTTCGTTCATCTCTTTGAACTTGGGGCGAGGGTATTTCTCTAAGTGGAACATCACCAAGAGGCCGATGATCCTACCCCAAGAAATAGGGTGCACTTGGGTCAGATGCATACCCCACTTGCAAAACCACCGCGTGAGGAAAACCGGCAGTGGAAATCGCAGCCCATATAGGAGGCTGGCGACATGTATGGCCACGAAACCCACTGGTGGGTACCGAGGAACCTCCGTGCCATCCGGTACCCAAAAATTGATGCCACTCGGAATACGGTACCTCCGCTGGAGCTCTCCCATTTCCCGGATCATCAGCATGCTAGGGATGTCGTTTATATCACACGGCATCCACCGAGGCTCTACACGAAGGCGAGGGCCTCCTCCTCGCCAGCCATCGCCATTACGATGGCCCATGGGCACTTGAGGCCTCTCCGGCCTCGAATCTCCGGAGGGTTCGTCTACCCACTCCACGTTATCACGTTCCGGCTCCGATGGATTCATATCCTCTTCTTCCTGCTGATACTGCCGAAGATCAGCACTCGGGGATCTTTCGTTAGAATTTTCTCGTGCCAGTCCGGGCTTATACACCGTGCCTTCTCGAAAAACAGTCACTGGCACCAGATTAAAAATAGTGTGCGTCCGCTCGAAAGATGTTCCGCCTCGAGAAGAAGAATTCGGAGAAGAGATCTGAATGATGCTCGGACTGTAAGGCGAAGATGGCCGTGCTGGGGAGAAATAAACAGAAGGTTCAGAGGGGGGATCCTCGATTTCAACCTCTATGCTATAGCTACGGCTTCTACTATCCTCGAAAGAAGACATTTTATAGGTAAAAAGAGAGTATTTCGAAAAAATACCTAAGTTTGGAGTCTCTGAACTTTGAAAGCCGACCCAAAATTTCTGCTCAGTCCTAGTCAGTCTAGCTCAAAGGTTAATGGATGCGAAAGTGAATAATGGAGGGAAAAAGAGGTATTTATAGATGGAGTTCCCTCGATAAACGAAGCGTTTATCCGAAAAGACGCGCCTTTTCAACCTCAAAAGCCGTCGAAAATGTCAGAAATCGTCACGTCCCCACGCCCGCTGACAGAACTGATGCGCCTTTTCAAATTCCTGCGCAAGATTGGTCCAACCACAAGAGGCCACGTGTCTGTCATTATGGCAGCACAATTAATGCGCCGCTACAGACATTAACCACTACGCGACATATTTCAGGAATGAACAAACCTTTGAAGATTCCGTTTCCTCATTAAATGTTTATCATTAGCATTGAAGTTTAACTCCGACTTCAGAAATTCTTCTCTCGGAATTAAACTTTGGGGCCTTTGATGACGCCTGAGCTGAGCTGGAAGAAATTAATCCACGCAATAAGCCCAGTACACATCCGAGTGGGGGGTCTACAGGTGACGTCAGTAATGGTGCCCGGTGACACGTCATGAATTAGGCTCGCCCGCTACCGAGCCCAACCACAGCATGGCTGCCGAGCCCCGACCCCCGAGCCCAAATTTCGGCGGGAAACGCATGCGCGACAGATTCATAAAAATAACCATTTGCCCATGCTTGCCCATGTTTAGCGCTTTATTGGTATCAAAAACCGCCACGTGTCAGAAAGTTATCAAGAGGAGTCGCCAAGTGGTAAGACTTGGCTGACATGCACGATTAGAAGGGGACATGTGTCCTTTTCCAATTATTTTACTGATTAGTGACTAATTAGTGCAAAGATGACTGTTGAAAAATCACTTATGAAAGGGGTATAAAAGGCCTCGATTAAGGAAAAAGAAAAGGAGGAAGAAACATAGAAAAAGCATCAGAAAGCGTGTTATTATAAGTAAGACCGACCCCGATAGTCCGGCTTGGCATTGTATCACAAAAGGCAGAATTAGCCATAAATAAACACACGTTACGCACGCTTATATTTCCACGTGTTAAATTTATTACATATTTTGCTTGTTGACCAAAACGCACGTCAACACAATGAACAAAAGAAAGTGTGAGACTGTGAGAAGAGACACACCAAAGAACCTTGTAGCTTGTCGTCTACAATACGCTTAGTTTTTGTACACATACTAACATGTATACGTGTGTGTGTGTGCGCGCGCGCGTGTGGGGGAGGGTTATCAATGTGGGAGTGTTTTAGGTTTAAGAGCAAATTTTATCAGTATTCGGTCTGTGTTTTAAGCTATCTCTCCTTGCTAGAAATTCTCATTATGGAATTATGCAAATATTATTAACATTATTATGTGATTATGTAATGCATATTATATAAATATATTTTGTATCTAGTAATAGAGTATCGGCGGTGGTAACGTGAGAGCAGTGGCGGATCCAGAAATTCGAAAATGGGGGTACGATAAATTTTAGGCTAATCGTTGTTAGATTCTATCATTATTTTTTGGGAACAAAGTATTAGGTCAACACCTATTTTACCAAACCAAAATTCCAACAATCCCCCACATGAACGAAATTAATGTTTGCGTGTATATAGATTCGCTTGAAAGTCTCGGCGAACTGTTATTGCATCAGGATAAATAACTTGTGTCTTTGAACCTTCCTTAGTAAAATACTATCGGATTTACTAGCTGCTTAGTGACGCGATGTCTTGAACTACTCAGTCGTTTGTGTAAACCGAGATAACAATACTTACACAATAATAATTCTAACACTTGTTGTTCTCACGTTGTGCCTATTTCGGTCGTAGACCATATCTTAGATTCGTAAGCGTTTCTTTGAAGCGGCCATTACTTCTCGCTTATATAGGTGATCTCCTATTGAAGAGTATTCTGCCATGCTCCACCTTTCGGTATAGGAATCATTAAAAGTCTTAAACTTAACCTCACCACATTCAGCAGGTTTTCTTTCACTTGGATGTTTCGAGAATGAGCTAACACATTTTCCAAGTGTTCCGCTGAACATTCATAACTTAGTTGTCCCATTGAAGCAATGTCTTGGGATCTCCAATTCATAAGGTTGGGTTACCGCTATGAACATTTTTTAGTTTGTGGATTTTAAACCCATTCTCCTTAACAGTTTATACAATTGATCATGATTTATGCCTTTTGTAAGTGGATCCGCAAGGTTTTCCTTGGACTTCACCTAGTCAACCGAAATAACCCCATTCGAAATCAACTATCTAATGGTATTGTGTCTTCGACGTATATGTCTAGACTTACCATTATACATACTACATTGTGCCCTTCCAATTGCTGATTGACTTTCACAATGTACCAAAACAGCAGGACAAGCCATTCTGCTTCTTCTCCATCTTTGTCTAAAGCAATGAACTCAGATTCCATAGTGGACCGAGCTATGTATGTCTGCTTAGAAGACTTCTACGACATCGCTCCTCCATCTATTGTGAAAATATATCTACTTGTGGACTTGGAGTCTTTCGTGTCTGATATCCAATTGGCATCATAGTATAATATCCTTCTAACACTGCTGGATATCTCGTATAAAGTATTCCATAGTTCATGGTATATTTTAAATATCTAAGTACCCTTGTCACGGCTTTCCAGTGATCCGTACTCGGGTTACGTGTGAACCTACTAAGCTTACTCACTGAATATGCAATGTCTGGACGTGTACAATTGATTAAGTACATCAGACTGCCAATTACCCTTGCATATTGCAGCTGAGAAACTGGTTCGCCTCTATTCTTAGCCAAGTGTAGACTTAGATCTATAGGTGTCTTAGCCGGAGGACTATCAAAAGCATTAAACTTTCAAAGTATGCTTTCGACATAATGGGATTGTGACAAGACAATTCCATCTGAAGTTCTAGAGATTTTAATCTCTAATATAACATTAGATACTCCCATATCTTTCATGTCAAAGTTATTCTTTAACAACATCGCATTCATCATCTCTAATAAACCAGAACTTAACAACATCACATTCATCATCTCCTTAAGAGTACGATTTTTGAATTCTGCAACTCCATTTGATTGAGGTGAGTAGGGAACAGTCGTTTGATAAATTATACCCGCTTTAGAGCCAAAAATTTCAAATGGAGCAATATAATCTCCGTCTCTATCACTTCGAATCATCTTAATTTTCATATTAAGCTGATTTTCAACTTCATTCTTATAAGATTTAAAAGCTACTAAAGCTTCAACTTTGCTATTCCAAAGATACACATGGCAATATCCTGTGCAATCGTCTATAAACCTTATGAAGTTCTTTTTCCTACCTTGAGTTTGCACAAGTTTTAAATCACACACATATGTATGAATTAACTCGAGTGGTTTGGTACTTCTCGTTACCGAATGAAACAGTGCTTTAGCCAATTTTGCTTCAACACAAATTTCGCATTTGTCTTGTGAATTGATTTTAAATGTAGGTATTAATTACAGATTCAATAATCTTTTAATTGTGTTTAAGTTAACATGTCCTAATCTATCATGCCATAAAATAGAACAATCCAACAAGTAAACAGAAGTAATAGTTTTATTCTTCATCTCTTGGCGGAAAATAGACATTACAGACATCTTAAAGAGCCCCTTATCAAGGTAGCCCTTACAACTGGTCGGACTCAAACACTAGTCTAAACCCGGCCTTACTAAGCAAAGGACCAAAAACCAAATTTTTGCGGATGTCCGGGACATGCAACACATCTACAAGCATATGCTCCTTTTCGGAAGTCATCTTGAGCACAACCTCGCCAAGCCCCACGATGTTGGAAGTCGAAGAATTTCCCATGAAAAGCTTCCTTCTATTTATTAGAGTGTAGGAGGAGAACATCTCCTTGTCGGCTCAAATGTGACGAGTAGCCACGGTATCTATCCACCACTCCCTTAGGTTATCCACCATATTAACTTCAAACACAACGACGATGAGATCGAGCTCCGACATGTCGATTGGAACTGACTTATCCTCCGTCACATTGGCTTGTTGGTTGCCATCTTGATTGCCCTTTTTCGGGTGTCAGAAATCCTTGGCCATGTGGTTCGGTTTGTCACAGTTGTAGCAATTCCCTCTTGAACTTTTTGGCTTTTCTCTTGTCTTTCCCGGAGTTCTGGCGTTTCTTGCTAGTGCTCGATTCAGAAAGATTGGCCTTGGCCTCCATTCCGCACTTCTCGGATTTTACTTCTTACGATTTTGGTTGACTTCCTCAATCTGAAGCCGAGCAATCAGATCCTCAAGTCTTATCTCTTTGCGCTTGTGCTTGAGGTAATTCTTAAAATCCTTCCATAATGGCGGCAATTTTTCGATTATTGTAGCTACTTGGAAAGACTCGTTCAAAATCATCCCTTCAGACACTAAGTCGTGACATATGATTTGAATCTCTTGGACTTGGCTGATCACCATCTTGGTGTCAACCATCTTGTACTCGAGAAATTTTCCGACACCAAATTTCTTTGTGCCGGCATCTTCTATTTTGTAATTCTTCTCCAAAGAGTCCCACAACTCCTTGGATGTTTTGAACGTGCTATAGATGTTATAGATGGTATCGTCTAGACCGTTCAAAACATAATTACGACACAGAAAATCACTGTTATGCCAAGCATCCACAGCGATTCTCCGATTGTGGTCGGTTTCTTCATCGCCAATGGTAAAAGGGTCGTCCTTCAGAAAACGAGACAGCCCAAATGTGGTAAGGTAGCCATCAATAAGGTAGAACAACATCTTCTGTTGCCAGCGTTTGAAGTCGACGCTAGAGAACTTGGGTAGCTTTTCGCCGTGAGCAGGAGCAGTAGCCATCGTTGTGAATGATATTGAAGCCATTGTCTTGAATAGAAACGTATTTTTTCGTCTTGCGATTGTTGGTTAAATATTTATCTGGAAGATTTCTATTTAGGGAATGGCTTAGTGTTTGGATTGAGTCGAGGCTTGAATTCGATTTAGTCTCTGCAAGACGAAAAATGCTCCGTATATAAAGTGCTAATGGTTCTGGCGTTCGTCTCTAAGATACAACGACTATTTCGATTTAGAGTTTATAGCACTTGCCAACCCAAAACACAGCGAACAACAAAATCTTTCTGACTTTCAAGTTTGTGAACAGGAAGGTAGATCAATATGCAGAAATGCAATGACCAGTTTTTAATCTGATGTATTTCGATTATTTCGTATGTCATTTCATCTGTAGGGGTTCGAATTATATAGGCAACAAGGTGCCGATATGGAAAGATCAGGTCTTTTGGCTCAAAAAGACATGTTTACACCGAATAGGCGCATCTGTTCAGCCTCTCGCATCGACGCACGACCAGGCGCACGGCCTGCACGTGTGCCCATGCGTGGATGCGAACGAAAATGATAAAGTCTTGACTTGACGCATGACCCAACACACGAGCCGTGCGTCCGCCAGTGCTCCGATACGAACAAGTTGGTCTTGATGCACGACCCGACGTATGGGCCGTACGTCCGCCCGTGCTAGGATGCGAGCACTTTCCCGTTGGAAACTTTAATTAACTAATTAAAAATTAAGTAATTATTTACTTAAAGGTTTTGGTCCAAAAAGAATAGGGACCTTGAAGCCCAAGCCCGGCCCAGGCCCAAAGCCCGCAACCCTCGACCCGGACCGGGCCGGGCCGAGCGGCGGCGGCGGCGGCGGCGGTGGCGGTGGCGCTGCGTGTGTGCTTCAAACCGACAAGCATGTAGGTCCTCACCCCTTTAAAAACTTGGGTTCCCCCAAGGGCCCAAACCCATAAGTCCAACTTGGGATATATCAAGTGAGCAATCTTTGCTTCCTTTTCCTATGTGAGATGGAGTATTTCTCCCTCCCCATTTTCCATACCATTTTCTATTATTAAGTGGCTAACTTCAAGCATTAATTTCGCATTCACCCGGAATTAGTTTTGAGAAATTCCAAATGCTATTCTTCTCTACTCTCTTAGTAGAATTTTTATAAATAATTTAATTCTATTTTTCACTAATAGAAACCACTTAATTATTTGGTCAAAATCGGGTCAACACCTATTTTACCAAACCAAAACTCCAACATCTAGTACATAAAATTTTGAAAAATAATAAAAACAACAGATCAACAACATAGAAACAATACAGAAACAAAAAAAAATTAAAAACCATAGAACACTAAATAACAAAGTAGATCCAGTAATATAAAGGAAAAAATGCCATACCTCAGCAACATCTATGCCTCTAAATCAAACAGCCTTCGTTTTAGATGATTTTGGTTTAGCAACTTGTTTTTCATCATCTTCGCCAAGTTTCATCTTCCTCCTTTTAGACGTTAAAGGAACTAGGGCTTCAGATTTCGAACTACTTCTCAGAACTCTTGAACCAGCATCAACTGTCTTTTCCATTTTCAGTCGAAGTAGAAGAGATTTCTTACGAGCCATGGTATAAATATGAAACTAAAAAGACACAAAAAGAATGTTTTCAAACCTAGCAGTTTCCACATACAGTTCTAGAGAGGATTATAGAGAAGTCAACGAGAAGTTACAAGAATCACAGAGAAAGCACAACAAAAATGGCGGACATGCAACACGGGTAACTCAGACATCGAGATGAAGAGAGGGAGAGAGAGAGAGAGAAAATGATATATTGGACAGGAAAAGGCTACACAACGTATTTTAGGAAAAAAATAAAAGAAGAGCGTAAAGAAAGTAATCAAAAAGGTAGAAATGGGATATGTTGTTATTACCTCGGGATTTGGGCCAAAATAAGGGTATTTTGTGTAATTTCCCCAAAACAAAGTATCAAAAAATCATTTAGAATTTGTTCTTCTAGCATTAAATTTGAGAAGCAAATTCACCAATAATATTTATATAATCAATTTCATCCAACATATCTTTTTCAATACATAAGATGGCTAGTCCATCAATCTTTCTTTTCATATTGTTGATAGTGAATTATTATTGTTTCTTAACAATTTTAACTTAAAGAAACTTCTTTCTACATATATCATAGTCAAAGGCATAGATAACAATATTATATAGGCAATTGAGATACTAGGATAACAGTCCAAAGCATTTAAAACCAAAAAAAAATTCGATTGTTGTTTTTTTTTTGTTGGTAAAGTCACTTGTAACACTTTCGATTCATAAATAAATCATTTGAATTAAAGTATGCACTCGGCTCAAGGAAGAACTAGACGTAGTGAAAGACTCTAAATTTGAGTTCCTCGAACATATTGAAGAATACGCAAAACAACAGCCTATGATCTGTAGTAGGAAAAATAACAAATTGACTAACCACATGAACAACGTGTGTAATATCTTGTGAGATAAACCAAACTGCCAACAAACAGTACGATACAAACTGGGATCCGGCGAAGGAGAACCATCAAAGGGAGAATATCGAGCATTAATCTTGTTATCAGTAATACGTGCACGCTCAAATATATCGGCAATGTACTTCGATTGAGACAAAAGATAACATTGTGGAACAGAAGCAACCTCAATGCCAAGAAAGTAACGGAGCGAACCTAACTTTTTCAATGCAAATGAATGAGCTAATGTAGACTTCAAAGTTTATATGCCATCAAGATCATTACAATTAATAATCATATCATCAACATATAATGAAAGAAAAATACGACCAATTGTAGTACACTTGACAAATAAGGCTGAATCATGATCACTTGGTCAATAACCAAGAGAAGTAACTACAGAAGTGAACTTTTCATTCCACGCTCTAGAGGTTTGATTAAAGCCATAAGAGCTTTACGAAGCTTACAGACTTCACCTGGTTGATTGATAAGTGTGAAATATACATGCATTTAGAGGTATATTTGGGCATATAATTGATACATTTTCATGGATATTAAGTGTGTTTAGGTTAGTTTCTCTTGTTGGGCGTGATACTGCATATCTTTGTGTACTTTTGTAGAAAAGGGAGCTATATTTGAAGGATATCAATAGAATGACCCGGACCGAATTGTCAGGAGCCAAAGGACGAATGAAGACACGAAGAAAATAAGCATGGATGATCGAACAACAGGGGATTACTTACAAAAACATCCAAACGTGTCATCAGTTTTCAGCATTGGCAAGATTTAGTATTTTGGCCATAACTTTCTCTACAAAATTAGAGAGAGAAAAGATGGTTACACGAAGAATAACACGAGACTTCTATTAACCACGAAGGCATGAAAGTTCGATATTGTGAAGACGAATTCATCTACGCAAGAAGGTTTCATCATCATAGTCTAGAGCTTTTGTTATGATCTTAATTTCATGTTTAACTCTTTGTTTACAAGTTTGTCTATTGATTTGCAAATAATTATGTTAAGCTAAATCTTTTGATTCTAGGACGTGATCAAGACTGTGGATTCATATTAATTCTAGTTTGATTGTTTCATATTAACTGGCTTCTTGTTATCTATTTATGAATTTGTGGACTTATTTGTTGTAGATTATCTGGCCAATAACTTGCATGTTTAATTTGTTAGTTCATAATTCTGGAGATGAGATCTAATATTAAATAACGTATTCATAACATAAACGGTGTAGAGTCGGGATTTTTATGACATTTGTGGGGTTTTACTTTAATTTTCTATGTTTTTGGGAGTTGATGTTAATTTTTAAGTAGAGATACTAGCAATTTAATACTGATCTATGGTTTATTTTCTTCACGAGAGAGAATAAACTATATTAGAAATTAAATCCATAGATACACAGAAGCTGGTTATTGTGAAATACTAATTGGAATTAATATTGATGAAGAATGTTAAGATCATAGTCTTAGGATTGCTTCTGTGATTGATTGAATTTCGTGAAGTTTGACGATTTACAATTGTAGGTCCCAAGGGGTGTGAGTAAGGTTTAGAAGGGGGGGTTGAATAAAACCGTACCAATTTTTCGAATTTAGTCCTTTTAAAAATAGTTCAGAGTTAATATCACAACTATGTCCTTGACTGACAACTAAGTTAGTTAACCAGCAGAGTTAGCCACTCAACAGACTCGACTGAGTTGTTGATAGAATAACTCAGCTGTTTAGTCTAATACTTAACATGGCTGACATGAAATTTTCAGCGGAAGACTTAACACCCTTGAATTTGGTTTAAGCTTGTTTTAAAACTTGGTTTTAGCACTTTGTTAATTATCAGTTGGATAGCAAATTATCAAATAAATTAAATGATATGCGTAAAGTAAATCTTTGAAATGTAAATGACACAATAAATTTTATAGAGGTTCAAAGATGGGGTAATTCTTCTAATCCTCTCTTCTCCAACTCATGGAGGATTCAACTAAGTATTGATCAAAGTACAAAGTGGTTATCAGTCCAGATGCAAGTCTTGATCACACAGCTCACTTGATCCTTTGGGACTCAGTCTGGAGATGCCTTGGTCACACTGCTGACTTCTCGTCCGACTCAGCTTCTTCACAGGGCAGCTGCCTTGCTACTCCATCTCACTTGCTCAAGCTTCTTGGATTTGATCACGAAGCCCTCCAATAACTTGAGGCTGGTTCGACCTTGAACCTTTCTACAATCCTCCATGGAATGTTGACCCCTTGTGATTCTTCAAAAGTTTCCTCTTCACCAGTTTGTAGTTGTCTTTCCTTCACAGCTTGGTGTTGGATTGATTTCCTTCGAAGTTTAGGCTTGAGGATTTGCTTGAATAACTTGAGAATATTTTTACAGGTTACAGCTCGAATGATAGCTTTAATGTTCATGGTTCAGGTTGTCAAGGTAACCTTTTCTCAAAGTGATTCCTCCGCCTTTTATAGTGAATTTTCGAAAATCTGCTTGTTGAAGAGATAGGCTGATTTTCAAAACTCACTTGTGTTTGTTGGCTTGTCTTGTTGCAGTCCTTGATATTGACATTTCCTCGTATTAAATGAGCCTTCAGCTTTTCAGAGTCTGACAAAGGTGCAGTGCTTCCCATTGGTTTATTCCTTTTGCACGCTTCTGGGACTGAGCACTTAAAGACATTGCAGCATGGAAGAATTACTTATTTAAGTAACCTTCTTGACTTCTGTGCAATGGATTCTTTTTAGTTGTCTTGACTTTACTGCAGTTCCTTAACTTCCCTAGGTGACTTCGAGTCAGCTCCCAATCATTGGATTACTCATCTGTCTCTTCAACTTGAGACTTGGCTATCTTGAGTTGACTTGACTGACACTTCACACAGCTGTATCCCAGCTGATACTCCTTGAGTCGAGTTCTTGACTTCTCTTCCTAGCCACACTCAGCTGCCTCACAGCTGATACATACATATGCATTTACAATAGTAAAATACATGAAGGGGTGGACATCAACACTTCATCGCCTTCGCTTCCTCCTTCTTTCTTCTTCAGCTCTGTCGTCTTCTGGTCTCTTTCTCTTCTTTTCTTCCTCAGCTACTTTATTTTTTTCGTAGGCTCTTCTGGCAGCTTCATCTTTTCTCTTCCTTTCTTCTCTTCTCTGACTTTCTTCCCACAGCTGATCTTGTCTCTTATTTTCTTCTTCAAACCTTTTGACATAGTCAAGATTCTTCCTAGCCACTTCCCCGGTTGGCTACTTCGTCATATCCCAAAGAGATCGTTCCCTTCTTGCCCGGATCTACATATTCAATATTCTTGGGTAGAGGTCTAGGTTTAAAACCTCTGCCTCCACCACTCCTTCCTCTTCCTCTGGGCATATATTGTACTGGAGTCTACTTCTTTCCAACAGAGTGACCAGCAGAGTGACTGCTAGGAGTCTGCTGTCAGTCAGCTTCTTCGCACAGCTTCAAACCCTTCTCCCAATACAAATCCCAGGCTTGGGCTATGGACATATTTTTGAAGTATCCTTCGGATTCAAGCGTTTTAAATTCCTCCACTGATCGTGGCTCGTCTCCGTCGTCTAGAATGGCATCTGTGTCTCTACCTGCCAGAATGCCTCCGTATTGTTTCAATATGTCCATCACACGGGCATCCATCTTTCCTTCGACCTCCTTCATCCCTGCTTCAACTATTTTTCTTTTCTCGGACATGGGCACAGCAGAGTGTTGGAGCGGCAGAGTCACTGGAAGTTTGCTGATGATGTCAGATGTGACAAGTCCTTGTTGAGGGGTTCTAGCAACCATTAAAGTCATGTCTTTTGAACCTTCCCCCTCAACTACTTTTCCCTTCTCCTTCTTCTTCTCAACAGCTGTGTCTTTCCCTTCTGCGATAGCTGTTTCCTTTTCCTTCTCATCAACCGTCCGCTTAAACATCTTTTGGGATTCCTCTTCCCCCTTTTTGGCATCATCAAAGGACAAAGGAACTCCTGGGAACATACCAGCAAGGATGAAGTCTAGGCGGTTGATAGCTGAGTTCTGCTTGGATTCTGCTGCGGAGTATGTTGTTCGAAATTCTGAGCGGGTGACTTTTGATTGGTGTCACACTTCATTTCAGCCATAAGAAGGCTGAATTTTTCATTCATGTTTTCCTCTACGCGCAGAAGTTCTTTACGATGAAATTCTCGCAGCAGTTCCATTTCAGTGGTATGAGAGGCATGCATCCTATCAATATTTTCTTGCATCCTCACCTTCATGTCCGCATTATCAGCGCTCCAGATCAACATTTTATTGTACAGTGCTTTGAAATATCGAACCTGTTCCACACGCATTGTCTGTTGCTGTTGCCTCCATTCCCTGATTTGGACCACTATTCCACGCAGATCGGCGGTAAGATTGGCATCTCTGTTATCCAACCGCATATCCAATGAGGCCTGGTGCCTTTCCATCTTCTCGATCTCTGCAAAGATTGCCTTGAAGACTTCTCGAACCTCGGTTTGTCACCTCTGTTTTGGTGGCGCAACAAACATCAAAATCAAAATTATTTGGGACGATGGTATCGTGGACCGATGGATCGGGTTTGTGAAAACGTCTCTGCTCTCTAGCTGATTCTTCTTCCAGATCAAGCAGCTTTAGTGCGAAAGGGAAAGTCTGCTCAAATGCATCATCACGGACATATGGAATATGTTCAACGGTGACTTGTGGCCGTGATGTGCCTGGTTGAGTCGATTCTGCTGCAGCGTTGGGAGCCAGCGCAGTTGACTGTGATTCAGCTGGGGTCTGTTGTGGTATGGACCCTAGCTGGCTGAGCCTCAGCTTTGTCGGTCTCAACTTGTATTGTCTTTTGAGTTGTCTGGTCCTCGGCTGTATCAGTGGCGTCATCGGACGATGACGAGACTTGAAGGGGTGGCTCATCATCAAAAGTGAATGTTTGACGAGTAGCCTTGAGATTTAACTTCCTCGTGGTAGGAAGAACATCCTCAACTGAGTCTTTTGGACTTGCAACAGGGGATGACTCAGCTTCATCTTCACCTTCAGATCCCAGAAAAGTTACGTCAGGGTTGTCTTGGGAATCGTGAAGGGCACTTATCTCCTTCTCAGATGCATCAATGACAACAGGAGGAATGTTCTGCGTTTCTATCTCTTTACCTCGGGAAGTCTCAACCTCCAGTAGGCCTTCAGTACCTCCAACAGTCTCAACTGCAGCAAGGTCTTGGACATTCCCTTCGACAGACTCAATGGTCTTTGGGTCTTCTGTAGTGGCATCCACAGGAGTCTCAACTCCGTGGATTGCACTTTCATTGCCCAGAGTGTTAACTCCTAGGGCAGATCCATCCTGTGCCTCGTCTGCGTCAGCAGCGTCCTCAGCCTGCAGAGTAGTTGGCACTTCAGCTGAGACAGTCTCAACTGTTCGAGCTTCGTTAGTGACAACCTGCCGTGTTTCTGTTTGTTGTTCCTTCTCCACTTAGCCTCCTAGATTCTTTGTGGAGTCATCTGCAGCATCCTATGACCTAGCTGCAGTGGAGGGAGTTTCCCCCTCAACTGGCGACTTGGGTTGGGGTCACTCTTCTCCAAACTCCCGGTTGTTTCCTGTGAGTGTTCAGCCGTTGGGGCAGATGGTAATACACCTTCAATAGGGGTTGGCTCGACTTGGGTCCCCAAGTTCCCAGTTTCATCGCCAAGTCCCCTAGATCCATCCTCTGAGTGAGCTGGGGAAGTGGTGGCCGCAATAACAATGGCAATTTGTTGTACCACTCCCAATGGATCAATCTCCAGCTGGGATTTGGAAGACTCTCTTGGTCCTTCCATCAGCTGTTGCTCATGTAGGATCCTGGATTCTGGCATGGCTTGCTGCGTTTCTAGCTCTTCTACCGTAGCAGCAGGGTCCAGATCCTCATCACTTCCTGAGAGAACATCGAAGTGGGGATGAGTGTGATCAGTGGTTCCAGTGAAGGGATAGATGTTGGCATTCTCACGAGCTTCAGCCTCTTCTGCCAACCTTTACTTCTCTTTTTCTTTGAAGATATTCAAGATATCCAGGCAGTTCTCTTCATCGAGTGCTTGAACCACGGTTGTCAACCCAAGGAAATTCAGAAGTTTTTCTTCTTCTTCAATAAACTCAGGTCTTTGGAACTATTCCCTTGAGCGACTCAGCTTCCACTTCCTCCATTCGCGCAGACGATTTTGGATCTCTGGATATGGTGGAGATAACATGATCACATCATCGTCATCATCTTCCTCTTGTACTTCTTTCTCAGGAATGGAGAGTAGCAAACTTTGTTGCTCAACACCCTTAGCAACATCTGTCGTGGGCGGAGACACAGCCCTGTCGACAGGAGATTTAGCTGCTTCAGTTGTTACTTGTTCCTCAGCTGTTCTGTCCACAGCTGGGTCTTTGACTTGCCTCTGCTGATCGGCCTCAGCAGACTTGGCTGTTTCATCAATGGTTTCGGAGACTCTACTTCTCCAATTTGTGCCTCGATCTGTTCGGTGAGTGGCGACTCATTGTTTTCTCAAGCTCTGAACTCTTGTAAAGTCTTCTTCTTTTGGTCCTTACCAGAGGGATTTCTGGTTCGGATACGGTTTTCTCAGAGTCCTGGGCGGCGGGGGCCGGTGCTACTTTCTTGGTCTGAGGAACTGGCCTTCTTGGCTTGTCAGTCCTCTTTTTCTTGACAACTGGAGAAGGTATTTGAGGTTCCTTCTCAACTGCGGCTGCAGGGGCAGGAGACACGGCTGTGGGGACAGGTGACTCAGCTGCAGAGGCAGGTGAAGCTGTTTTCTTTGCTGCAGGGGCATCCTTCTTCTTTGCAGCTATCTTCTTTGGAGGGGAGGAGACAGTTGTATCTTCTGGGTCAGCTGATTCCCCCTAACTTGTATCCGCCCTCTTGGCATATGCTCTCTTCTGAGCTCCTGAAAGATTTGATCGGAACATTTTCTTGTTGACATGGAACGCCTTTCCATGTCGGAGTGGAACACCTTTCACCTCCATCAACCGACCAATCACAAGGCCATACCCCAAGGATCCTCCGAATGACCCATCGTCCTTAAAGGACTTATTTCCAACATTCTGGCAGAGTCTGCTGTAGACGAATTCTACCCAGTTTACCTTCTTTTCCTCCATGATCGCAGCCATGACGATCAGCTTGGTTTTAGACAGCTGATTAAAGCTTCCAAATTTTATGTCTACACATTTGGCAACAATATCCAACAGCTTATGATAGTATTCCTCAAAGACTTCTTTGTCTCATGTGTGTAGACAACTTTAGCAAAGCATTCTCTGGTTTGGCCACTTCCTTCCATGCAGCAGCCAGGTTTACATCAGCTTCAAGTATTTCTGGCACTCCTTCCGACGACAGCAAACAATGCTCCGCTAGATCTTTAGCGGTGATTATAAACTCCTTTCCGTGAACAGAGGACTTGATACCCTCGTCGTGAACCTCAACATTCACGTAGAATTGTGCGACTTCTTCAACATAAGTCATCTGAAACTCTATTGTTAGAAAGGGTGTCAGTCCAGACTTCTCGATTTTGTCGGCTATCTTCTTCACGAGGGTTTCATCGGAACCCTGCTTAACCATCCCTTCGAAATCCATGGTAGAACCGATGTGAATTTGCTTCCCTAGCGTGGTGAAATCCTAGGTTGATGCCATTTCAGTGATTTTTACCAAACAAACTTGATTAACTTGGTTTGAAGATTTGGTAGGGTTTGAGAGAAAAAAGCTTTCTTTGCTTTTGGAGAGATGAACAATTTTGAGTAGTGTGAGAGGGAAGACTGAACAAATGGTATATGTATGGGTTATGAAAGGACGTGCATATGATTTCTAAAATTTGATCGAGATCAACGGCTCAGATTTAGCACACCGATTAGCATTTAATTTCTCGCATTTAATGCGGCAGCATTTATATCCAATCATATGCTTTGTCGTGCAGCTTTTGACTATACTCGTCATTATTGCGCTGACGTCATCCTTAAAACATTCGGCTTATTAAAAATGATTGCATTTTTATCACTTAGCTCATAAATGATTCAGCTTACTCCTTAGCTGATTCAACTCTTCTTTTCTCTATTCACATAGTGACTCAGCTGTCAGCTAACTTGATACAGCTGACTTTCCAATGCGGCTGAATTTCCATCTCTTCTCCTTGAGTCTTCTGGGTGTTAACTCAGCTCAATTAACCCTAGCTCATGCTTGAGTTCTTCAAATCTTGATTCACTAATGGCTTTGTGAATATGTCAGCTAACTGTTTGTCAGTTGAGATGTATTCCAAGGTGATGTCCTTCTTTTCAACATGGTCTCTTATGAAATGATATCTGACATCAATGTGCTTTGTTCTTGAGTGCAACACAGGATTTTATGTGATTGCAATAGCACTTGTGTTATCACACATAATTGGAATCTCTTTTTCTTCAACATCATAGTCTCTCAGTTGTTGTCTCATCCATAAGACTTGGGCACAACTTGGTGCCGCATGAACTATGAACTCGGCTTCCGGATGTAGATGTGGCTATTGAATTTTGCTTCTTGCTAAACCAGGAAACCAATCTGTTTCCAAGCATTTGACATGTGTCTGAAGTACTCTTCCTATCAACTCTACATCCAGCATAGTCAGAGTCTGAATAGCCAATCAGTTTGAATCCACCTTCCTTTGGATACCATAAGCCGACTTCCTGACATCCCTTCAAATATCTTAGTATTCTCTTAGCTGCAGTCATATGGCTTTCCTTTGGAGCAGATTGGAATCTTGCACATACACCTACTGCAAAAGTGATGTCTGGCCTGCTTGCTGTTAAATAGAGCAATGATCCAATAACCGCTCTGTATCTGGTTTGATCCACAGATTTACCATCTACATCCATGTCCATTTTGACTGATGTATTCATTGGTATTTTCACAGAGGATTTCTCTTCCATACCAATTTTTTTCATTAAATCTCTGGTATACTTTGTTTGACTTATGAAAGTTCCATCCTTCAGCTGTTTAACTTGAAGTCCTAGAAAGAATGTCAGCTCTCCCATCATGCTCATTTCAAATTTGCCTTGCATGAGGTTTGAGAACTTATCACACAGTTCTTTGTTTGTGGATCCAAAAATAATATCATCCACATATATTTGAACAAGAAGTATTCTCTCTCCATCTTGAATTCTGAAGAGTGTTCTCTCCACTTTGCGTTTGGTGAATCCATTATCTGTCAGAAATTGAGATAATGTATCATACCATGCTCTAGGTGCCTATTTCAATCCATAGAGAGCTTTCTTGAGCCTGTACACCTTATCTCCAAGAGTCTTCTGTTCAAATCCTGGAGGTTGCTCGACATAGACTTCTTCTTCCAACAACACATTTAAGAATGCACTTTTTACATCCATTTGATATACGGTGAAGTTCTTGTAAAAGATAGGCAAGAAACATCCTTTTGCTTCTAATCTTGCAACATGAGCAAATGTTTCATCAAAATCTATTCCTTCCTCTTGGCAATACCCTTTGGCTACCAATCTTGCTTTGTTTCTTACCACAGATCCTTCCTCATTCATCTTATTTCTAAACACCCAATTTGTGCCAATAACATTTTGATGGGTTGGTCTTTGTACCAATTCCCATACTTTGTTCCTTTCAAATTGATTTAGCTCTTCCCGCATGGGCTGAATCCAATGTGTGTCATCCAATGCTTGGGACACATCTTTTGGCTCTATTTGGGAAATAAAACAAGTAAACATTGCTTCTTGTTGAGCTCGATCTGGTTCTTACACCGTCTCTTATATCTCCAATGACTAGCTCGGTGGATGGTCTCTCGGCCATCTCACATCAAAGGTTGGAGTAAGTCGGTGGGTTTAGTCATCTTGCAGTGTGTTGCCTTGAGCAGACTCTCTCATCATCACTTAGCTGCAAATTTTCCATTGTCCTTGAGATTCACTATTTCACCTTCATCTTGATTAATTGCTCGGCTTGACTTCAACATAGGGACTCTTCGCATAGTTGGCTGATTCAAACTTTATCGCCTAACTCTTCTATGTCTTCTCCATTTACATTGGGTTCATCAAAAACCACATGGATAGATTCTTCTATGAGCATAGTCCTCTTGTTCAGCACTCTATAGGCTTTACTTTCAGCTGAGTATCCCAAAATGATACCTTCATCAGCTTTAGCATCAAAAGCCTTTAGATTATCCTTGCCATTGTTGTGGATGAAGCATTTACATCCAAATATTCTAAAGTATGCAACATTTGGCTTTCTCCCCGTCCAAATCTCATTGGGAGTCTTTGTTAGCTGTCTATTTATCATGCATCTATTTTGAGTATAGCATGCAATATTGATGGCTCTAGCCTAAAATCTTTTTGGCAATCTAGCTTCAACTAACATGGTTCTTGCAGCTTACTTGAGAGTTCTGTTCCTTCTTTCTGCTACTCCATTCTGCTGTGGAGTCCTCACTGCAGATAATTCATAAGCTATACCATTTTCAATACAGTACTGAGTTATTATTCCATTGACAAACTCAGTCCCTCTATCAGATCATATCTTTATAATGGTTCGACTCTTCTCATTTTGAACTCTTTTCATCAGTTGAGGAAACTTCTGCAAAGTTTCCTTCTTTTTACACATGAAGATTGTCCATGTACATCTTGAATAATCATCCACCACAACTAGAGTATATTTCTTCCCACTTATGCTAGCTGGCTCAACTGGTCCAAATAGATCCATATGCAACAGATGCAATATCCTTGTTGAAGATGGACTTGACTTCTCCTTGAATGATGATTTGATCTGCTTTCCCATCTGGCATGCATCACAAACACTTTCCTTCTTGTACACTGAGTCTAGCAATCCTTCTACAAGATTACTCCTTGCAAGCTTGTTGATTGTCTTGAAATTCAGGTGACTCAACTTCTTGTGCCACAACCAACTTGATTCGACTGTACTCTTTTGTCTGGATCCTTGCAACACTACTTCATTTGATTAAGTGTCTTTGATTTGGCATACTCTTTTATTGAATCCAACATTATAGCCCGTGTCACAGAGTGGGGTGATGCTTAACAAGTTGAAGTTGAGGCCTTCAACGTTTGCAACATCTGTGATTTCTAATCCATTTTTCTTGATGGATCCGGTGCCTCTTATTTCTCCTGGAGCTTCATTTCCTCCAAATATGACTTTTGCACCTCTAATCTCCTTGAACTTTGATAGATTTTCTTGTTTTCTGTCATATGTCTGGAACAGCCACTATCCATGTACCAGGTACCTTGGCACTCAGCTGTTCCTTGAACCTGCAATCAAGGAAATCAGTTTTTAAGTACCCATACTTGCCTGGGTCCTGAGGGGTTAGTACTGTAAGATTATCCAACCAATCTATAGCCAAATGATCTGACTCTAAGGGGTTGCCATCTATCTGTGCCATAACCATAATTCACTTTGGTAAATTGCTTGGGGGCTTTAGGTTCATACAACTGTCTTTTCTGTCTGTATGCATGTGTGTGTGTGTTTTAGCAGTTGCCTTCTTTGGGTAGTTGTGATATTTCTGAGTGTAGTGCTTGGGTGCATATGTGTGCTGATGATAGCTCTTTTGCCTTTGGAATGACCTTTGCTGAGTTCTAGGTTTTTGCCATTTTGGCTTGTATTCCATAGGTCTTTGATGATATTTCACATTATTCCAATCAGCTTGACTTGGGTAGTTTCTACCATTCCCATCATTTGTGTTCCTTTGATAGAACTTCTGGGGATTTTGGTCAGCTGTCCTTTCAGCATACTCAACTGGCTGTTTTCCTTTTCCTTTATATCCAAGGCCAGTTTGTTTGTGATTGTGCTTTGGAATGAATGTGTGTGCAACATTTGGTGTCTTGGATTTTTGAGATGCTTCATTACTTGAAGATCTTTTTTCCAAGATCACTCTTGAAGTTTGACTATGCATAAAGGAATTGAATCCTATGCATGTCTTGACTCCACATTCTTTTTGGCTCATGATAAGGTCATCCAATGATTTAGATGCCTTTGTGAATGAAGCAATCACATTTTTGAGATCATTTTTTCTCTTTCTATATAGCACTATCTCGCTTTATTAGTTTAGCATTTTCGACCTTGACTCTTTGTTCTCATCGCCTATGTGACTTAGAGTACTCACTCTTTAGTCGGTTGTGAGTTTTGGCTTTGAAATGGGCATTTGTTTTCCTCATTTAATAGTGAATGTAAGGATTTAATGTGCTCAAAGTCTTTCATCATTTTGCCTAATGAATCATAAAGATCGAGTGGGTGATGAAGTGTGTGTGTCACAATCACTATCACTAGAATCCGAATGAGATGAGTTAGAGTGTACCTCATCTTCTTGGTCAGGTTGATCTTGTTCTTTAGCCATTAGGCAGATTAAGGCTTCTTCTTCGAGTCACTTGAGTAGTCACTTCACTACTCTCTTGAGTCTTCGCTTCTTTTGGCTTAGTCATTGTGTGTCGCCAGATCAAGCAACCAACATTGCTCTTTTCTTTTCTTGCCTTCTTTCTCTGAAAACTTTTCTTTCTTCTTCATTCCTATATTTATTGACTAAAGGATATGGACAAATCAATAGCAAAGTGTCCTGGTTATCGCAATTCCAACACAAGTTTTCAACTTTTTGATCGGCTCTCTCATTTCTTGGGTTGTCGATCTTTGATATTTGATATTTTGATACTCGAGTTCTCTTTGGTGGCCTATCTTCCCTTGACTTGGAGGGAGCTGCATGTCTTCTGGAGGATTCACCTTTGTTTTTTTTGTAGTTCTTATTGAAGAACTTGTTGAATCTTTTAACCATCAAGGCAATTTCCTACTGGTCAATGATTTCTTTGGTCTCAGCTCTCTTCCCTTCCTTGACTATGAGTGCAACTGTTTTGGGTACAGCTATCTCCTCTTGATCCTTTCTTCTCAGCTCAAACTCATAAGCTTTGAGGTCTGAGAATAGTTCATGATTGGATGTTTTTGATAGGTCCATCGAGTGTCTTAGTGCCATGGTCTTCATTTCCCACTCGGCCAGGAGGCTCCTTAGTATCTTCATACACATCTCCTTCGTGTGTACTCTTTCCCAAGTCTTTGAGAGCTCATTTGTAATTTCTGTGAATCTAGCATCCAGCTGGTCCATTGTCTCACCTGCAAGCATTTTAAAATTTTCAAATTTTTGAACAACAACAGATAATTTGTTTTCCTTAATTTGCTCAGATCCTTCACAAATTAAGGTTAATTTATCCCAGATTTCTTTGGCTGTCTTGCAAGATTTGACTTTGTTGAACATGGATTTGTCCAAGGTCTTATAAAGTATATCTTTGGCTACATTGTCCAAGTTGTATCTTTTTCTGTCATCATTTGTCCATTAAGCTCTTGGTTTTTCAACCATAGCTGGTCTTGGAGGAGTAGCCTCCTCTTCTTCAGCTGCAACAGCTCTCCTTGCAGCTGTGTTCACCTTCATTATTTGCAGCGCCCATCCTCTATCACTATCCACATCTCATCATGTAAAGCTGATAGATGAGCTTGCATACGTATTTTTCAGTCATCAAATTCTTCAATGGTGAACATAGGAATGCGTGTCAAATTTGCTTCCATGATAATAACTTTGCTGTTTTTAAGAAACGCTTTTGAAAGAACAAGTGTTAAAAATTTCTTTGAAAGATTGGAGATCTAGTTCAGTAACCAGTGCGGAAGGCTCAATGAACCAACTTCTCTAATACCACCTGTAGGTCCCAAGGGGTGTGAGTAAGGTTTAGAAGGGGGGTTGAATAATTCTTACCAATTTTTCGAATTTAGTCCTTTTAAAAATAGTTCAGAGTTAATATCACAGCTATGTCCTTAACGGACAGCTAAGTTAGTTAACCAAAGAGAGTTAGCCACTCAAACGCACTGATCGATTTTGTTTATAGAATAACTCATTTGTTTAGTCTAATACTTAACTTGGCTGAGATGAAATTTTTAGCGGAAGACTTAACACCCTTGAATTTGGTTTAAGCTTGTTTTAACACTTGGTTTTAGCACTTTGTTAATTATCAGTTGGATAGCAAATTATCAGCAGAAATTAAATGATATGCAGAAAGTAAATGCTGAAATGTAAATGACACAATAAATTTTATAGAGGTTCGAAGATGGGGTAATTCTTCTAATCCTCTCTTCTCCAACTCCTGGAGGAATCCACTAAGTATTAATCATAGTACAAAGTGGTTATCAGTCCAGATGCAAGTCTTGATCACACAGTTGATTTGATCCTTTGGGACTCAGTCTGGAGATGCTTTGGTCACCCAGCTGGCTTCTCGTCCTACTCAACTTCTTCACAGGGCAGCTGTCTTGCTACTCCAGCTCACTTGCTCAAGCTTCTTGGATTTGATCACGAAGCCCTCCAATAACTTGAGACTGGTTCGACCTTGAACCTTTCTACAATCCTCCTTGGAATGTAGACCCCTTGTGATTCTTCAAAAGTTTCCTATTCACCAGTTTGAAGTTGTCTTTCCTTCACAACTTTGTGTTGGATTAATTTTCTTCGAAGTTTAGGCTTGAGGATTTGCTTGAATAACTTGAGAATATTTTTACAGGTTACAGCTCGAATGATAGCTTGAATGTTCGTGGTTCAGGTTGTCAAGGTTACCTTTTCTCAAAGTGATTCTTCAGCCTTTTATAGTGAATTTTCAAAAATCTGCCCGTTGAAGAGATAGGCTGATTTTCAAAACTCACTTGTGTTTGTTGGCTTGTCTTGTTGCAGTCCTTGATATTGACATTTCCTCGTATTAAATGAGCCTTGACTTTTCGTAGTCGACACACAGTGCGGTGCTTCCCATTGGTTTATTCCTTTTGCACGCTTCGGGAGTGAGCACTTTAAGACATCAAAGCATGGAAGTATTACTTATTTAAGTAACCTTCTTGACTTACGTGCAATGATTCTTTTTCGATTGTCTTGACTTGATCATAGTTCCTTTACTTCCCAGGTGACTTCGAGTCGCCTCCCAATCATGGATGACTCATCTGTCTCTTCAACTTGAGACTTGGCTATCTTGAGTTGACTTGACCGACACTTCACACGATTGTATCGGTGATACTCCTTGATCGAGTTCTTGACTTCTTTTCCTAGCCACACTCAAACCGCCTCACAAAGGAGTCTTCATTCTAGTCTTCAGTTGAATTCTTGTGTATCCAGGCATAGCTGACTTAACTCAGCTCATACAGCCCTATATATTATAATGTGAATTACAAGGAAAATAGGGTGCCAACTTTCTAGTCTAAGTTTTACATGGCATTCATCAAAATCTAAACAATAAATTTCCCAACAACAATACTTGGATATTTTAGTTAAATAATTTTAGGGTTAATTAGATATACTTTTGTCTTGCAACCACTTCAATAAAATTAGACTGCAAGAATTGGTATACTTTATGTGTTTCGGATCAATCCCCGTGGAATACGACCTTGCTGGACACTATCTATAAACTATACCGTACACTTGCGGTTTAGCCAAAAGATTCTAGCGATCAAATTTTTTGCGCCGTTGCCGGGGATTGAAAGATTCAACGTAAATATAGTGATAAGTAATTCAATCTTAATTGAAGCAATAACTATTATAGAATTTTGACATTGTTATTGTTGAGTTCAGATAGTGTATGATCACACATTCATCTGTAGTTGAGCCAGAACCCATCGACCTGGAAATACAAAGAACCGCGAAACAATTAAGAATCGAGAGAAGGAGACATTTGAGAGTAATGGCAGAAGAGGTGAACCGTGGGGATAATGGTAATAATAGAAACAATGAGGACCAACCTTTGATCCCACTAGGTAATACTAACGGGCAGAATTTAGAGGTAGATAGACCGGTGAGACGGGCTAGCAGACATTACTTCCAGCCTCAAGTTAATCTCAGGTATAGAAGAGTTGCACGCCAACCGATCAACGCAAATAACTTTGAACTGAAACCAACATTTGCGCACCTGATGCAGTTCCTAGAAATCTGCGATGCAGTTAAAACGAATGGTGTTTCTGAATATTCCATTCGTTGTCGCCTTTTCGCATTCTCTCTACACAATAAGGCCAAGGGATGGTTATCCTCATTAACACCACATGCTGCCAACTGGACGGAGCTAAGTCAAAAATTTCTAGCGACATACTTCCCTCCAAGCAAAACACTGCAATTGAAAAGTGAGATCGCTCAATTTAGACAACTTGATTGTTAGCTAATATATGAGGCATAGGACATATTTAAGGAATTATTGGGGAAGTGCCCACAACACGGATATCCAGACTATCAATAAGTGTAGTACTTATATAATGGTCTTAGCGGAAACACAAGGACCATTATAGATGTTACATCTGGAGGTGCTTTATTAGGGAAATATCCGGGAAACGCGTTGGAATTATTGGAGAAGATGGAAAGTAATAGTTATTAGTGGCATCTAAGAGATCTAATGGCAGGAGAGTGGCAGAGGTACATGATGAGGATAAGATTGACATGCTAACCGAGCAAATTTTTGTGCCGAGTATGAAACTTATTGCGATCTAGCAAGTGACTCCGAGGCAACTAGTGGTAATTGAAGAAGAGGTAAATTTTTAGAATTGCGAAACCATGACAACTTTTCTTACGCTAACAATAGAAATGTTTTGCCGCCACCCCCGGGTTTTAATGTGGGAAGTCAAGATAGAAGTGAAGTGGACGAGAAAAAGCCATATTTGGAGGAGATGTTAACCTCATTCATTGGAGAAATGAGAGCATGATTAAGCAAGGATGAGGCTAAGATAGATAGGATCAAAGAACAGGTTGCTTAGTTGAATACGAATGTAAACGCTATGTTGAAATCTTTGGAGACACAAGTGGCTCAAATAGCAACAACACTGGGAAGCCAATATTAAACAGGCAAATTCCCAAGCGATATTGAAATAAACCCAAGGGACCAATGTAATGTCATTCATCTGAGGAGTGGTGCAGAATATGAGAGCCCAAAGATATCGACTAAGATAGTGCAGAAAAAAAAGAGATGAGCAACCTAAAATCATTTTTGTACCCAAAGGGCCGAAGATAGAAATTCCGATTCCATTCCCGCAAAGACTTCAGAAGAGGAAATTGGATATTCAATTCGCAAAATTTCTTGAAATTTTCAAGAATATCCATGTCAATTCCTTTTGCTGACGCATTAGAATAGATGCCGAATTATGCAAAATTCTTGAAGGAGGTGATGGCTAAGAAAAGAAAGTTGAACGAGTATGAAACGGTGAACTTGACAGATGAATGCAGTACTATTATTCAAAGGAAGCTACCTCAAAAGCTTACAGATCCGGGAAGTTTTTCTATCCCTTGTGAAATTGGAGGTTCTTGCTTTAATAAAATGTGGTGTCATTTGGGAGCAAGTATTGTTAGATAAAATGTTTTTATCATGATTTTGATGATTTTGTTCAAATGAGTTTTTATACCAAAACAATGTCCCTAAATGTTGTCCAAATAGTTCAGATCGATTTAAAAGGTATTTACTATTTTTCGGAGTATTTCTTGAAAGTTTATTTTCGATAAAAAATTGGACAACACTTATGTTTCAGGCTCGACCAATCGCCCTTTAGGGAAACCTGTACCTGAGTTGAGTTTTGAAATAGAAAACTGGATGGAAGGGAAAAGGGGGTGGTCAACCGGTCGACCGGTATGGGCGACCGGTGCCTGAAGGTTGCTTCCAAGAATAGAACTCTCTGTTTCGATTTTTCAGCACCCCCGACCGTTCAGACATAAGGGAGACCGGTCGGACCCCCCGTCGATCGGTCCCCCTGTGTAAAATTCATAGAGAACCTATTTTAAACTTATCTCTGCGCGACCGGTGGTACCCCTCTTGTATCAGCAAACTATCCGTTGCATTTTCAGACAACTTTTCCCTAATTTGTGGGATTGATTTCTAACAACTATAATTTTGATTTTAAATGATTTCTTTTGCAGAAAATCACTCCCCAGGGATGAGCCTATGTCTGGAAATCAAGCCAAGACCTCTCCTATAAATAGAGGCTTCATTCAAGCAACAAGATACAACACAACATACAAGCTAAGAGCATACAAACAAATACTTTCAAATCTTGTTGTATTTTAGCCTAAGTACTTTCACTTGCACACTCTTGAGGTCTAGGCTTTTGATTCTTGATTACACTTGCACTCAATCTTTGTATTGGTATTATAGAGTTGTAATCTTGAATTTTGTCAATCATCCAAAACAAGATATCATTGTTGTTGCTCTTGTGGTAAGAGTACACTTGGGTGATCTTAGGTGTTGAAGAGTGTGGTACTCTTCATAGGTGTTGAAGGAAGATTGTGGTAATCTCCTTGAAGGTGTTGTAAGAGGATTGTGGTAATCCTCAAGGTGGTGTTGTATTAATTTTGGTAATTAATAAAATTTCTTTTTCTTTTTCGAAATCCATCCCGGATATACTGGGGTGGTAGAGCACGTAGTCCCTAGGTAGGGTGAAGCTCTTTAAATCGACGTGTGTTGTTTATTTTCCGCACTTTACTTTTCATCCTTGCTTGATCATTCATAAAAGAGGGCAAAATCTGAAAAATCAGGATAATCTATTCACCCCCCCTCTAGATTATCGTAGCCACTTGGACTAAAAAGTGGTATCAAAGCCAAACTCTTTGGCTAGCTCGTTCCGAGTAAAGAGGAAAGATCCATGGCTACGAATGAAGCTTATCTCACCACCGGCGCCTCCACCAACAAGCCACCACGTTTCGATGCCAACAACTACACATTTTGGAAAGACCGTATGGAGTGCTTTCTACAAGGCTGCGGGTTTGACATTTGGAATGTGGTCATTGAAGGAGTTGCTCGACCAACCAAGAAATTAGAGGACGGCACCTCGGCTCCTAAACCTTTCAAGGAGTTCGATGAAAACGACAAGAAGGCTTTCTCTCTAAATGGTAAGGCCTTAAATATTTTGCATTGCTCTCTTACCGCCATCGAGTACAATCGCATAAGAGGCATAAGGTCGGCACATGAAGTTTGGGAAAAATCGGAGACAATATATGAAGGAACAAAGATGGTCAAACAAGCAAGAAAGACCATGCTAGTTAAAGACTTTGAAAACTATAACATGCATGATGGTGAAAGCATCTCAAAAATGGTGGAAAGGCTTGACAACACCGTCAATCCTCTTATGGCCCTCGGTAAAGTCATCTCCGAAGAAGACATGATGTCTAAGGTATTGAATACACTTCCCGGCTCATGGTCCGAAAAGGTGACGGCAATCACGGAGGCACAAAATCTTGAGACACTCAAGTTCGACGAGCTCATCGGGAACCTCCTCATCTATGAAGTCTATCTCAAGGAGAGGAAAAATTCTAAGCCACCCATCAATCAATCGGGTATGCAAATTATTCCTAAAGGTCTTGCATCTTTTTCTAATAATGCATACTATGATAATGATGAGGATGATGAAGAGACGGCCGCACTTGTTCGTAAATTTGCTAAATTTGTGAATAAAAATAAGGCGAGAAAACCGAGAGACAACTCGTGTTTTAAATGCGGAAAATCCGGGCATTTCATAGCCGATTGCCTAAAACTCGACGAGGAGGAACAAAAGAAGAAGAAGCCTTTTTCAAAAAAGAAGGTTTTAAATGCGGAAGTCAAAACTTGGGATGATTTACTTGAAACAACCGACGAGGAAGGAGAAACCGAACATGGTCTTATGGCCATAGACGATGAAAATAATGAGGTACGCTCTAACTCTTCTACCTCCTCCTTAGTTGATGAATTGCAATGTGATTTTAATAAATTGCAAATTGAGTTTCAAAATTTGATTGTTAAATGCAAGACTTTGAAAAAGGAGCATAAAGAGCTTAAAATTGAAAAGGAAACAATTATTTAATTCTTATGAATCTCTTGATAAAGCTCATGCTATTACTCTTACTAGAGTTCATACTCTTGAAATCGAAAAAGAATCGCTCACCAAAGATCTTGAATGTTTAAAAAAGGATGTGCATCGTTTTAACATAAGAGCAGATAAAGTTACAAAAATTTTAGATGCACAAAGAGGTGAGCATTCCAAATTAGGACTTGGCTATAAACCTTTTCAACCTCTTTCAAAGAAAAATGACCAATGTCTGACTTTTGTACGTGCTAATAGTGCCCATGATCTTATTTGTTTTTATTGTGGTAAAGTTGGTCACTATGTTAGTAATTGTAAATTGAAGAACAATTTTAGCTTTGTTTGGAGACCCAAAGGTCTCAAGGCTAACCCCCATGGACCCCAAAACTATAGGGTACCTAAAAATAATTCTTTTGTAGGTCATAGGGGCTATAACAACAATGGAGGATTCAAAATGGCTCGTGGACAGCGGGTGTTCACGCCATATGACCGGAAGGAGAGAACTTTTTACCAACATCCAGCTCCAAGAAAAGGGTATGGTCATGTTCGGCAATGGCAAATGAATAATTCTTGGAAATGGAGAAATTGGTAACTCTTCTTTCCCTCTTAGTAATGTTCTTTTAGTAGAAGGGCTTAAGTTTAATTTGATAAGTGTTAGCCAACTTTGTGATTCAAATTATAATGTTGTTTTCAATAAAGAAAAATGTCTTATTCTTAACAATGATGAAATTATTTGTGAAGCAAATAGAAAAGGCAATCTTTACAAAATGTGTACTAGTGATTTGGTTAGTCAAAATGTTTCTTGTCTTGTCGCCAATAATAATTTAACGAGTTTATAGCATAGGCGACTTGGACATGTTGGATACAAAAATTTGAAAAATATTTACAAAAACTAACATGTAAAAGGACTACCCAAATTGAATTTGAAAATCTTGGCTTATGCGACACTTGTCAAAAGAACAAATTAGTTAAGAGTAGCTTTAAGCCCAAAAATGAAATTTCCACAACCAAGCCTCTACAACTTCTTCATTTAGATTTGTATGGGAATATTGGTACGGCTAGTCTAAGTGGAAAACATTACACTTTCGTTATTGTCGATGATTTTTCAAGCTATACTTGGGCTCTTTTTCTTGCAAATAAAAGCGATGCCGTTAATGAGTTTGTTAAGTTGTGTAGACTTATTGAGAATGAAAAGGAAGATACTATTAAGTCTATTCGAAGTGATCGAGGTGGAGAATTTGATGGTGAATTTAGAGTCTTTTGTGAAACCAAGGGATACACACATAATTTTTCGGCTCCAAGGACACCTCAACAAAATGGAGTAGCCGAAAGGAAGAATCGGACACTACAAGAAATGAGTCGGTCCATGCTCAATGAATTTTCTCTTCCAAAATATTTTTGGGCCGAAGCCGTAAGTATCGCTTGCTATGTCATTAATCGAGTTTATATTCATCCTAAAATGAATAAAACTCCATATGAGATTTGGAAAGGAAGAACTCCAAATATTAGCTACTTCAAAATATTTGGATGCAAGTGTTTTATTTTGAATACTAAGGATCAATTGGACAAACTTGATCCTAAGGCCGATGAAGAAATATTTATGGGGTATTCAACCAAGAGCAAAGTAAATCGGGTTTACAATAAGACTAGTGGTGTTGTTGGAGAATCCATTCATGTCAAATTCAATGAAGTTTCGGGTGTTGAAAGGATACCCAATGATGAAAGTGATGAAGAGGATATCATTGAACCCGTTGTTCAAAATGATGCTCAAAATGATCAACCTTCTACATCAAATGATCAACCATCCATTTCAAATGTTCCTCAAGAAGATAGAGGTGACACTTCGGATCTTCCCGTAGCATTGAAATTTAAGGGAGATCACCCAAAAGATCTTATTATTGGTGATCCCCTTGATAAAGTGATGACCCGAAGAAGATTTGCCGAGAAAGCTCCTATATCTCAAAAAGAGCCTAAAAATGCTAAGGAGACTATTGAGGATGAGGAATGGTTTATGGAAATGCAAGAGGAGTTGAATCAATTTGAAAGAAATGATGTATGGGAATTGGTACCTTGTCCTCCATCTCAAACTATTATTGGTACTAAATGGGTATTCGGGAACAAACTTGATGATCAAGGCAACATTGTTCGAAACAAGGCAAGGTTAGTAGCTCAAGGGTATTGTCAAGAAGAAGGTATTGATTATGATGAAACTTTTGCACCGTAGCACGTTTAGAAGCTTTTCGTATTTTACTTGCCTATTCTTGTTTGAAAAATTTCAAGCTTTACCAAATGGATGTTAAATCCGACTTTTTAAATGGTTTTATTCAAGAAGAAGTCTATGTAAAACAACCTTCGGGGTTTGAAAATTTTTCCAGGCCTAATGATGTTTATAAACTTGAAAAGGTCTTGTATGGTTTACAACAAACACCCCGTGCATGGTATGATAGACTTAGCTCTTTTCTTTTGCAAAATGGTTTTACAAGAGGTAAAGTTGATACTACTCTCTTTGTTTTTGAAAAAGGGCAAGATTGTTTACTTGTGCCAATTTATTTTGATGATATTATCTTTGGTGCTACTAATGAATCCTTGTGCAAGAAATTTTCTAAGTTGATGCAAGGTGAACTTGAAATGAGCATGATGGGAGAGCTCAACTTCTTCCTTGGGCTTCAAATTAAGCAATGCTAAGAAGGTATCTACATTTCGCAATCAAATACAAAGGAACTTTTGAAAAAGTTCGGCATTGAAGAAGGAATAACCGTCTCTACCCCTATGGCAACAAATGTCAAAATTGACAAAGATAAGAAAGGCAAGTCCGTGGATGAATCAAAGTATCGAGGTATGATTGGTAGTTTACTTTATTTAACCGCTAGTAGACCGGACATTCTTCATGCCGTATGCCTATGTGCTCGTTTTCAAAGCAATCCCAAAGAATCTCATATGAGTGCCGTTAAAAGGAGGCACTATTCAATATGGTTTATTTTATCCAAAGAATAAAATTTTTTCTCTAAAATGTTATAGTGATTCGAATTATGCAGGTAATATTGATGATCGGAAAAGTACTTCCGGCTCATGTCAATTTTTGGGAGATTTCTTAGTTTCTTAGTTTTCAATGAAACAAAATTGTGTTTCACTTTCAACGGCGGAAGCCGAATATATTTCTGCAGCTTTTTGTTGTACTCAACTTCTTTGGATGAAACAAACCTTAGCGGATTACAAATGTTATTTTGAAAATGTTCCTATCTTTTGTGATAACATATCCACTATAAATATTGCTCAATACCCGGTTCATCATAACCGTACTAAACATATTGAGATTCGACATTATTTTCTAAGGGATTGTGTTTCTAAACGAAAAATTGAGATATCTTTTGTACCATCTCAAGATCAATTCGCGGACATCTTTACAAAACCGCTATCTTCCAAAACTTTTGCGTCAATACGAGCTCGATTAGGCATAATGCATATTGAATGAGGTTTACGTTTGCATTTTGCACGTTTTTAAATCTTAGGGGCGAAAAATTGGATTTTTGGTTGAAATTTCGGATTTTGAAAAACAGAATGAGACAGTGGGCTGGCTGGGGTGAGGGCAACCGGTCGGACTTCACCGTCGACTGGTCGCCCACACCGTCGACCGGTCGCCCACTGCCATTTTGTGGTTAAAAACGTTTCTGTCTTCAGACTTAGCCATTTTGGTTCATTTTGTCCATTTTTCGTCCCCTTCGCTAATTGCACACAATTTTCACTTCAAATTTATTTTCTTGCATTCATTTCATATCTTGAACTTAATTAGGCTCGATTATCATCATCATCATTGCTCGTCTTTACCGATTGAATGGTAAGAATTCTACTTCCTTTGCTCAATTGGGTTGAACCCTTGAGATTGTGACTTATTTGTTATATTTTTAATGGAAGTTTCATATGATTGTGATGCACTTATTATTTATGATGTATTGAATTGTGTTTGAACTGATTTGGTGATGAAATTTTTTGACTTGATTCATTTACAATGGCTTTATACAACTTCTTTTATTTTTCATGCCCACAAAGTGTTCGATGAATTGTCGCAAAGAATTTTTCAACTTGTACATGACTCCCATGCTTTCAAATGTCTTATATATTGAGATCATGTCTTGACAATCAAACGAGCTTATAGATATCAAATGATTAATTTCTCCCATTTCTATTCGGATTCTACGCCTTTTCTTCAATGGTTGATAAATCGTCTCTTTGGCGCACTTTGATATACTTGTATGATGTTTTTATCATCCTAACGTTCTTTTTGATGATTCCAAAGGGGGAGAAACAGGAAATTGGCTCGTTAGCTAAAAGAAGCTAATAAAAGCTCGCGAAAGAAGCTATAAGCTATGGCTTCTTAAAGACAAAAGTTGTGAAGTATACTTAGTCCATGGCTTGTATTATGGACTTATTTGCATGAATGATGAGCATATTTGACAGGGGGAGCTTCTAAGCTCATGATTTTTATGTTTATCTTGTAAAAGCTTGTGCTTCTAACTTATGCAATACTTCTTATTGATGTGATTGTTGATCGGAGGAGCTTTCGTAAAATGTTTTTGAAACGGATAGTTTACTCCTTGACCGGAAAATTGTTTTGTTTTTAAAATCGTACTCTTGAAAATTGTTTTGGTTTGTAATCATCAAAAAGGGGGAGTTTGTTAGATAAAATGTTTTTATCATGATTTTGATGATTTTGTTCAAATGAGTTTTTATACCAAAACAATGTCCCTAAATGTTGTCCAAATACTTCCGATTGATTTAAAATGTATTTACTATTTTTCGGAGTATTTCTTGAAGTTTATTTTCGATAAAAAATTGGACAACACTTATATTTCTGGCTCGACCGGTCGCCCTATAGGGTAACCTGTACCAGAGTTGAGTTTTGAAACAGAAAACGGGACGGAAGGGAAAAGGGGGAGGGCGACTGGTCGGCCCTATGGGCGACCGGTGCCTGAAGGTTGCTTCCAAGAATAGAACTCTCTGTTTTGATTTTTTAGCACCCCCGACTGTTCAGACATAAGGGAGACCGGTCGGGCCCCCTGTCGACCGGTCCCCCTGTATTAAATTCGCAGAGAACCCATTTCAAACTTATCTCTGCGCGACCCGTCGCACCGCTCTTGTATCAGCAAACTATCTGTTGCATTTTGAGACAGTTTTTCCCTAATTTGTGGGATTGATTTCTAACAGCTATAATTTTGATTTTAAATGGTTTCTTTTGCAGAAAATCACTCCCCAAGGAGGAGCCTATGTCTGGAAATCAAGCCAAGACCTCTCCTATAAATAGAGGCTTCATTCAAGCAACAAGATACAACACAACATAGAAGCAAAGAGCATACAAGCAAACACTTTCAAATCTTGTTGTATTTTAGCCTAAGTACTTTCACTTGCACACTCTTGAGGTCTAGGCTTTTGATTCTTGTAATCTTGAATTTTGTCAATCATCCAAAACAAGATATCCTTGTTCTTGCTCTTGTGGTAAGAGTACACTTGGGTGATCTTAGGTGTTGAAGAGTGTGGTACTCTTTATAGGTATTGAAGGAAGATTGTGGTAATCTCCTTGAAGGTGTTGTAAGAGGATTGTGGTAATCCTCAAGGTGGTGTTGTATTAATTTGGTAATTAATAAAATTTCTTTTTCTTTTTTGAAACCCATTCCGAATATACTGGGGTGGTAGAGCACGTAGTCCCTAGGTGGGGTGAAGCCTTTAAATCGACGTGTGTTGTTTATTTTCCGCACTTTACTTTTCATCCTTGCTTGATCATTCGAAAAAGAGGACAAAATCTGAAAAACCGGGATAATCTATTTACCCTGCCCTCTATATTATCGTAGCCACTTGGACTAACAAGTATTAAACTTATACCTCTTTCAATTTTCAGGAAACTTGGATTCGGTAAAGTGAAGCGCACCTCTATCACAGTACAATTGGAGGATTGATTAGTAACTTATCTAAAGGGAATAATTGAAGATGTTTTAGTCAAAGTGGATAAATTCATCTTGCCAGTGGACTTTATTGTGTTAGACATGGATGAGGATAAGGATGTACTATTGATTCTTGGACTATCTATGGGGAGAGCATTGATAGATGTTCAGAAAGGGGAATTTACGTTGAGAGTTAATATTGAAAATATTTTCACTACACTGCAAGTGTACAGTATAACTAGCAGATAGCAGCGAGCAAGGTTGTATTCCTCAGGGTTTGAATACAAAACACTTAGGCTATAGTAAATATCGTATTCCAATTTTATTGAAGCGGTAAAAATCAGAAAATTATTATGTAATTAAACTAAACCGTAAACTATCAATTAAAATATTTATAGTTTTCTAAACCCGAACTCCACAAGTTTTCAACAAATACGAAAGCAACCCTAGGCACATAATCTCAAGTTGCTTATTCAATATTAAATCTAATTAATGTTTCATCAAAACCAGTTTATGTGTTTATATGGGTTCAATTTATATATTAGTTTATTCCCCCTCCCGGGTCGCGCATAAACAGTTGATTAATAACAATTGCTAGTATCCCTACTCAACAACTACCATTAACTCCCCAAAAATCTTTGAATTGAAGTACTCCCCACAAACAGTCGTAGGTCTCCCAACACGTTACACCTGTTTATGTCTGAACTCGATTTTCGTTTGTTAGAACTCATCTCCTGAATTATGAACTAACAAATATGACATGCAAATTATTGGCCAAATAATCTACAAGAAATAAGCATTTGAATTCATATAATAGAATACATATACCAATTAAGAAAAACAATCAATACAGAATTAACAGAAATCCTTAGTTTTGATTATGCCCTAGGATCAGAATTATTTAGCCTAACATATTTGACAACATATTCATAGACAAACTTGAAATCAAATAGTTTGACATCGTTTAAGTAGAAATAATATATCTAAACTAAAAAGATAGACCCCTTCTTGTCAGGATGGATCCTCCTTTGAAATTTTGATCCCTTGTGGTTCTGTAGATGCGAACGGCGTTGTGGTGTTCTTCGTAGATTAGTGCCTTCCTCTTAGAAGTATGTAGATTTGTATAAACCTAGTGTATTTTATGATGTAAGATGATGTATTTTCGTCCAAGTCTTGGTCCCCATTTTATAGTTTCTTTAAGAGATCACTACTAGAGTCCCGACGGGATTAGGAAACAAAATCAGACGCAGGACAAACCACACGGCCGTGCGATTTCACACGGGTAGACCGTGCGAAGTGTTTTCTTGTCTTTTTTTGGCACAAATCATTCACACGACCATGTAATTTCACATGACCACATCGTGTATTTTGTCTCTGAAATTCTTCCCTCGAACAAGTTGCACGGGCATGTAAAAACACATGAACACCATTCACATGGGCGTGTGAATCCACATGGTCGAACCGTGTAACTTGTTTTTCGTTGTTTTCTTCACGTATTCGATCATCTCTTCGCATTTGTCATTCTTGTTTGGCTCATCCAGTGATATCTTCTCATTTTAGCTCCGTTTCCTATAAAAGTTACAAGAATATGCAGTATCAAGCCCTTCTAAAGAATCCAAGTAAAATACACTAAATATACGTGCAAATGCATCAATTATATATCCAAATAAGCCCCAAAATACACATATATTTTACACGTATCAAGAGTGAATGATGAGAAATCTTATTTTCAATCTATAAAACAAGGCCTTTCCAAGAGGATATCGAACAATGCAACATGATAAAGGTCAAAATATCAAATTTGGCGGAAGAACATGTGCAAAAGAAAGGAGTCCGGATAGAAGAACAAGGGCGTATGATTTCACACGACTCGGTCATGCGAATTGATTCTAAAGACTGCAAAAAGAATGCACACGAGCATTTGATTTCACACAACCCAGTCGTGGAAATTAGAAGTGCAAACTCCCTGCTTCGCCCGAACACAAGCCCCTTCTCGATCATCTTTGCTATGCATTCTTGGGCACAAGCGATACTCATCCAATGGCGGAAGAACTTCTTAGTCCCATTTAAGGTGCAAAATCGCATGAACACTTTGAAGATTATCAAGCGAAAGTATTAGAACTGATGAAAAGAACGGAGTAATGACAAAGTGGTCAAGGCCACTATCCTCCACCACCTCCACCACAGAAGATGAAGTAAGTACATATCGCTCTTTCCTTTTTTTTTGATAACTTCCTTATGTTTTTCGGTACATAAAACGATTTAAGTTTGGGGGAATGTGGTAAAGAATAAGCGATAGTGTACTGTTGCATATTTTCATATCATGTAGTTTGCATGTATATTCATATATTTGCATAATTGCTTTTTAATTATTAGGCACATTTATTGCTTTAACACGTTTACTGCTTTTGTGTGAATTTAATAGAGTCATGGAATTAGAATTGAGTGTCTTTTGTGTGTTTTTACTGCAAATACTTGATTTAATGAGGAGACATACTTGATAAGTATGTATTAAATTCGAGAAAAGATTTATGTTGTTTATGGGATATTGATTAACAAAGTTGGGTATTTGAGCATGATGCGGAAAATAAGCCTTCGAGCTTTTATGCCTATTACTGCTTTTATCATATGCAGTCTTATTTTTGCTGAGTGTGTCATTCGTGTTGTTTGAAATCTAGAACTTGCATTAGTATCTTTATTGAAATCACATGTGTGTGCAATTTTTGAAGATTAGTTAAGGCCATTTTTTTAAAGCCTATTTATCCTAAAAGCCTAAATATGAGCACATGATTCCCTTATTAGCCAATTTGAGCCTTAACCTTGATTTATTCGTAGCCACATTTTGAGCCAGAACTTGAAATATCTTTATCCAAAAACTTGAGCTTATAGAGATGTAAACACTGAGGAAAGATTTGGTTTAACTTTGGAAATACGATTAGTTATAGGGATGAGAGGTGAATAGGTGAAGAAGGGTAGCTTGGAAAAATAACTGGAAAATCGAGCATATGAAAAAAAAAAGAGAAGGAGAAAAAAAGAGAAAATTGAGCTAAAGGCAAAAGAAAGAAGGCAATGGCCAAAGAATGAGAAAGAAGAAAAAGGGTGAAATAAGAAGTATGGAGTGAAAGTGAAATAACAAGCGAATGTTTCTTAGATGATGTGGATTGATGATTTGAAGTTGTTAGTACTTATCGTTCTATTTGCTCAAGTTTGAGTCACTTAATCCATATTTTTCCTGCACTAACCAAAAAGCTTATATAACAACCAAATGAGAAATTTATTTTTTATTCTTAAATTGTGCACACTTGACCGGTAGAGATATAAGACGATTTGCAAACTTATGGTAGTTCTACAGAATTAAATTGATTTGAGAGTATACACATCCTTATTTACTTTGAGAGTATGAGTGATACACTTATCTAATGAGTCGTGATGCTAAATATATACCCGAACGAGTATTGATTATGCCTGATTTGCAATTGAGAACTTTGGAGAATGAGTTTCATGTTTGCTAAGGAATGGATCTTAATGAGATTTTGTATTTGTGGTGTTCTCGTGTTGTGTAATTTACCCCATTGCATGCGATTATTTTCTTATTCTATTGAGGATGAGCAATGGTTTAAGTTTGGGGGGATTTGATAAATGTGTAATATGCATGCATTTAGAGGTATATTTGGGCATACAATTGATACATTTGCATGGATATTAAATGTGTTTAGGTTAGTTTCTCTTATTGGTGTGATACTACGTATCTTTGTGTACTTTTGTAGGAAACATAGCTATATTTGAAGGATATCAATAGAACAATCTGGACTGGAATGTCAAGATCCACCGTACGAATGAAGACGCAAAGGAAATAACATGGACGATCGAACAACAAGGGATTGCTTTCAAAAAATCCCAAACGTGTCCATAGTTTTCAGCACTAGCAGCGTTTAGTATTTTTGACATAACTTTCTCTAAAAAATTGATATTGAGTAGATTCAAAATTGTATGAAAATTCACACGACCGTATGAGGTGCAATGTGCGATTTACAGAGAGTGAAGACCATTCCTACGACCTATCCGTGTGAAATTCACACGACCGTGTGAATTGTATTGTGCGATTTACAGAGACTGAGGACCATTCACACAACCTGTCCATGTGAAATGTTACGCGTTGCGGAATTTATTTCCTTATTTCGCGAGGACTCTAAAAGGGATCCCAAAAGGCAACTATAAAAGGGAAAATTAGACCTAGCAAATGATACAATTCATCTGGGAGAAAAATATAACACACTTGGAAAGAAAATAGAATACATTAGAGAGAGAATAGATGGCTACACGAACACAACACGAGACTTCTATCAACCACAAAGGCATGAAAGTTCAATATTGTGAAGACGGATCCAAGTACGCAAGAGGGTTTCATCATCATGGTCTAGAGCTTTTGTTCTATTCTTAATTTCATGTTTAACTCTTTGTTTACAAGTTTGTCTATGGATATGCAAGCAATTATGTTATGTTAAATCATTTGATTCTGGGACATGAACAAGACTGTGGATTCATGTTAATTGTGGTTTGATTGTTTCATATTAATTGGTTTCTTGTTATCTATTTATTAATTTGTGGGCTTATTTCTTGTAGATTATCTGGCCAATAATTTGCATATTTAATTTGTTAGTTCATAATTTGGTAGATGAGATCTAATATTAGATAACGAATTCATAACATAAATGGGTGTAGAGTCGGGAGGTTAACGAAATTTGTGGAGGTTTACTTTAATTCTCTATGCTTTTGGAAGTTGATATTAATTGTTGAGTAGGGACACTAGTAATTCAATATTGATCTACAGTTTGTTTGCTTCGGGAGAGAGAATAAACTACTTTAGGAATTAAACCCATAGATACACGGAAACTGGTTATTGTGAAACACTAATTAGAATTAATATTGATGAAGCATGTTAAGATCTTAGTCCTAGGATAGCTTCTGTGATTGATTGAATTTCGTAAAGTTTGATGATTTACAATACTTAGATATTTTAGTTTAATAATTTTAGTGGTTAATTAGATATACCTTTTATTTTACAATCGCTTCAATAAAATTGGACTACAAGAATTACTATACTTTATGTCTTTCGGATCAATCCCTGTGGAATACGACCTTATTTACCACTACCTATAAACTACACCATATACTTGCGGTTTAGCGAAAAGATCTTAACGATCAAGTTTTTGGCGCCGATGCTGGGGATTGAAAGATTCAACGTAAATATAGTGATAAGTAATTTAATCTTAATTGAAGCAATAACTATTATCAAATTTTGACATTGTTCTTGTTGAGTGCAAATAGTGTATGACCACGCCTTCATCAACAATTGAGCTAGAACCTATCGACTTGGAAATAGAAAGAACCACAAAATAGTTAAGAATCAAGAAAAGAAGACCGTTGTGAGCAATTGCAGACGAGGTGAAACATGGGAATAACGGTAATAACGGGAACAATGAGGATCGTCCATTGATACCACCGGGTAATGCTAATTGACAGAATTTAGAGGTAGATAGACCGGTGAGGTGGGCTGTGAGAGATTACTTCTAGCCGGAAGTTAATCTCAGGTATGGACGAGTTGCAGGCCAGCCGATGAACGCAAATAATTTTGAACTGAAATCGGCGTTGATTCACATGGTGTCACATAACCAATATTGTGGGGAGATCAGAAGAAGATCCAAATGCGCATGTAGCGCAATTCTAAGAAATATGCGATATGGTTAAAATGAACGGCGTTTCTGAAGATGCCATTTGTGGCCGCGTTTTTGCATTCTCTCTATGTGATAAGGCCAATGGATGGTTATTTTCATTAACACCACCTGCCGCTAACTAGATGGAGCTAAATCAGAAATTTCTAGCAATATGCTTCCCTCTAAGCAAAACACTGCAATTGAAAAGTGAGATCGCTCACTTTAGACAACTTGATTCTGAGCTACTATACGAGACATGGGACAGATTTAAGGAATTATTGAGGAAGTACCCACATCACGGATATCCAGACTATCAATAGGTGCAATACTTTTATAATGGTTTTAGCGGAAACACTAGGACCATTATAGATGCTGCATCTGGAGGTGTTTTATTGGGAAAATATCTGAATAAGGCATTGGAATTGTTGGAGGAGATGGCAAATAATAGTTATTAGTGGTCATCCGAGAGATCTAATGTCAAGAGAGTGGTATAGGTACATGATGAGGATAAGATTGCCAAGCTAACCGAGCACATTTCTATGTTGAGTATGAAACTGAATGCGATCCACCAAGCGACTCCAATGGAACCAGCGGTAATTGAAGAAGAGATAGATTTCACGGGACAATGAAATTTCAACAACAACTACAAGAAAAATCAAACACCTACACATTGTCATCCGGGGCTGCGAAACCATGGCAACTTTTAGTACACTAACAATATAAATCTTTTGCGGCCACCCCCGGGATTTAATGTGGGAAATCAAGGTAGAAGTGAAGCGGATGAGAAAAAGTCATCATTGGAGGAGATGTTAGCCTCATTCATTGGAGAAAAGAGAGCAAGATTAAACAAGGATGAGGCTAATATAGATAGGATCGAAGAGCAGGTTGCTCAGTTGAATACGAATGTAAATGCTAGGTTGAAATCTTTAGAGACACAAGAGGCTCAAATAGCAACAACAGTGGAAAGCCAACATCAAAAAGGCAAATTCCCAAGTGATATTGACATAAACCCAAGGGAGCAATGTAATGCCATTCATCTGAGGAGTGGTGCAGAATATGAGAGGCCAAAGATATCGACTGAGACAATGTGCAGAAAGAAAGAGATGAGCAACCTAAAATCAATTTTGTCCCCAAAGAGCCGAAAATAAAAATTTTGATTTCATTTCTACAAGGACTTCAGAAGAGGAAATTGGATACACAATTCACAAAATTTCTTGAAATTTTAAAGAATATCCATATAAATATTCCTTTTGTGGATGCATGGGAACAAATGTTGAATTATGCGAAATTCTTGAAGTAGGTGATAGCTAAGAAAAGAAATTTGAAGTTGTACGAAATGGTGAACTTGACAGAGGAATGCAGTGCCATTATTCAAAAGAAGTTACCTGAAAAGCTTAAAGATTCAGGGAGTTTTTCTATCCCTTGTGAAATTGGAGGTTCTTGCTTTAATAAATTGTTGTGTGATTTGGGAACAAGTATTCATCTTATGCCTCTTTCAATTTTCAGGAAACTTGGATTAGGTGAAGTGAAGCCCACATCTATCACACTAGAATTGGTGGACCGATCAGTGACTTATCAAAAGGGAATAGTTGAAGATGTGTTAGTCAAAGTGGATAGATTCATCTTCGCAGTGGACTTTATTGTGTTAGACATGGATGAGGATAAGCATGTACCATTTATTCTGGGACGATCATTCTTAGCTATGGGTAGAGCACTGATTGATGTCCAGAAAGGGGAATTGACGTTGAGAGTGAATGATGAGAATATCTTATTTTCAATATATAAAACAAGGCCTTTCCAAGAGGATATTGAACAATGCAACATGATCAAGGTCCAAATATCGGATTCAGCGGAAGAAGAGGTGCAAAACAAAGGAGTCCGGATAGAAGCACAAGGGCGTGTCATTTCACACGACCTAGACGTGCGACCTGATTCTAAAGACTGCCAAAAGATGCACACGGGTGTGTAATTTCCCACAATCCAGTCGTGCGAACTTCTCCCTCACGTACGGATTTGAAGGACGAACTCCTTGCTTCGCCAAAATGCAAGCCCCTTCCCGAACATCTTTTTCGTGTATTTTTGGGCACAAGCGAGACCCATCCAAGGACATAGAAACTTCTTTTTCCCACTGAAGGTGCGAAATCGCATGAACACTTTGACATTTTTCAAGCGAAGTATTCGAATTGATGAAAAGAATGGTGCAATGGCAAAGTGTTCAAGGCCACTATCCTCCACCACCTCCATCACAGTAGATGAACTAAGCACTTATCATGCTTTCCTTTCCTTTTGATAAATTCCTTGTGTTTTTCCGGATGTAAAACAATTTAAGTTTTTTTTTTTTTTTTTTGGGGGGGTTGTCAAGAATGTGCAATAGTGTAATGTTGCATATTTTCATATCATATAGGTTTCTTGTAGATTCATACAAAATTTGCATAATTTTTTATAATTATTAGCCACGTTTACCGCTTTAGCACGTTTACTGATTTTGTGTGAATTTAGTAGAGTCATGGAATAAGAATGGAGTGTCTTTTGTGTATTTTACTGCTAATAGTTGATTTTATGAGGAGACGTACTTGGTAAGCATGTATTGAATTTGAGAAAAAATTTCTGTTGTTTATGTGGTATTGTTTAAGAAAGTTGGGTATTTGAGAATTATGCGAAAAATAAGCATGCGAGCTTTTGTGCCTATTATTGCTTTTAACCATATGCGGCCTTATTTTTGCTGAGTGTAACATTCATGTTGTTTGAACTCTAGAACCTGCATTGGTATCTTTGTTGAAACCACATGTGTGTGCAATTTTTGAAAATTATCTAAGGCCATTTTTGTTTAAGCATGTTTAGCCTAAAAGCCTACCTATGAACACATGATTCCCTATAAGCTCTCTACAAGATCTCTATGTTTTCGCTCTGCAACACTATTTTTCTCATACAAGACGTTTGTCGTACTATATCACCAGAAGCAAGTAAGAAAAGCATTTTTCTCAGGGGTATCCATACAAGATGAATGTTGGGTTTTCACAAGTGCTCTAAAATGGAAAAACATGTTAAAGAAATCAGAATGTTGCTTCATAAGATAAACCCAACAATAATGTGTATAGTCATCAATAAACAAAATATAATATCGCGAGTAACCCTTTGTATTGATAAGGGAAAATCCCCATACATCAGAATGAGCAAGATCAAATAGTGCATGAGAAATAGAAACATTTTAATTGAATGGTAAAGCAGAAAATTTTGCTAGTTTGCAACTACTACAATCCCGAATATCATGAGATTTTAATTCTCCTTAGACACCAGTAGAAACCAAAAATTGTAAATGAGACGCAGACACATGACCTAAACGAGAATGCCATAAGTAAAAGGCAGAAGATGAAAGACTCAAACTAAAAGATAACAAATCCACACTAAAGGATGCAACTTCCGGTACTTTAAGCTGATCCAAAACATAGAGTGCCCGTGCTTACGGTCTGTCCCAGTCAGTTTCTGAAACTGTGGGTCCTGTACAACACAAGTGAAATAAGTAAATGAGACTAAATATCCAGAATCACATAATTGGCTAACTGATACTACACTCATGGTGAGGTTAAAAACATAATAAACATCTGGAATGGAGAAACAAGAAATGACAATGGAGCCAATCCCTGCTAGTGGCATTGGAGTACCATAGTTATAACTGACGCAGACGGATTAGGAGACAATGAGACCAAATATGACATACTAGGTGATATATGATGGGAAGCTCCAGAATCTAATATCCACAATAGTGAAGATATACCTGAAGAACTGGAAGAAGACAAACCTATATTTGACGAGGCAGACATAGCATGGGACTTTTGATACGTGTAAAATATATGTACATTTAGGGGCTTATTTTGATATATATTTGATACATTTGCATGAATATTTAATATGTTTTGGTTGGTTTCCTTTGTTGGGCGTGATACTACGTGTTCTTGTATATTCTTGCAAGAAATGAAGCTAAATTGGACAGAAAGCGATAGCACTTTCATGTCAAGAGCCAAGGTACGAGCAAAGATGTGAAGGAAAGACGAATGGACGGACGAACAAAAGGGGATTATTTTCAAAAAGTACAAACGCGTCAATAATTTTCCGCACTGACAAGGTTTAGTATTTTGGCCATAACATTCTCTAAAAAATTGATATTAAGCTGATTTAAGATGATATGAAAAGCTAAGAGAAAGGGCTACAACCTTCATAAAGACCCCATGAGCAAATTCACACGGTTACATAGTACACAACCGTGTATTATGTATTCTACGATTTTCAGAGAGCAAAACCAAATACACGACTTGCCCGTGTATCAATACACGATAGTGTATTTCGTCTGGGAGTGGATTTTGTTTCGTAATTTCATCGGGACTCTACCAGTGGTCTCTCAAAGCATTTATAAAAGGAAGACCAAACCCTACACCTCATAGACGAATTTTACACCTTGAGACACACAATTTTACGTACATCTGAGAGAAAAATACAATTCAACGAAGAATGACACAAAACCTTTCGCATCTATGAAGGCACAAGAGTTCAAGACTTTGAAGAAGGATCCATCCTGACAAGAGGGTTCTATCCTCTTAGTTTAGATCTTTTGTTTATACTTAATTCGATGTTAACTTATTTGATTTCAAGTTTGTCTATGAATTTGTTGTCAAATATGTTAGGCTAAACTTTATGATCCTAGGGCATAATCAAAATTGTGGACTCATGTTAAATCTAATTTGATTATTTCTCTTAATTGGTTTTTGTGTTTTATTTATGAATTCGAGTGCTTGTTTCGTGTAGATTATCTGATCAATAATTTGCAGGGATAAAACATTCAACCCCGCAAACTATTCGAAATTTTACACTTAGCCATACGAACTTTAAAACGTTACACTTAACTTCCCCAACTTTGCAAAATTTTACACTTTTCCTGAAATTCCAGTTTTACCCCCATGTTCATTAAAGTTGGTTTCAGTTTATCCTCTAAACTTTAAAGTCGTTATACTTTACCACCTAAGCTATCAATTTTATTGTATTTTCTACATTTACTCCTTATGGTCTTACGATCCTCGAAAATGGTATCAGAACCTAGGTTTATTAAGAAATTTTAGTTATATTTATTATATTTATATAATTAACAATTGGTGAGGAGAATTTTCTCCGAGAGAATGGATCTGGACAATTGTCCAAGATGTCTACCATACATGACATATCGTCAAATTTGGACGATGTATGCACAAGAACACCAGGACAATATAGCATATTGGAACAACCAATATGTTGAAAAGGAACTTGCAGGAGCCGATATGGTTGTAATGGACTAGTTTCATTTTCAGTCTAAAGACCCAATTCGTATATGGATATATACTTAAAATGAGATCTTTGATAGAAGTATGTCTTGTTGAGTTTATAGGTCGAAACCCGACATGATCCATTTAAAACCCTCGAATAGAGACTGGATCTAAGTAGGTGTAACAATGCCACGAACAAAATAAGTGATAGAAAATTAGGGCTCTCATTTCTCGAAAAATCCGAAAAACAAATTGATTATGGAGAAAAATTTTATGTTTAATTGAATAATACAATAAAGTTATAATTATGTAGTATTGCCATAAATTAGATTTTAACAGGGATAACTAGAACTATTTTTATAAAAGAATAATACCATGAGGGAAAAATTGTCCATATAGGGTAAAGTGTAAAGATTTTCATTGTCTAGTGGGCAAAGTGTCAAGAATTAAAGTTTGGAGGGTAAAGTGTAAAAATCTGTAAAGTTTGGATGGTTAAGTATATTGATCTTTAATTTTCATGTCTTATTTGTTAGTTCATAATTCAGGAGATGAGTTCTTACTTACGAAAAATAAATTTGTAACATAAACGGAGATTGAGTCGGGAGACCTATAACTATTTGTGGGGGTTTACTTCAATTCTAAGAACTTTTGGGAGCTAATATTAATTGTTGAGTAGGGATACCTTCAATTCTTATTAATCAATTGTTTATACGCCATTCGGGAGAGGGAATAAACTACTTTAGAAATTGAACCCATGGATACACAGAAACCGGTTTTGATGAAACGTTAATTAGAATTAATATTGATGAAGCATGTTGAGATTATGTTTCTAGGGTTGCTTTCGTATTTGTTGAAATCTTGTGATGTTCGGGTGTTTAACAATTTTTAGATATTTTATTTGATAAGTTAGGTTTAATTTAGATAAACAACTTCTTGATTTTCGACCGCTTCAATAAAATTGAAATACGAGATTATTGTACTTTATGTGTTTCATATTCAATCCCTACAAAATACGACCTTGCTCGCTGTTATCTGCTAGCTACACTGTACACTTGCAGTTTAGTGAAAAGATTTTTACGATCATTTTTTTGGCGTCGTTGCCAGGCATTGAAAGATGCTACATAGATATAGTAATAAGTAGTTCCATCTTAATTGAAGCACAAATTTTTTAACGCCTTTGTTCATTTGATTTTTGATTTTTACTAACTTAATTTTTATTTTTATTTGTTTTTGTGAGTTGTTGTGTATGAGGCGTCACGACATACTCCGGATTATTAAAAAATCTAAAGAAAATGGCAGACGAGGTGAACCGAGGAAACAATGTAAACAATGAGAACCCACCGTTGATACCACCGGATGAACAAAAGCCATCTATGGAAGATATGCTAGCCTCATTCATTTATGAGACACGAGCAAGATTTAACAACAATGAGGCAAAGATAAATAGAATCGAGGAACAGGTTGCTCAACTGAATACGAATGAAAACGCAAGGTTGAAATCTTTGGAGACATAAGTGGCTCAAATAGAATGCAATGCAATGCCATTCATATGAGTGGTGGTGTTGAATATGAGATCCCAAAAATCTCAACGAGACAGTGCAGAAAGAAAGAAATGGGCAACCTACAATTACTTTTGTCCAAAGATCTTAAAATATCCAATATGTGGCTTCCTCCCTGTCTAAATTTCATAGGAACTTTTCGACAATTGCCTGTTAATCATACACCTATTTTGAGTGTAGCAAGAAGCGTTGATGGCTTCAGCCCAAAATCTTTGAGGCAATCCAGCTTCAGCTAACAAGGTCCTTGCAGCTTTCTTGAGAGTTATATTACTTCTTTTAGCTACTCCATTCTGTTATGGAGTTCTTGCAGCTGAGAACTCATGAGCAATACCATTTTCAACACAATACTGAGTTATAATCTCATTAACAAACTCAGTTCCTCTGTCAGACTTTATCTTAATAATGGTTTGACTCTTCTTATTTTCAACTCTTCTCATCGGCTGAGGCAATCTCTGCAAGGATTCCTTCTTTTTACACATGAAAATAGTTCATGTGTATCTTGAATAATCATCCACCACCACTAAGATGTATTTATTTCTACTGATGCTAGCTGGTTCAACATGACGAATAAGTCCATGTGCAACAGATGCAATATCCTGGTTGAAGAAGGACTTGGCTTGTCTTGAAGGATGATTTGATTTGTTTTTCCATCTCGCAAGCATCACAAATACTTTCTTTCTTGTATACCGAGTCAGGCAGTCATTCCACACGATGAGTTCTTGCAAGCTTGTTCATTGCCTTGAAGTTCAGATGACTCAGCTTCTTATGCCACTACCAACTTGATTCGGTTGTACTCTTTGCTAGCAGACATATGCTTGGTGTAGTAGTTGACCACTCCACTACATACATGTTCTTCTGCCTTGTTTCTTGAAGCACGATTTCATTTGGTTCAGCATCCTTGATCTGGCAAACTCCCATATTGAATCCTACATTATATCCTTTGTCACAGAATTGACTGATGCTCAGCAGATTGAAGTTGAGGCCTTCAACATATGCAACATCTGTGATCTCCAATCTATTTTTCTTTATGGATCTTGTGCCTTTGATTTCCCCTAGAGCTTCATTTCCTCCAAATATGACTTTTGCACCTTTGATTTCCATGAATTTTGACATATTTCTCTTGTTTCCTGTCATATATTTTGAACAACCACTATCCATGTACCAGGTTCCTTGGCACTCAGTGGTTCCCTAAACATGTAATCAAGGAAATTAGTTTTTTGGTACCCACACTTGCCTGGATCCTAAGAAGTTAGTACTATAAGATGTTCCAACCAACCTATAGCCAGATGATCTGACTCTAAGAGGTTGCCATCTGTCAGTTCCATAATAATAATGTACATTATAAAATTGTTTGGGGGTTTTAAGATCATATAGCTGTCTTTTTTTTCTGTGTGCCTGTGTGTTTGTTTGAGCATTTGCTTTCTTGGGGTAGCAGTGGAATTTCTGTGCCTGGTGGTTTTTGTGCCTGGGTGCATATGTGTGCTGATAATAACTCCTTTGCCTTGGGAATGACCTTTGATGAGGTTGAGGTCTTTGTCACTTTGGCTTGTATCCCATAGGTCTTAGCTGATATCTTATTTGATTATTCCAATCAACTTGGCTTGGATAATTTCTACCATTCTCATAATATGAGTTTCTTTGTTGAAATCTCTGGGGCTTTTGGTAGCTCTATTTTCGGCTTTCACATAGTATTTCCTATTTGGAGTCTGCTGATGGACCTTTCTGAATTTAATTTCAGTTGTCCTGTCAGCATACTCAACTAGCTTCTTGCATTTTCCCTTATATCCAAGGCCAATATGGTTGTGATTGTGTTTTTGAGTGGGTGTTGGTGCAACATATGGTGTTTTGGATTTTTGGTTTCCTTCATTGCTTGAGGATCCTTTTTCCATAATCACTCTTGGAATGGGCATGCACATAAGAATTGAATACTATGCATGTCTTGTCCCCACTTTCTTTCTGAGTTATTATAAGTTCATCCAATGATTTGGATGCCTTAGTGAATGAAGCAATCACATTTTTAAGATTTTTTTTCCTCTTTTTTGTAGCAGCTAAGTATGTTTGGATCTTGGCAATTTCAGCCTTCAACTTAGTATTTTCATCAGCTATGTGACTTAGAGTATTCAGCTCTTTAGTCAGCTGTGAGTTTTGGCAATTAAGCTGGCCATTTTCCTCATTTAATAGTGTTTATGAGGTTTTGATGTGCTCAAAATCTTTCATCATTTTGCCAATTGAATCATAAAGATCTGTGGGATGAGTTAGAGTGTACCTTATCTTCTTGATCTTTTGAATCTTGTTCTTTGGCCATGAGACATATCAAAGCCTCTTTCTCTGGGTCACTTGATTAGTTTGCTTCACTACTATCTGAGTCGGTTGGTTCCTTGCACTTGGTTGTCTCAATAGTCTCAGCAGCCAACATGGCTTTCTTTTTTTCTTGTCTCCTTTCTCAAGACCTTTATATCCTCTTCATTTCTCGTATTTGTTGATGGTGGATAAGGGGCAGTCAACAACAAAATATCCTGGTTGTCTGCAGTTCCAACACAAGTTCTCACTCTTTGCAAGTCAGCAATATCTGTCCTATGATTATCAGCTCTCTGATACTCATTTCTTTTATGTTCAGCTCTCTTGGGTGGCCTGTCCTCCCTGACTTTGGAGGGTGCTGAGTGTCCTCTTGAGGATTCACCCTTTTTCCTTTTGTAGTTCTTACTAAAGAACTTGTTGGACCTTTACCATTAGGGCAATCTACTCTTGGTCTATTGTCTCCTTTGGCTCAGCTTTTCTTTCCTTCACTGGCCATAAGTGCAGTTGTCTTGGGCACAACTGTCTCCTCTTGTTCCTTTCTTCTCAGCTCAAACTCATATGCTTTGAGGTCAGAGAATAGCTCATGGTTAGATGTTTTGGAGAGGTCCATGGAATCTCTCAGGGTCATGACCTTCATTTCCCACTCAGCTGGGAGAGACCTTAGGATCTTCATACACATCTCCTTTTGTGTGTACTCCTTTCCCGTAGCTAAAAGCTCATTGGTGAATTCAATGAATATGGCATCCAGCTAATCCAGACTTTCACCTGCAACCATTTTAAAATTTTCAAATTTTTGGACTGCAACAGTTAATTTGTTTTCTTTGATTTGATCATATCCTTCACAAATCAAAGTAAGTTTTTCCCAAATTTCTTTGGTTGATTTGCAATATTTGACTTTATTAAATATAGCCTTATCCAATGTTTTATAAAGAATGTCCTTGGCGACATTGTCAAGGTTATATCTCTCTCTATCTTCATTGGTCCATTCACAACGAGGCTTTTCAACCATAGCAGGTCTGAGCTCTGCTGCAGCATCCTCTCCTTTAGTAGGAGGTGCTCTTCTCACAGCAGTGTTGACCTTTACAATTTGCAGTGGCCCATCCTCAATCACTAGCCACATTTTATCGTGCACGGCTGATAGATGAGCCTGATACGAATTTTCCATTCATCAAACTCTTCCACAGTAAACATGGAAATGCGAGTTAGATTTGCTTCCATGATGATAGCTTTGCTTTTGAAATAAAAGCTTTAAAAACTCAAGTGTTGATACTTTTGAAAAATAAAGAGATCTAGTTCAGTAACCAGTGCGGAAGGCTCAATGAACCAACTGCTCTGATACCACTTGTAGGTCCAAGGGGTGAGTAGTAAGGTTTAGAAGAGGGAAGGTTGAATAAACCTTACCAAATTTTTGATTTATTCCTTTTAAATATATTCAGAATTTTACACAAATCACCATCGCTTGAGGGATGACTAGATTGGCTTACTCAGCAATGTTACTCACTCAAGAGACTCGACTGAGCTGTTAATAGTATAACTTGGCTGGTTTCAGCGAACACTTAGAATAACAATTGATTTGATTTTTTATCAGCGGAAGACTTTTCACCCCAGTTGTTTTAAACTTGTTTTACAACACTTGTATTAGCAATAGTTATTATTAGTTGAGTTCAGCAATTACAACTTAACAGCAGATATAAAATATATGCGAGAATTAAAAGTGCTGTAAGTAAATAAGATACAAGAAATTTTTATAGTGGTTCGAGGATGGGGTAATTCCTCTAATCCACTCTTCTCTAACTCCTGAAGGAATCTACTAGGTAACAAGATCTTAGTTACAAAGCGGTCAACAGTCCGAGTCAGCTTCGATCACACAACCAGCTGCTCCTGGGACTCAGCTTCTTCACAGAACAATTGTCTTGCTACTTTAGCTACTTCGAACTTTTGGATTTGATCACATAACCTTCCAACGAGTCCAAAGCCTTTGGTTCGAACTTGAACCTTACTACTTCTCCTTCAACCTTGGAGAGTAGATCCATTTTGTTCTGTAAACAAATTTTTTCTTCAAATGATGAAGTAATCTTTCCTTCACTAGATGTGTTGGATTGAATTCCTCCGAATTTTGGCTTGAGGATATCTTTGAAAGCTTGAGAGTATTGTCAGGTTTTGCTTGCTTGAATGCTTGATAGGCTTATGAAATTCGTAACCTTCTCTCACTTGCTTCCTTAGCCTTTTATAGTGTAGATTTAAAATTATGTCCGTTGAAGAGATAGACATACATTTCAAATCTCACTCGTAGGTTGTTGGCTTGTCTTGTCCTTGCAACATTAATGAGGATCGTACCATGAATTCAATGCTCTGCAGCCTTTCCTTAGTCTCTGCAGGTTTTCAGGTATATCCTATTGGTTCCGTGCTTTTTGCACTCTTGCAGCAAAACCGCTTTATTGTTGGCAGCCTGACACAGGCCTATTTCCAGCAAATCATTGACTTGCATTGGCAATGGATCTCTTTCAGCTTTCTTCAAGTCTTGTTTGTTGCATACCCCTTTGACATTCGATTCCAATCATATTGGAATGACTTAGCTGTCAGTCAGCTGACTAAGATAGCTTTTCTGTCACTTGACTGATTCTTTACTTGGCTTCACATAGCTGACACACAGATGTGTCATCTCTTCAATCTTCAGTCGACTCTAGTAATCTTCAACTTAGCTGACTCCAACTCAGCTTTTTCAGCCCTATTTATTACAAGTTGAATTACATAGAAAATGGGGTGCCAACTTCCTAATCTAAGTTTTACATGGTATCATCAAAATCTAAACATAAATTTTCCTAACACTATTCAAAAGATATTGGAAAGAAATAGGATTAGCGAAGAGGACAACGTCTTACAAATGTTTTTCTCTTCAGGGGGCAGTGTCTCAGAATCTCTTCAGGTGGCTTCTCGGCATCACATATTTTCATCAGGGGAGCGGCTTCTCGGCGTCTCAGATTTTCTTCAGGGGAGCAGCTTCTTGGCGTCTCGGCGTTTCAGATTTTCTTCAGGGAGCGGCTTCTCGGGGCTCGGCGTCTCAGAGTTTCTTCATGGAGCCTGGATATGGGTTTTGTAGTTGTGGGCAAAAACTGCAAACAAAGATTAATTATATTATCGTTTTAAAACCAGATTAACAGTTGGTGCTTCTAAACGATGACGTTTAAAGACTTGATGTGACATCTTCTGCCACATCATATTTTCAAAAAAGAAAAAAAATACATATTATAATCACATTTATAGCTACTCATTTTTTCATTTATGAATGTGTAAGTAATTGTATATAATATAGTCACACATTCGTAACATTTTTAATTATGTGTGGGTAATTTTAGATAATAAGAGATACACGTCACCACTGCAAAAAAAAGGAAAATATCCCGCCAAACTCTTAAACCGGAGGGATTGTTTCCCTCTATATATAATGTTACTAATTGTTTTCAGTGACACATAATAAATGTCCTCAAGTAAATTAGATTGGCTTGTTTTATTACCCACACATCTCCAAATTATGTTTGGGTATTTATGTGTGGGTAAAACTCCAATTTCTTGTGGTGTATAGGACAAATTAGGGCAAACTAAAACTCTAACACTAAAAGGACTAAAACTGAATAAGAAATCCAAATAATAATATAATATTATATTTTAACAAGGGATTCGATTCTCACCACTCCCTTTCCTTCCAGGGTTTGTACTCAAAAACTAAACCAAAAAAAAAAACACAAGCACACTTAAATCTTTATTGGTTGTACGTTCCGTCAGTTAAAAAGCGTATAATTGTAACTATTATTATTAATTTTTATGAAAAATAAAATTGTACATGTGATATAATCGATCATCAGTCTTGTGAAACATTACTTACTGGTGCATAATAATCATAAATCCATTTATTTTGAAATATATTTAAGTATTGTTAAACTGAGTTTTCTTTTTTTTTAATGAATTTTAGAAGGCACAATTTTAAATCCAATTGAATTCGCCACTTTGATTTGCACGGCAAGAATTAAGGATGGCAATGGCCAATGGGGCGGGGAGGGTAGGTATCTCAATACCCAGAGCCACTCCTTCCCATCCACGGGGCGGGGCGACCCGTGTGTTGAATTTTTTTTATTTTTTTTTACATTTTGATCTTATATTTTATATTATTAACATTTTTTAATATTATATTTTGTATTATAGATACAAATTGTTTAAAAAAATTGTCATTATATATGATAAATGTAATATTAAATACATAAAACTATATTATTTTATATAATATACATATAAAATATACATTATAAATATTAAAAAAAAAATAGCACGGGTCGGGGCAGGTACCCACGGGGCGGAGGTGATATCGGTCACCCGCCCGCCACGGTCGGGGCGGGGCGGGTCATTTTGCCATCCCTAGCAAGAATCGCTGCATTTGCTTTGCACTTCCAAATATGCATTCCTAATTTGACCGACTCACTGGGGACTCACAATATAGTTGTTGTGGGGTAAAAATATAATTCCTTTTTTCTATATTTAAATGCAATATTTTTAATATTGAGCTACATGAATTAATATTCAGGTAGGCCAATTAATAGAGCCTTAATAGGCTCACATAGCCTCAGTAGGCTTATCTGGCCTTAGTAGGCCCACATAGCCTCAATAGGCCCATGTCCCAGGTATAAATAGTCATCTCCTTATTAATTTTTTATTAAGTATATTTCAATTGCTAATTAGCTTTTGTTCTCTGGATTATTTTCCTATATTTTGCTGACTTAAGCATCGGAGGGGCTTCCCCCGGACAACCTCGGGGCCCTAATAACGTTGTTTGCATGTTGCAGGCCGATTCCCATCTCTTGGAGTATTGAGCAATTTGGATTCGGATCCCTCAACCTGGAGCGTTTCAACTTGGAGTGAGCTGTACGGATTTTTGCAGCAGCACCTGTCCAAAGGCACTATTGATTAATTTGTATTCTGCTCGACATGTTTGTAGTACTTGTGCCCCCATAAGAGAAAATTTATTTATTTTGGTTACCTTAAGCAATGGGATAAATTATCATTTTGGATGAAACTTAGGTCATCATGGATTTCAGGTTGAAAAAAAAAACAAATTACTCGATATTTGATTTGAGATCGAACGTTAAAAGTTCGTTTGAGCTCGATTCATTATGTCTCGTTTAAGAACGATTCGTTAAATTAATGAACCAAGCTTGAACACATTTTTCCATTCGATAATATATAAAGCTCGGGTCGAACTCCACTCAATTAGTAAAAAAAAAAAGGGATGAAACATGTGTAAAAATATCAAGCTATTCGAGCTCGCGATCGTGTTTGGCTCAATTAAAACTCATTCGAGCTAGATTCGATTATAATCAAACCAAATTTAAATACAATTTTCGAAGCTCGATTAAAATTTAAACGAGCTCGAATAGTACTATGTTCGACTAGTGCAACTTTACGTCCCTAATTTCAACTTACTAAAAAATTTGGAATGTTGATGTGGAAAATGGTACCTTATTGTTTTTTTGGCTGTCAGATTCTTTACTTCTAAATTCTTCAATATTCGGCCATAGAATTCAGAAATTAATGTGTAATTTATAGAATTTTCCAATGAAAACTGTTGGAAATTATTCGGGTCCCGGATCTAATCCGGGCCAAACAAGATCCGACTTTTCGATCTAATCGAGCGGAAACGGAAGCGAGTGATTTCAAAAATAGAGTTTTAGATATAAGAACACATGATCATGCTTATGAAATTTATTCAATCTAAAGGAAGAAAAGAAAATTTACCTCTTTCGATGATTTTCTTGTTCTTCGCCTTTTATCCGTCAATCCTTTGAATCCCTGAAGCTCGTAGACACCGCGATCTTCCAATCCGTTCCTTTCTATCAACGGCAGTGTGTGGGCACCCAAATAATAAATCTAAGTTCCTAACTTTTATTTTCCTACGATGTACTCAACTCATGAGATCATAAAATTGGGCTAACTGGATAGGAGCGGAATTGAACTAGGCTTAATTAAACCACAAAATCCATTACGAAAGATGCACAAGTTTTAACCAAACAAGATTTCTGCCAATCGAAAAATTCCGCCTGTGAGATTTCAATCAAATGAAACTTACTCCATTTAATTTGCAAAAACCAACTTGATATAAGTGGTTGCCAATCTTGAACACTTTCTTTTTAAGTAAATTGAAATATATAAAAAGAAAATAAAAAGTCCTGATCACAAGCCGATCATGTAGCAAAGAAAAAACAAAGTTAAACTTCAAAAAAGAAAAAAAAAACATAAACGACAAAAATAACTTAAAAACGCATTTTAAATGAAGGGCGTCTATTTCTAGAGGATTTCCGAATGACATTGTCATTTAATTTGTTAGCACGTGCTGGAGTATCATCTAAATGGTCTGATGTATCATGTGGAATGTCGGCCCAGGATTTTCGAGCTGCAATTGCCATAACATTCATAGCTTCTGAGGAATCACATGAGTGAAAGACAAGCGGAGTAGTTGAGGAGTCGCCTACCTTGGCCTTTAAAGCTTCCAATGTATTTGTATCAACTTGAACATCAAAGTTATAGCTTGATGTTGGAGATGTTGAAACATGAGCTGAAGTCAAAGTCAATTTATCTATCTCTTTGGGATTCAAACTTGATTCAACATGGGAATAAACCACAATAGCTAACGGATTATCCTGCGTCATTGGTACTGTGTGATCATTTGTAATCGTTCCTGCATACTTCTCTGAAATAAGACCCGGACTGCAATCTTGTTATGCCTCAAACGGATTGCAAATATTTTGTTGAGGGCGTGAAGGACTGCTATTTTTACCACTACTGGCTGATTTTTTATTGACGGCCACAAATCCGTCATTGTCTACTAACGGTTGGACTAGAACAAAAGATTTTCGAATTGGGGATTGGTCCTCAGCACTAGATTGGTCGTCCTCGGCATAGTCCGTCCATCGTTTACTGACAGTAGCCTTTGCAATATCAAGATTATCTCCGTCAATCCCATCAAGAATGGAAAACTGGTTAGAAAAAGCAGGAATAGTTGAATTAGCCCGTGGTGGAGAATGAGTCAATTCAACAACCTTCTGAACTACAACATCTGATCCAACCTGGACAACCTTATCCGAACTCGAGGGATCCAAGGAAGGCTTCTTGTGTTGCATACTAGCCGCATGACGAGAGGCCCTGGGATTCCGAGAGCGACTGCGGCCCCTAATAGTCAACTGCCCATTTGAAATTTTCCTGCATGAGGCTGCCAAATGTCCAAAAATTTGACAATGACGACAAAAATCCGGGAGATGTTCGTAATGGAAAAAAACAAATCCTGAATAACCCGTTCGTTCAATCATCATCTTTTCGGGCAAATTAGTACTCAAATCAACGTCGACAAGGACCCGTGCAAAATATCCCATGGAACCGTTCAATGTTATATCATCAATTTTGATAGGTGATCCAATGGCTCGGGCAATCCCCATCAACACCTCGGGATGCCAGTACTCCCAACTTAAACCAAAGATCCGCACCCAAATCTGTGCTATCGAACTGGTAATATTATCCGGGTCAAAATCCGGTGTCCAAGGCTGCAAGCGGAAGGCACCCGGGGACAAAGACCACAATCGTTTATGCCAAACAACATCACGATCAGTGAGCTTATCAAAGTGAATATTATAATACCCTTTGCCAAGAGAATTCATCCGAAAAGGAGAGTCAAGACGCCAAGGAAGAGTCAGTGGCTTACAACCCTTAACATAAAGGGTGCGTCCAATCAACGATTGTTCACATAATTGACGTCGAGATTCATAGATTTCGTCACTAATATGCAGAGAATAGAGATTACCTTTCTTTGTAGGCATAAGCGGAGAACTCACCGCGACATCATGTATGGAGGCCACAATATTGGATTTTTGTTGTAGCATACCGTAAGAAGACGGAGCAAATGAAGAGACGACAAAATTTGGGCGCAGGAAGACCGATTCAGAGCCTTAGGCGTTGAAATCGGGCGGAAATCCTATTCGGAGCGGAAACCCTAATTGAACCATGAGGGTTTGCAGGGAGAGACGAAACAGTTTGTATAGTCTGAGAGTTTCCGGCGTGCAAGTGTATTGGCGGAGTAGGGGTCGGAATTTTTGATAGTGCCGTCGGACATGGGGGCGGTTGTTGCAACAAGGGTGGAGAAGAAACTTTAGGGAAGAGAGAATTGTCAAAGTCATCCATGAACACAAGAAGACGACGTGCACCAGATCAACGCCGGCGGGAACATGGGCGGCGGAAACCCTAGAGTGCGTTCCGCTTGATTTTCTTAATTGTTTTCCACATTTATCTATCTGTAAAACAAATTTAATAATTCAGTCCATATCACTAACCATAAATTAAAACAAAAGCACCAATCTCGAACACTTTCAATGGTAAAAGGAGTTGACCGTGACTTTGTTTCAATTGAAAAAAGAAAAATCTTGCCAAGATGATTCAATTGCTTGAAAACCGAAAAATTCTTTAATAAACTTGGCAAATATTTGGAGACGGCGGAAATCTGCTTGGGAGTGGGCGGAAAGTTGTATATCCAATAGTGAGATGTGGTCCCCTTTTTATAGGCCTAGTTCAATCAGTTTCCCGCTCCAACTAAGTTTCCTATCTAATCTAGAATTCATAGACTCAAACTCTAATTGATAATTATCCAATATAATTATCAATTTAATAATTATATTAATATCATAAATATCTAATATTTATTTAATTCCAAATACAGTCAAAACTGTATAATATCAGATATTCCCGAAATTAACTAATATTAATATATTAGCCCAAATATTTTGGAAAACACTTTTCCATAAACCCTTAGGAACTGAAAAAATTATTTCTAACCCGTTTACTCTAGGAAGGCGAACCTGGGACCATGGACCTATAATTATAAGCTCCAATAAATCGAATAAATAATTAACTCTTTAATTAATTTATTCGACTTATTAATTCCGATATTACTCCACTATAAATTCGGAATTGCACTCTTATAATTATAGAATATCTTACTCTACTTAATTGAGCAAATTGAATCGATATAATCATTACATATAGATTAATCCTCCGTAGACAATTCGTAATTGAAGCTAGGTAGTATCCGTTAAACCTCTTCAATTACCTCTTACCCTCATTTACTATTAATTCACTAGCGAATGGTTAATTTATAATCGATTATAAATTAGAGATCTCAAACCATTCGGTTCGCACTAATTAACAAATGAGAGAATCGTCTTTCTACTTCTCGCAAAAAGGATTGGATTCCATATCGTGAATTTATATTCCGGACTATTTAATTCAAATGTGAATCTAAAATGCAGGTGTTGGGAATGTCGTAGGACAAACTTAAACGAGCAAATTAAGAATCACATAGAAATAAACATGAGTCTATAATCACTCAGGATTAAGATTTATCCATATATGATCATCTAGTGATTTAATTCGATTTTTCATTTCTACAATGGAATTTGTATGAAAAATTCAAATTAAATCGGTCCAAGTCCTATATGATCAAATCATATATAAATGCCCCCACTAAGATGTCTCCACATCGATGGTCCGGATAAGACAGTCACATTCAAAATGTTTTGGGCCGCATTAATGATGTTTTAATTAAAGATCCCATACTTTAGTTAATTTCATCACAGACTTAATTTTAGTTTATTATCCATAATCTTAATCCTCTTGTATATAACTCTTATATACTAAGATTATGGTTACATAAATAAACTAGGGATTTTCATGATGTTCAATAAAATACATACAATATGTAAAAGAGTTCGAAAATAAATGTCGCATTTATTAAGAATCAAAAACAATTTACAATTGCTTTAAGAACACTATCCCTAACAAAAACTTCAAGAGAAAAGTTGAAAATTTAAAAAATGATTCTACAGACCCCCCACCATTTAAAACAGGTCAAAAAATGAAAGGCACCTCTAGATCGATGCAACATGTGTTACATATTCCCTCATGTTCACGAGAGTTCCATATTAATTAATCAAATATGATATTATAAAAAAATGAATAATAAAAGAGTGTGAGGCCTGTCTCCATGTCAGCCGCTGAAACTTGTGCAGCAAATGCACAAGTGTGAGAAGAAATGTGTGTGTGGCTGTATGAATGAAAACAGACTGAAGAAATTTTTTTAAAAAAATTTGGGATTATTTGGTTACAGGTTTTTTTTTTTGGTAAAATATTTAAATTGGAAACTTGTTCTGTTTCCGAATATTGAATATCGGGACTTGTAACTGCCACTACTTGTAAATGGCTAGTCTCCTGTCTGCCAGTTTAACGGATATAATCAATTAGACGGGTCTAAATACCTGACCAATAGCCCCAGCCAATGACCCGGTCCACGCAAAAAATAAAAAAAAAATGAAAATCGAAATCACAAACAATATTGTGATTCGAGCCCTAATCTCCGCAGCACCTTCAACAACCACCATCGCACGACGCCAACCTCCGATGCGCACCTACATTGCGTGCTATTTTCCTTTCCACCATCTCTGCAAAGCCGCACCACCATCGATCTATGTAATCGCGTCAAGCCTAGTAGATATTGATTTTTGTCGATAAAAGTCGACAGAAGGTGCAACAATGGAGACATGAGCAACTTGAACAATGACAGAGGTAACGAAGGTGAAAGTTATGTATTTTTCATTTGGTTCATTATTAAGAAGTAACACAAGTTGCATTACAATGTATTAGAAGTATTAAATACATATATTAGACTTTACAAAATAAAAAATACATGTGTTATAATTAAAAGGCACAACTTTATAGAAAAGTAACACAAGTTGCATTAAAGTGTATTAGAAGTATTAAATAAAGGTATTAGACTTCACAAAATTAAAAGTATATGTTTTATAATTAAAAGGGACAACTTTGTAGAAATGTAACACAAGTCATATTCAAATGTATTAGTAATATTAAGTAAAGGTATTAGACTTTATAAAATAAAAAGTATCAGACTATGTAGTGGTTGCATCTTATTATGTATTTTATTTCTTAGTTTTTCCTAAAATGTATTACTTTAAGGTGTAATAACACTAATAGACAGTGATGAGAATGAAGAAAGCAATAATGACAGAGAGCAGGGGGACAATATCATACTGATAGATACTGAAGGTAAAAATCATTTTTTTGTTTGTAAAGAAAGTATAACAAATACATTAAAAAGTATTGTGTTTTATGATAAAAATTATAATCATTTTCATATATTTCCCCTGTTAGTTATTTTCTTTTGTTAATATAACAGATTTGACGTGTTGTCTTATTGGTATGAAGAAGAATAGTATTGAAGAAATATATACATTGTATCGCAATCATGCTCGGTAGCTTGGCTTAAGTATTCATAAAACAACTACAAGATGTGATGAAGCTGGTGTTGAGACAGAAAAGTATTTTGTATGTTCCTGTGAGGGATCTACAACATCCAAAAACACCGTTGAGAAAAAAAAGAAAAAAAATTATAATACATGGATAGGATGTAGGGCATCATTGGGGGCAAAGTTGAACAACGATGGTCTTTATCAAATTATTAACCATAATATGTTGCACAACCACGAACTCACTAGAAAAGAGTGGAGTCATTTGCATCGTTCTGAAAGGGTGATTACTAAAAAAACTAATGCTATTGGGGAGATGATTTCTTCTAGAATGAGAGCCACTGCATCTTTTCGATACATGGGGCAAGATACACGGGTGAAGAGTGCATTGGTCATACAATGAAGGATCACTTGAATTTTGTGAATCATTTCAAAATGAATGCAATAGAGGCATGCGATACACAAATGCTAATTGATATGTTATACCAACAAGATGCTGAAGATCAAGGCTTCTTTTTTAGCGTTAAATTAGATGATATGGGGAGATTGTGTAATCTATTTTGGAGGGATTCATTGATGAAGGAGGATTACAAGATATATAGTGATGTCGTTGTCTTTGAAAAACATATCGAAAAAATCGGTATAATTTTATTTGTGCTCCAGTTGTAGGGATAAATAATCATTGGAAGAACATAATGTTTCGTTGTACCTTGATAGCGGATGAGATCAATGGAGGGACAATGTCCTATATCAATCTTTACAGATCAAGATCTAGCGATTGTAAATTCAATTGAAAATGTATATACTTCAATTTATATATAATACATTTTTTTGGTAATACTAATACCTTACAGTGTGATATGTAATACTTTTCAGTGTTAAATGTAATGCCTAATGAATTGTGCTCTATCTTACTGTACAAACTGCACTTTAGTTTATATTTAAATACTTTTCTTGTTTATATGTAATATTGTTATTTGTTAATACTAATACCTTCAAGTGTTATAGGTAATACTTTTAAGTATTAAAAGTAATAATATTTTTTTTATGTAGATTTTCCCTGGAACACGACATAGGTTATGCTTATGGCACCTCCACCAAAATGTTGTGAGCCGATTCGGGAAGTTAAAAGGTGACAAGTGCTTCAACGAAGCATTTAACAAGTGTTTATCAGGGTGCACATATGAAGTTGAATCTCAAGTATGTTGGCAGAAGATGATTACAAAAAATGGGTTGGAAGACCATCCGTGGTTTAAGAGGCTTTTTGATTTAAGGGAGAAGTGGTGTATAACATTTAACAAAAATTTTTTCTCTATTGGAATATTGTCTTCATAGCGAAATGAAAGTACAAATAATGCCATTGGATTTATTGCGAAGAAAACTACCAGTTTGACTGACTTTTATGGAATTTTCAAGGAACCAATTAAACGTTGGAGGAGCAATGAAGCTAGAGATGAATTCAGTGTTCAAGGGCGGCTCCTACATCTGTATTGCCATTGACTGGACTATTAAAGAAGGCTTTTGAAGTATACATGTTGACACTTTTTAAAGATTTTGAAAATGAATTTTTGAAATCAATTTCCACTTCTTTGTACAATGTTCTATTTTGAGAGTGATATTATGTTTTATAATGTATCGAATGATGATGGAGTGGGTTCACATACCGTGACATTTTATACTGCAACTAAATTGATAAGTTGCTCTTGCAAGAGAGTTGAAGAATGTGTTTTATTGTGCCGTCATCGTTCAGGGTCCTTCATGTGAATTCGATGACTCAAAAACCAAATTGTTATACCAAAAGAAGATGGACAAAATTTGCAAAAAATGACTTATGGGATAAATTAGACAGAGTGTTAGGAAATTTATTATTAGATCTTGATGATACCATGTAAAACGTAGAATAGGAAGATGGCACCCCATTTTCCTTGTATTTCTATTTGTAATAGATATGAACACATGAGCTGAGTGAAATCAGCTATGTTGAAGAATACAAGAGTCAACTGAAGACTGAAGAGAAGACCCACCTGTGTGTCAGCTGAGTGCAGTTAAGATGGAAGGCACAGACTCGACTGATGAAGAGATCCAGCTAAGAGACAGCTGAGTAAAGGATGAATATGTGACAGTCGAGTCAGTTGAGAGCCAAGTCTGCCAGTTGGCAGACAATTGAGTCATTCCTAAAAGGTTGGAGCAGACTCAAGTCAAAGCTGACTCAGCTGAGAGTCAAACTTATAGAGTGCTAAACAAGAGGACTATGGTTACAAAAGAGTCTATCCATGTGGTGTTTGATGAGCCAAATGTAAATGGAGAAGACATAGATGAGTTAGCTGAGAAGTAGAATCAACCAACTATGCAGAAGAGTCCCTATGTTGATGAAGATATGAGAGCGCTCAACCCTAAAGATAATGAGATAGCTGAATCTCAAAGTCAGCGAGAAGGTCTACAGCTGAATGATGATGAAGAAGCTGTTCAAGATAAATTAGCTGCAAGACGGCTGAATCCAGCAGACTTACTCCAACAAGATGTGAGATGGCTGAGAGGCTATGAGTTAATCATCGGAGATGTTAGAGATGGAATAAGAACCAGATCCCGATCTCAACATGAAGCTTTGTTCACTTGTTTTATTTCTCATATAGAGCCTAAAAATGTATCTCAAGCATTGGATGATACACATTGGAATCAAGCTATGAAAGAAGAGCTGAATCAGTTTGAAAGAAACAAAGTATGGGAATTAGTTCAAAGGCCTACTCACCAGAATGTTATTGGTACTAAGTGGGTATTCAGAAACAAGATGAATGAGGAAGGCTCTGTAGTTACGAACAAAGCAAGATTGGTAACCAAAGGTTATTGCCATGAAGAAGGTATAGATTTTGATGAAACATTTGCTCCTGTTGCTAGATTGGAAGCAAAAAGGATGTTTTTTGCTTATGCTGCAAACAAGAACTTCACTGTATATCAAATGGATGTAAAGAGTGCATTTTTTAATTGAGTTTTAGAAGAAGAATTCTATGTTGAACAACCTCCAGGTTTTGAGCAGAAAACTATTGGAGACAAAGTCTACAAGCTCAAGAAAGCACTGTATGGATTGAAACAATCACCAAGAGCATGGTATGACACATTGTCACAATTTCTAATTGACAATCGATTCACCAAATGAAAAGTTTATAGAACACTCTTCAGAATTCAAGATGGAGAGAGTATACTGCTTGTTCAAATTTATGTGGATGATATCATTTTTGGATCCACAAACAAAGAGCTGTGTGATAAATTCTCTAACCTCATGCAATGAAAGTTTGAATAAGCATGATGGGAGAGTTGACTTTGTTTTTAGGATGTCAAGTCAAATAAATGAAGGATGGAACCTTCATAAGTCAAACCAAATATACCAGAGATTTGATGAAGAAATTTGGTATGGAAGAAAAGTCATCAGTGAAGATTTCTATGAATACTTCAATCGAAATGGATATGGATGCAGATGGTAAAGTTGTTGATCAAACTAGACATAGAGCCCTCATTGAATCATTGCTCTATTTAACAGTAAGTATGTCAGACATCACATTTGATGTAGGTGTATGTGCTAGATTTCAATCTGCACCAAAAAAGACTCACATGACTGCAACTAAGAGAATCCCAAGGTATTTGAAGGGATGCCAAGAAGTTAGCTTATGGTATCCAAAGGATGGAGGATTCAAGCTGGTAGGCTACTAAGACTCAAACTATGTTGGATGTAGAGTGGACAGGAAGAGTACTTCAAGTACTTGTCAAATGCTTGGAAATAGATTGGTTTCTTGGTTCAGGAAGAAACAAAATTCAATAGTTATATCCACAGTTGAAGCGCAGTACATAGCTGCGGGCAGATGCTGTGCCCAAGTTCTATGTATGAGACAATAGCTGAGAGACTATGATATTGAAGAAAAAGAAATTCCAATTATGTGTGATAATACAAGTGCTATTGCAATTACTCAGTATCCAGTATGGCATTCAAGAACAAAACACATTGATGTCAGGTATCATTTTATAAGAGATCATGTTGAAAAGAAAGATATCACTTTGGAATACATCTCAACTAATAAGCAGTTAGCTGACATATTCACTAAACCTCTATGTGAATCAAGATTTGAAGAGCTTAAGAATGAACTAGTTTTAATTGAGCTGATTTAGGAGACTCAGAAGACTCAATCAGCAGAGACCAAGAAGAGAGAAATGAAAATTAGCAAGTTTCATTTTCCAGCCAAGTGAAACAGCCAAGACGGGAAATCAGCTGTATCAAATTAGCTGACAGTTGAGTGATCTTACGTGAGGAGAGAAGCAGAGTTGAGTCACTTTTGGATGATAGTTGAGCTATAAGCTAAGTGACAAATCGTGATCGTTTTTCATGCGGCAGGAATGTTTTTGGGCATTAAATCAGCATAATAATGATGTCAGTGCAAAAGCTGCACACGTGTAGCCTATGATTGGATATAAATTATTGTTGCATTTAATACGGGGAAATTAATGTGGTTTCAAAGGTATAATCGTACCGTTGATTTTGATCAAACTTTTCAAATTCCAAAAACCTCTCACATCCCATAAAAACCAAAACCCAAGTTTCTCTCTCCTCACAACATTCTCGTCTTCAGCAAGCAAGTCTTAGTTTTCTCTGCAAAACTTCAAAACCTAGTTCTTCAAGCAAGATTCTGTGACTATTTTACCGGTTGTTTTCCAAAATAATAGATGCCTCATACGATTTCGTCAAAATATAAAATAAAATCCACTCTGGGTCGACTGTGGATTTCGATGCTATGCTGAAATAGGGAGCTGATAAGGCCCTGGTTCAAAAGATCGCTGAGAAGTTAGAAAAGTCCGGTCTGAAGGGCTTTCTCACGATGGAGTTCTCTCATACTTACTCCGAGGAGGTAGCTATGTTCTACGTGAACGCCGAGGTTCACGATGGGGATATACGATCATCTCTCCATAGCAAGGACATCATTGATGCGGACCTAGCTGAATTCTGCAACCTACCTTCAGAAGGGCTAAAGGAGATAGCTGAGATGGATGTCAACTTAGTTGTTGCATGGAAGGAGATTGCCAAGCTTGAGTCAGCTGCGAAAGCTGTTTACACAGCCAAGAAGTCTTTGATCAAGGAAGATTACCATAAGTTGATGGACATCGTGTCCAAGTGCGTTGACATGAAGTTCGGGAGCTTTAATCAGCTGTCTCGAACTAAGCTGATCGTGATGGCTGCGATCATGGAGGAGGAGAAGGATAACTGGGCTGAGTTCATTTTCAGTTGCATCTGCCAGAATGTTATCAACAAGACCATTACGGATGGTTGTCTATTTGGAGGCTTGTTGGGATATGGCCTGGTGATTGGCCATCTTATGGATGTGAAGGGGATTGCTCTTAGGCATGGAAAGCCTTTCCATCTTAATAAGAAGATGTTCAAGGCGAATCGTTCTGGCGCTCAGAGGCAAGCGCATGCACGAAGAGCTGACACCAACGAAGGTGAACCAGCTGATCCAGTTCCAGAAGACACAGTTGCAACCACTCAAGCTCCTTCTCCTAAGCCAACTCACAAAAAGAGAGCTGGTGCAGCTAATAAAGCACTTGCCCCTGCAGCCAGCCCTAAGAAAGCACCTGCCCCAGCAGCCAAGTCCGCCCAAGTTCCTGCCCCCTGCAGCCATGCCAGAAGTTGCACCTGCCTCTGCAGCCTAGACTGAGAAAGAACCTCTAGTACATTCTCCAGTCGTGAAGAAGAGGCGCACTGATGTTCCTAGAAAGGCAGCTGAGTCCAAGAAGCAGCAAATAGGAGAAAAGACTTTTACATTCGATGAGCCTGAAAATGTGGAGCTAGATGTTCCTTTGGTTCCAACCAAAAGAAGAAAGGTCAAGTTAAGAAGTCAAGTCAAGCCGAGAAGCCGGTGAGTCCAAAGACCACCGCACTGCCTGAGAAAAAGACTGTTGAAACTCGGGAAAGAAGCGATCGAAGGAATTTTGGTGGTGAAGTGGTCACCACAGAGGTAGAGAAGACTGCTGATATAGATCAGCAGACTGTTGAAGACCCAATTGTTCGAGAGACAACTGAGGAACATGGAGCTGACACACGGTGAGCACTCAAGAAAAAGCAGTTGTTCGGTCCCCCCGGATAGATGCTAGAGAACCCGAGGAGGAACATGCTCCACTCGCCCCCAATTTAGGAATAGGAGGATGATGATGTGGTGATGATGTCTCCAGTTTAACCTGATATCCAGGAGAGATTGAGGGTATAGAGAAGATGGAAACTGAGTTACTCAAAATATCAATTTCAGAACCCAGAATTTATTGAAGAAGAAGAAGAGGAGCGCTTAAACTTCCTGGTAACATAACTATTAGCTCCGCCCTTGATCCTGACTTCTGCATGACCATTCTCTATCAAAGAAAGGATGAAGAGAAAGAAAGAGCATTGGAAAAGGCAAAAGCTATTGAAGAAGCAAAGAAGCCCCACACTTGTCCTTTCTTAGATGTACCAAAATTTGCCATGGACTCGACTAACAGCAACGACAGTGATGTTGCGGAGATTGATCCTGCTGTTGCAGCCGATAAAGTAGAGTTGAGACAAGCTGTTAAAGAATCAAAAGATATGCACAAGCAGCAGATGCAAGAGGGTCTAGGGAAGTCTTCTCAAATTTCTCCTAGCCCTAATATCATGGATGTGGTGTGAACTATTGATGCCACCACATCCTCTATGCACTCTGAAGATGGCACTAGGAAAACCGGCTATAAAGCTAGGGAAGGTGATGAAGCAGGCACCCTAGCCAAGCCAATTCCCGCAGAAGGTGTTGAGACACCTGCCCGGACAGTTGATCACTCAACAAGAATAACAGTCAAGTCTCAGGTGTTGAGTAACCCCACTACTCAAGATTCAGCTGGTACGCCAGCTGAGGGGGAACTCTCACCACCATAGCTAGGTCGGAGGATGTTGTGGGAGACCAATCATCTATGAAGTTTGGAGGCGAATGAGAGAATCAAAATGTTCTGCAGAGTGAAGTTAACGAAGCTCAGACGGTTCAGACTGTCTCAGCTAAGACTTCATCTGCACTGCAGGCCGATGACGTTGTTGACGCAGCTAAGGCACATGTTGGAAGCGAGGGCATGGGAGTTGAGACTCCTGGCCCTGAAAGTGCAATCATAGGAGTTGAGACTCTGACTCTGCTTAAAGGTTTTTATTCGCAAAAATGGTGATTTGGAGTCCCGACAACCTCAAGTTCCAGCAGAGGCAAAGGGACAACATATTCAGGATGGACGAGTCATACAGGTCTGATATGGAGTTGCTCAAGCTGTAGCATAAAACTTAAATTGCAAGAACGGAGGCCAACGTCGAACATCAGATTAAGGTTCTCTAGACAGAAATGAAGTTGATGGCAGCTGAGTCAAAGGCTCTGAGGTCTGAATTCAGAGCAGCGTACTCCATGACCCATGACAAACATGACTCTACGAACAACAAGCTAGATTTTCTCCTGAGTGGTATGTTCCCAGGCTTAGCCTAACCCATTGGTGATGATGCCAAAAAGGGGGAAGATGAAGCCGTGAAGGAATTGAAAGAAGGGCAAGGAAGTGATAAAGAGGGAAACGAAGGGGAAGCAAGCAAGGGGAAGGATGTTCTGTGAACAAACCCCCATTGAAAATAATGTTTCCTAAGACTCCACAATAAGGAGAAGTAACAACCTCAATCCTCAGCAGACTATCGAAGGAGCTGACAGTGGAAGAGAAAGCTGAAATGGCAGTCAAGGAGTCGAGAAAGGCCATGGAAGCTAAATTTGAATAGATAGCTAAGAAGCACTTTGAGCGCATCAAAGATATCAAAGCAAGATACAATGGCCCCCCAGCTGGATTACTGAAAGATTCCCCAGCAATAAAACCCCCTAGAGAAATCACGATACCTGATGTTGGATCAGAACCAAGATCACTAGAGGAGTTTCAAACTCTAGAAGCTGAAGGATATTTTAAGAATATGACTCTACCGCAGGCGTGGGACTTGTATTTGGAAAAAGGTCTTGAATTGTGCGGATCGGTGAGAAAGCGTGAGTTCAGATCACTCATTTGGAAAGACACCAAGATCAAAGACACTTGGGGAGGATCTGAGTCATATAAAGGGAGGGAAAGGTTTGGAAGTGGCGGAAGAGGCAGAGGCACTCCACCACAGCCAAGACCTACAGATACAAGATTTATTGATCCACACAAGAAAGGGATCAATTACTTGGCTGGCTTCGATGCTATTGCTAACCTTGAAGTGGAGGACAAGAATGAGGACGCAAGAAGAAGACAAGAGGCTAAAAATGAAAGAGTCAAGAGAGAATGGGAGGAAAGGAAGCGAAGGGACGACCCTACTGCTAAGCACGCCTATGAAAGAAAGAAGAAAGATGAAGAAGACATGAAGAAAAGAAGAGCTAAGGAAGATAGAAGGAGAGCTAAAGATAAAGAGAGAAGAAGGAAGCAGCTGAGGCGATGAAGACGGTTGTAACCCCTTCAGTGTATTTTACTTAATTGTAAATACAAGTTTTGTAAGTTTTTCTTGTAATATCATCTTTGCTATTTTGCTCTTATACCTAATGTACTTTAGTACAATAAAGAGCTCTGATACAATGTAATAGATAGTATAGCTCAGATACAGTGTGTAGATTATGCTATGAAACAGCTTTGTAAAGTGCAAATTGTAAAGTACAAGAATGATATGATCAATAAAATTGACATATTCAAAACATACATTCTTTGTTACTGCACTGTTTATCTTTGTTGTATTCATTTAAGTTTTGGCATCAAAAAGGGGGAAATTATTAGAAAATTTATTATTAGATTTTGATGATACCATGTAAAAACTTAGAATAGGAAGTTGGCAACCCATTTTCCTTGTATTTTTATTTGTAATAGATATGACTGCATGAGCTGAGTGAAGTCAGCTATGTTGAAGAATACAAGAGTCAATCAAAATCAAGAAGAAGATCCGGATGTGTGTCGCTGAGTGTAGTCAAGATGGAAGGCACAGACTCGACTGAAGAAGAGATCCAGCTGTGGGACAGCTGAGTAAAGGATGAAGATGTGACTGTCAAGTCAGTTGAGAGTCATATCGCGGTGAATGACGAGTTGAGTCATTCCTAAAAGGTTGGAGCTGACTCAAGTCAAAGGGGTAAAGGCAGTTGTCAAGTCAAGTCGACTAATATTAATCTGTTGCACAGAAGTCAAGGATATTACTTAATATAGTAATACGTCCATGTTGTCATGTATAAAAGTGCTCATCCCAGAAGCGTGCTAATAGAATATACCAACGGAAAGCACGAGCTTGTGTCGGGACACGAAAAGTGCGGACATCATTTAATACGAGGAAATGTCACCATCGAAGCTACGGTCAAGAAAATTACCTATCTCTTCAATGGGCAAATTTTCAAATAAGCACTATAGAAGGCTGAGGAAGCAAGTGAGAGAAGGTTACCAATCACAACATATTCTAAGAGAATAACCAAGCATTCAAGTAATCAAACCTCCAAATATACTCTCAAGCTTTCTAGGATATTCCTCAAGCCTAACAACAAAGTAACTCGATCCAACACATTTAGTGAAGGAAAGAATACTTCATCAAGTTGAAGATGAAACAGTTTAAAGAACAAAAAGGGTCTACTCTCCAAGGTTGAAGGAGTTGTAATAAGGTTCAAGGTCGAACCAAAAGATTTGAGATTGTTGGAAGGTTGTGTGATCAATTCCAAGAGTTCAGGGGAAGCTGAAGTAGCAAGGCAGTTGTCTTGTGAAGAAGCTGAGTCCTAGGAGTAGCTATCTATGTGATCAAGGCTGACTCGGACTGATAACGGCTTTGGAACAAGATCTGTTACTTAGTGGATTCCTCCAGGAGTTGGAGAAGATTGGATTAGAATAACTACCCCATCCTCGAACCACTATAAAATTTGCTTGTGTCATTTTACTTACAGCACTTTATTTTCATGCATATCTTTGATATCTGCTGTTAAGTTAATATTGCTAAACCTAGTTGATAATAACATTGCTAAAAACAAGTGTTAAAAACAAGCTTAAAACACCACTGAACAAAACTAAATCAACTTAAAAGTTAAGTGTTAGCTTACAACCTAGTTATCCCCCAGGACTTAGCCGATTTGAGTTAACTCTGTTAAAATTATTTAAAAGGACTAAATTTGAGAATTTGTAAGGTTATACTATCTAAACCTTACAACTCACCCCATGGGACCTACACGATGAATTGAGTGGGTTAAAAAACTTTGTCAAGTAAGACAACCTAGTTATCCCCCAAGGACTTAGCTGATTTGAGTTAACTCTGTTAAAATTATTTAAAAGGACTAAATTTGAGAATTTGGTAAGGTTTATTCAACCCCTCCCCCCTTCTAAACCTTACAACTCACCCCATGGGACCTACACAGATGAATTGGACAGAGTAACAGGCCTAATGATTGCATTCCTAGGCGTCATGGAATGACGCGCAAGTATTATAATCTGATATTAAAATTTCAAGAAAATGAGGAAACAAGAAGAATCCTTGAAGATGGTTATAACTGGGATTCTATGGAAGTTGATGAATTGATGGCTGCTACGATGAATTCTACAGCAGAAATTGAGATTTCTAGTTCTTCTACTAATATCCTAGATACTACTCATTCAGTTACAAAGGGCAGAAAACAGAGAATGAAAGGGCATTTCGAAATAAACAAGAAAAAGAAGAGTTCTAACACATCAAACACACATACATCGAAGGAGTTCGGATCGAAGACTCCTAATCCTAGACTGTTTTAGGAGGGTTGATTATGTCAACTTTATTCTGATTTATCTTTACAATATACTTTTCTAGCACAGGGGATTAATACATTGCAACGTATCTACTAATACTTGTCAATGTATCTGCTAATACATTCCTATTTTTGTGTGTGTGAGTTCATATCTTATAGTTAAAAATATTAATTTTTAATTATTCTGATTATTTCAATGTTTTTCCACAAACAATGATGTTTTAGGAGGATTGATTATGTCAACTTTATTTTGATTTATCTTTACAGTATACTTTTCTAGCACAGGGGATTAATACATTGCAATATATCTGCTAATACATATTAATGTATATGTTGATACATCCCTATTTGTGTGTGTAAATTCATATCTTATAGTTAAAAACATTAAATGTTAATTGTTCTGATTATTTCAATGTTTTTTCCACAAACGATGATGTTTTAGGAGGGTTGATTATGTCAACTTTATTCTGATTTATCTTTACAATATACTTTTTTGGCACAAGGGACTAATACATTGCAACATATCTGCTAATACTTGTCAATGTATCTGCTAATACATATTAATGTATCAACTGATACATCCCTATTTGTGTGTGTGAGTTCATATCTTATTGTTAAAAGCATTAATTGTTAATTTTTCAAGGACACATAACTGGACCTAATACTTGCAACTGCTTGTAAAAAACCCTCACCAAGTAGTCTGCATAATAAATTACGAAATACATCATTGTATGAACCTAAAAAATATTACTTCTTATGCTAATACTTTTATGTTTCACGGCTAATACTTTTTTGTTCAACACCTAATACCTTCTTTCTTGTTCTAAACTTTCGGTGCTAATACTTTTTTCTTTTTGTAAGTTAGATGTATTCACATTAAAAACCTAACAAAAGTAGTAATACGTTTGTGCACAAATACAAATACATTTACTTGCAAAACTAATACTTTCAAGGTTCAATACTAATACATTTACTTGTACTACTAATACTTCATCTAAAGCTAACAAAGGTGGTACATTAATACTTTCAATATTCAATACTGATACATTTACATGTAACTGTTAATACTTGCCTACTATGCAAATTATTTTTCATAAACAACTAAAAAAAGTCCATCCATATGATCCCCATTCAACCAACAACAACATCTTCTAAACATACATCATAAAGACATTATATTAATAAAAACATATCACTATAAAAGACATGAAAATGACTTGATGTTCAATAAAATCTTACATGAAAATCAATCCTCACGCTACTTCAGGACCCTCGCAAAATCAAGAACCTCATTCTCAAGTTGTATTCATTTCTCGTTTAACTGGTTCAACATAATTCTTGAATAATATGATCCTCTTAAAGTACACCTTACATTGCGCTACAAATAAAAATAAACATGAAAAAAAAAATCAGACAAAAATGGATTAATATAAGCAATATTTGTTTTGGCACGATTCATACATGTTGATATGTGTAAAATATATGTGCTTTTAGGGACTTAAATTAGTATATATTTGGTACATTTGCATGTATATTTAGTGTGTTTTACTTGGGTTCCTTAGAAGGGCATGATACTGCGTATTCTTGTAATTTGTTTTATAGGAAATGGAGCTTTAATTGAAAAGATGTCAGTTAAAAGGCTCGGATAAGATCAACGAGTGCAAAGAGAAGATCGAAATGACGAAGAAACCAGAAAAAACCAGTCACACGGTCAGACCGTGTGGGACCACACGGCCAAGTGACTTGTCCGTGTGAAGATACATGTCCATGTGAAGTGTTCAGGAGAAAATAGGGACGAACCCAAGCTGCACAGCTGGACCGTGTGAGACCACACGGCCGTGTGGAGTGGCTGTGTAAAAGCCACATGGGCCGAGCAACTGACTGTGGCGGATTTTTGTGTCCTTTTCCTACTCAAACTCTACAAGTGATCTCTCCAACCACCTATATAAAGGACTCAAGGGCTGCACGAAATTATATACATTCATACAATATACAACACACCAAAATACACAGGATTACAAGATCAAAGGTCTTCTGAGATAGGAGGGCTAGGTTACGAAGAACACCACAAGGCCTTTCACATCTACGGAAGCACAAGAGCTTCGAAGGCTTGGAAGGAAGATCCATCCTGACAAGAAGGGGTTTTCTTTCTTAGTTTAGATCTCTTGTTTGTGCTTAAACAATGTCACAGTGTTGATTTCAAGTTTGTCTATGAATTTGTTATAAATGGTTGGCTAATCTTTCGGATCTTAGGGCATAATCAAAACTGTGGATTCATGTTAAATCTTGATCAATTATTTTCTTAATTGATTCATATGTTCTATTTTATTAATTCTAGTGCTTATTCTTATTTGCTTATTATTTGACCAATAATTTGTATGTCATATTTGTTAGTGCAAAATTCAGGAGAGGAGTTCTACAAAGACAGAAATCGAATTCAGACATAAACGGGTGTAACGAGTTGGGAGACCTACAACTATTTGTGCGGAGTCATTCAATTCATAGATATTTTGGGAGTTAATAATAGTTGTAACGTATCGGGAGATATACAATTATTATTAATCTATTGTTTATGCACCGTCCGGGAGGGGGAATAAAGTAGTTTAGGAATTGAACCCATAGAAATGCATGAATTGATTTTGTGAAACATTGTTGAATTTAATATTGAAGAAGCATGTCGTATTTGTTGAAAATACTTGTGGAGTTCGAATTTATTTCTTTTTATTTTTAATTTTCGATTTTATAAAACTTTTGATATTCGGTTGCTTCAATAAAATTGGAATACGATGTTATTATAGCCTAAGTGTTCATAGTCAATCCCTGAGGAATACTACCTTGCTTGATATTATCCTATAAACTACACTTGCAGTATGGAGATCCAAACAAAATTTTTGGTGAACACCTGTTTCAAATCTGGACTGGAATAGACTTCCCTGATAATAGTTTCCATGTGGTGCATTAAGAAAACACCACAATCCACATTTGTTCGCATTGGTTTGCCAACTGAAGGGAACATTTTCCCAAGGAAAATGCTCAACCTCTTGAGCTTGTGGATGATTTAACTCTTTAGCCAAAATAGAAAAATTCCTTTGCTCGAATAAGTGAAATAACAATAAGAAGTCACTCCAAAAATACATATCAGATATTGTAAGGAGTAAATCTAAAGTGACAAATATGATACTTTACCACAATAATCCCAAGCTTGTTATAGTTTTCAACAAACTTCGTGGTGGACTAAATTGTCCAAATCGCACCTTTTTGGCAGAAAAATTGATGACAACAGAAAAAAAAATGTTATTTGAAGCAAATCGGAAAAAAAAATCTACAGTTTCAACAAAAAAAGAATATTAACTAATACTTCTCATACTAAGTCCTAATACATATCAGTATAATGACTATTACTTTTCATTAGAAATTTACCAGGTCAAATATACTCAAATCCTGACTCTGACTGATCTTATCCACATTCCCCAACAATCTCTCAAATCCTATGCCAAATCTCTAGCAGAGTTTTCTTCAATAATGTATGAGATAAATAACTATTGCAAATAACACAATTTTAATATACCATTACATTAATGTAAAGCATGAAAATACATGAAAAAAAACATTGCTTGCTTACAAAATATTGAGCATAAAAATAAAAGTATTTCATATGTGGATATACTTTCATCATTCAATGTGGTCATATCACCAACTGAAATGTAAAAAGCACCATCATGTGCAAAAACGTTTAATTCGACTGAAAAAAATAACATTCCAATCAATTCGCCCACACAAGGCACGAAAATGATTTAATAAACCCAAATTCGTAAGAGCAGGTTCATCGGGATACCTTATCGAAATCCAACTTTGGATGTAGAGATTCTCCCACCGAGTCTGGTGCGTCTCGTCTGGCATGACAACATTGGAGTACTTTGGTTCATCTCATATACGGGTTCGGGCTCCGGAGTTGGCTCCCTCATTCTCCTTGTGGTTCTCCCAACTCCTCATTCTCCTCCTATTGAGGCCATTTGATGTGGGTTTGAAGATTTTGAAAAATCTAAAATTTGAGAATAAACTCCCCCCAAACTTGAAAGAGAATAAGAGAAAGTTGAAAATTTGGAAGAAATTTGTGGTGGGTTTCTTGAAAGAGAGAAGTATGTGTGCCCTAGCTTGAAGATTTGAAGTTGAATGTGAAGAAATTTGAAGATGGAATGGGGTATTTGTAGGGAAATTTTTGTTCTTTAGGGTTTGGAAGGGAAGAAGTGGGATAAATTTGGAGTGTTTGAGTTTTAAACAGGGAAGAAAAATTCGACAGTCAATTCACATGGTCTATATGAAATCACACAGTTGGACCGTGTGCGCCTGCTGTGCTCTATGTCTTATTGTGTGACCGAATACACGACCGTGTGAATTCACAAGGCCAGACCGTGTATCCGGTCTCTGGTTTTGCATTTCAGACGGCCGTGTGATTTTCACACGGTCGTGTGTTTTGTTTTTTAATTTTTATTTTAAATAAACCCGGAGTTTGTCGTGACGCCTCCTATACGACAACTTACAAAAACAAACAAAACTAAAAATTAAGTTAATAATAAAATCAAAATCAAATTGAACAAAGGCGATAAAAAAAAATAATTTAGGTTGTCTCCCATAAAGTGCTAAGTTTTACGTCTTGACCGGATGTTTGATTTCTATTACTCTACCGTCGTTGAATCGTATCGTTTTGTCTTTGGGCCCTGGTATTCTGTACCACTCTTTAGACGAATGGCATTGCATTAATCTCTCGGATTTAGTTCTGTATCCTTGGGAATTTGCCCTTTTGGTGCTGGCCTCCCACTGCTGTTGCAATTTGGGCTACTTGTGTTTCCAAAGACTTGATCTTGCATTCACGTTCGTGTTCAAATTTGAGTAACTTGCTCCTTGATTCTCTCTATCTTTGCTTCATCTTTATTCAATCTAGCTCTTGTTTCTCACGATAACGAGGGTAGCATCTCTTCCGAGATGCTTTCTTTTCACCTGGACTCCGCTCTGTCTTGATTTCCCATATTAAAACCCGGAGGTGGCTACAAAATATTTTTGTTATTTGCATAAGAAAAGTTTTCATGGTTTCGCAGCCCCAGATGGTAATGTGTGGTGCCCGATTATTTCGGTAATTGTAGTTGAAGTTTCTTTGCCCCACAAAGTTCTCTTGTTTTTCAACAACTGCACATCCAGTTTCATATTAAGCACGGACACTTGTTCTGTGAGCATGGCAACCTTATCCTCATCTCGGACCTCCGCCACATGTCCGACATTGTTTGCTTTTAGAAAGTATACCTATACATCAGATCGAGCTATAATATCTATACAAATCAGGATCTTATTATAACAACAATATACATGTATCGAGTTATGAAGATAAACTTACAAATTTGTATTTACTGACTAAGTAAAATACATTTGAAAGGGTTTGCTGTCTTCAACCCCTCGGCTTCCTTCTTCTCTCATCTTATTCAGCTCTCTTCCTCTTTCTATCTTATTCTTCTCTTCTCTTCTTCTCATAGGCTCTTTTAGCGGCAAAGGATCCTCCCTTCTCCTGCCTTTCTTCCTATTCACGCATAAGCCTCTTATTTTCAGCTTCTTGCCTTTTCCTAGCCTTCTCATTCTTCCTCTCCACTTCAATGTTAGCAAGTGTATCGTACCCGGCCCAATAGTTGACTCTCTTCTTCTATGGATTAACATACCTTACATCTTTAGGTCTTGGGCTGTGGTGGAGCCTCGCCTCTTCCACCACTTCCAAACCTTCCCCTTCCTCGATATGACTCGGCTCCCCCTAGGAGTGTCTTTGTACATGAGTCTTTCGATCGACCGCTCAAACTCTTTGCATCTCGGTGATTTGCATAAGTCGAGTCCTTTCTCCCAAGACAAATCCCATGCCTTTGGTAGAGTCATTTTCTTGAAGTATCCTTCAAAGACTAGAGTTTGAAATTCCTCTAGAGATCTAGGTTCGAGATCCTCGCATCCGGGATTGTGATTTCTCGAGGGGTCTTACAACTAGGGAATCTTTCAATAAACCACTTGGGTGGCCATCGTACCTTGCTTTTTATATCTTTTATCCTCTTGGAGTGCTTCTCAGTTCGTTTGTAGTACAAGGAGTTATCAGACTTTGCAGCAGAAAATCCCAGTTGGAGAAGAACATTTGCAAATTTACTTGTCCATGCCATGGTGCTTGTTTAAGACCGTAAAGGGATTTCTTCAACTTACAAACAAGAGAAGCTGAATTATTCTGAATAAAGCCAGGTGGTTGTTCTATATAAAGCTCTGTGTCTAGCTCTCCATTAAGAAAAGCATTAGCAACATCCAACTGTCTAATATGCCAAGCTCGAGACAGAGCAATGCTCAAAACAATTTGAATAGTTGCTGGTTTTACCACTGGACTGAAAGTTTCGGTGTAATCAAATCCCAAAGCTTGAGTATATCCCTTAGCAACCAACCTTGCTTTGTATTTTGCAAGACTCCCATTAGCATTTCTTTTTATTTTAAAAACCCATTTGCATCCAATAACTTGCTTATTCTTTGGGCAATGTCAGAGAGTCCAGGTATTATTCTTGATAAGGGCTTCATACTCTTGTGCCATAACATGTTTCCATTTCAGTATAGACAAAGCCTCTTGGATTAAGCGTGGCTCTTCAAGAATCTGTTTATGAGAAGTGTAAACCTTAGGCTTATGAATACCTACTTTGGCTCAAGTGATCATATGATGAGTACTGTATTACCGCAACATCATTGGGGGACTAAAAATGAGCATTAGTGGAAACAGAATTAGTTTGATCATTAACTCGAATTGGTAATTCCACATATAATTTAATTAACCAATATCTTTTTAAAGAAATGGGAGATGTTGAATTGGAAGAATGAGGTGTGAGGACTAGGACAAGTGACAGGGGATATTATCACTAGAAGAATGAGAAGATGATCATTTGGAAAGGAAGATGTGCAAGCGGTATTTGGGAAATGGTATGAAAACCGTTGTCGCATCATGGTGTTGAGATGGAGTGTCTGCATTTGCTATCATTGTGAAAAGGAAATTTGGACTCATCAAAAACATGGTGTCTGGTGATGATAACCTTGTTATTAGGAAGAAGAACCTTGTAGCCTTTATATTGACAGATGTAGGCAAGAAAAACCGAAAGTTGACTCCTATATTCAAGTTTATGCTTGTTATAAGGCAGTAAATATGGATAACAAAGACACCCAAAGACTCTAAGATAAAGGAGGTTAGGTTTTTGACCAATCAATGCTTCTATTGGTGATTGAAAAAGGAGTGGCTTATAGGGTGTTCGATTTATCAAATATGCAGCACTAGTGAAAGCTACATCCCAGAAATTTTTAGGCATGTGAGTGTGAGCCATCAAGGCTTGACCAACATCGACAATGTTTCTGTGTTTTTTTAAGCAAGATCATTTTGTTGCGGTGTATACGGGCAAGAGAACCGATGCAGAATGCCATGGGAAGCAAGGTAATTGGTTAAAGCTTTGAATTCTCCACCTCCATCAGTTTGTAATATTTTAATGGTTTTGTGATATTGATTTTCCATGAAGGTTTTGAAAGGCACAAAGGCTGTGAAAGTATCTGATTTAGCCTTAAGAAGATAGAGACAAGTATATCTAGTAGCATCATCAACAAAACTAACATAATAGGAATATCCTGCAGCTGACTTCAGGGGAGAAGGTCCCCATAAGTCACTATGAATAAGATCAAAAGGCTTATAGTTGTGTGAATCTGAATTGTGAAAAGGTAATTTGTGTGATTTAGATAAAAGACATGAAGAGCATAAAAATTGATTTTCATTATCAAGATAGGGAACATTACAACTGTGAAGGGCCCTTTTAATAACCTTAAAGGAAGGGTGTCAAGTCTAGAATGCCAAACATCCAAACTTATTTTATCCCTAACTCAGAATTGATGGATATGAAACCGGAATTATGATTATTAAGTGGCATGAAGGAGGATCGCAAAAAAAGACTAGGAACTTGAGAGAGTAAAGTTGTAGAGGCCATTTCTAAGAGCTCCTTGAAGTAGAACATTCCTGTGCGGTGATCCTTCACAAAACAAAAGGATGGGTGAAATTCAAAGAAAACATTATTATCTTGAGCAAATTGGCTAACAATAATGAGATTCTTTGTGATGTGAGGAACATGTAATGATTTTTAAAAAGAAAGGAGTGTTTAGAAGAATGAAAATCGAATTAGGTGGTGCAACAACAAAAGATTACCAAAATGAGCAATATTCAAACCTTGTCCATTTCCAACTTGAACCTTCTCGGCTCCCTGGTAGTCAATGACAATATTGAGATTTTTCCCATATCATATGTCACATGATTGGTAGCACTTAATCGGGATACCAATTCAAATCCCGAGAAGCTTCTCCGGTGGTAATACTTGCAACATTCACATTTGAATGTCCAAAGGAACTCGCGATAATTACGATCTTTTTGGTGTGGTCGAATTAGGTGTGAAATTGAGATCACCCCCGTAGAAACATCTCTCTGCGGTGTGATTGTTGTAGTGACATTTGGCATCGTGGTCTATTTCCTCCCATATCGCCTCCTCGTCCTCTAGCACCACCAAACCCGCCTCTACCTCTGTTGTTTCCATTAAAATTTTGATCTCTATTACTCCCATTTGAGTTATGACGGTATCCTCTTCCTCTTGGGGCATGGTTTCCTCGTCTCCTGTTTCCAATGTTCGTGTGTGTGAGTGGCAAGATTCATAGAGAAAGATCCATCTTCAATTACATTTTGACCTTCAAAAGTTTCAATCAGTTTTCAAAGCTAAGCAACAGGGCATGGAGTTCACTCAAACTCCAAGGCTCAAGTCCGGATGTAAAAACCACAACAAAGTTATATTCAGGACCAAGTCCACTCAACACAGACATTACTTGATCCTTTTGGCTAACTGGTGAACTGCCTCAACAAATCACAAAGAACTTTTGATTTTGTTCAAATATTCTTTCATCTCGTAAATTCCCTTTCTTAAGAGTCTCAGTAAATGCAATCTAGGTTGCATGATTTTAGCCTCGATTTTGGCTTGCAAAGGTAGTTTTCAAACATTCCCACATTTCTTTGGAAGTATTTAAAGCAATAAAGATCTTTGATTAAAACACTTTTAGATAAGGATGACAATAACCATGAAGCCATGAAGAATTGGTCTTGTCTATTACACTATAAATAAAAAGGGATTAACTGTTCTTGGACTCTCGGTTTGAGGCGCCTGGAGTATATTCCTCTAGCATGGGATTTGAGCCAGTGAGATAACCCTCCAAGCCATAGCCTCAAATAGCAGCCCAGATTTGTTGTTTCCACATAAGATAGTTGCACTTAGTGAGCTTAATTAACAGTAACAAGTTGACTCTGTGGTTGAATAATTGGCTCATTATTCGTTCCCAGATTAGTAGCCATGGATAGGAAACAAATAAACGCAGAAAGCTGTAAAATGGATCAGAGTCAAGTTTCAACCTGCTCGATACCATGTGAGAAAAGCACATTACATTCCATGGAAGAAGGAATGAATATGCAGTAGAGTATTTGCAGAGAATAACAGATAATATAACTAAAGATATTTGCTGAGAATTTGTTTCATTCATTGATAATTCAATGGAACCAGCAGGTACTTATAGTACATGAGGGTAATCCAATCCATACAAGTGTCATCATCTAAACCATTCTCATATAACAAACTAATCATTACCAATAATGAGCTAGTAATCATATATTATTCAATGTAAAATGGAATCTCTGCAATCATAATAACATTATGGATGACATCACTCAACTGTCTCACTAAGGCCTTGTTTGCTTTCAAAAAGCCATTCCATTTTTGTAGATATATATATATATATATTTATTCATGCGAAAATATTTAGGTGGCCAAGAATTTAAGCACGTATGCCACCTCAGCAAATTCAAACCCAATATTTTGCAGGGTCAAATTTAAATTTTTTATAACAAAAAAAGGAAAAAGAAAGAAAGATATAACCAAATTAATGGTAATTGGAATTTGGAAAATGGTCCATGCCACTGTGTGTACTGTGTGTTTTTGGGCAGGAAAGATGGAGTACTGATCAAAGAGTATATATGTCTTTGTGCATGATGCGCTTTTTTGTTGAAGTTTGGAAAGTATTATTGAAATAGAAACAATGCAAGAAAAGAGAAGAAAAATAATCATTATAATAATAAAGAAATTAATTTGTGACTCTCACAGGCTTTAAATCTCATCACGTAATTCGATGTGTGACTTTTCCTTATATAATCTGCAAAAAGAAACAGCACCAGTAGGAGTAGAAAATGTGTGTGAGAGAGAGTGTTTAGTGTGTGTAGTGTATGTGGTTTGCTGCCATTATAAAACAAAGGGAAAGCTACAAAATGGAAAGAAGAAACTATTTTGACGTGAAGTGATGTGAAATAATCTTCTTCTTAATTCTTCTTTCTCTTCTATTTCTTTATTTTTCTTTTTTTGGTGACTTATATTTCTTTATTTATTCCTATGGTAAAATGCACTCTTTGGGAGGAGGGAATATATTGTAAAGTTGAGCTATAATAAGGCAATCAAGTGTGCATTATATATATATAGGTATATGATCATATGTGGCAAGTCCCTTAATATGTGGAAGTATGGACAGATCTAGACTGTTAACATGTTTAATCCAAAGGCCTGATTTTTCTCGATTTTTTTTAAAAAATTGAAATCAGCCCATTTAAGGGCAAAATAAACAAATTACAAACATTAAGTAACGTCCAGTTTGGTAACTCCCCACATTTTCCTATTTTTTGGGATTAAATCACGAAATCACCCGCCTCTTTGGTCTGGTATTTTCTCCAAAAATTCTAAAAGATATCTTCCCCCCACAAACACCCACTCTCACACGTCTCCAGCAACTTCATCCCTCACAAAATTCCCTCTCACACACGCCTGGAGCACAACTTTTCTCTGCAAAAATCGATTTTTTTGTTTGGTATTTTCTCCAAAATTTCAAAAAGATTTCTTCTCCCCACAAACACCCACTCTCACACGTCTCCAGTAACTTCATCCCTCACAAAATTCCATCTCACACACGGCTGGAGCACAATTTTTCTCTGCAAAAATCGAGTCTGGGGTTTTCTTTTGTGTACGGGCGGAACTCAGTTGGGCTTTGAATCTCCATTAAGCTTCTGTAAATCTACATTAAGGTAAGACTCTGTTTACATTTTTTCGATTTTTTGGTTCTTTAGGTCACAGTGCAAAGAGTTTTTACCCAATTCATACAACATTTTTATATCAATTGAAGATGACTATTTGTGGGTTTTCTTTAGTTTTGTTGACCTAGTTGTAGGACACATTTAATTTTTGTTTTTTGAATTTTCTAGGGTTTCACACTCGATTTTTACAGACGCACATTTTGTATTTGGTTATGTGGAATTATATCATTGAATGTAATGGGTTGCGATCTATATAGTATAAATTTACGAAAAAATGATGTACACTTAGATAATGAATTGTATAATGCGTATGTTATTGATTTTGTGCTTTTTTCATTCATATTTTGGTGTAATCTTACGCAAGCATGACAATTTTCTTAGTGATTTTGGTATATACATAAATCATTTTTGTTGTGCATATTTTGCATAATGACTGAAATATGCTAAAAATTGGAAGATATGTTGTGGGATATATACACATAATGTTCATAGACAGTGTTTTGGTGTTTTTGCTGTTAAATTTGGCACATAGGTACCCAGGATATTGTGTTTTTGCACCAGTATGGTGAATTGTACATAGACGTCATACAATGGTGTTTGGATAATTTTATTTTCGTACACAGTTGGACTACATACAGTACACATTTAGTTTACATGTGGGTTTTTTTTTTGACACAGTGTTTTTGTGCTAATTCTATTTTTTCCGTTTTCGTATTGAATATGAATTTGTGTTTTTTCATTCATATTTTGGTGTAATCTTACGCAAGCATGACAATTTACTTAGTGATTTTGGTATATACATAAATCATCTTTGTTGTGCATATTTTGCACAATGACTTAAATATGGTAAAAAAATGGAAGATATGTTGTGGCATATATACACATAATGTTCATAGACAGTGTTTTGGTGTTTTTTGTTGTTAAATTTGGCACATAGGTACCAAGGGTATTGTGTTTTTGCAATAGTATGGTGAATTTACATAGATGGCATATAATTGTGTTTGTATAATTTTATTTTCGTACACAGTTGGACTACATACAATACACATTTAGTTTTGATGTGGTGTTTTTTTTGACACATTATTTTTGTGGCCTGCTGTTTTTTCCATTTTCGTATTACGTACTTAATGTGATGTGTTATTTGATTTTTTTCTCAATTATAGGTTAAATGGCAAGAGGAAATAGTAAGAGACATGCTTCCCCAGTCCCAAGCGAGGGTCCGAGTGACGTTAATCCGAGGGCCAAGAGCGCAAAATCTGCCCTCAAAGCTTCGTTGCCCAAACTGAGGACAAGATTCATCCCTAATGTTTTATCGGGCTCATTGGTTCGGCTCAACAATTTTCAGACAAGAGCAGCTATTGAAATGGGATTCGGGAGCTTGTTGGGGATAAACATTGAAGAATTACCGGGGAGATTTATCTATTGGTTGGTAGATAACTTCAACTCTCTCAGATGTGAGTTGATTCTATCAGACGGCAGGTCCATTCGTGTTGGTGAAAAGGATGTCGAGCTAGTTTTGGGGTTACCTAGAGGTGGAATTAGAGTCCATAAAAAAACCAAGTCCGAAACAAGCCAGGCATATTTGGACTGGCAGTCCCAGTTTCAACCTAATTCGGATGGTTCATATCCCATTACGGCAGCAGAGGTGTCCGAAAAGATGTTGGAGGACGTGGAGGGTGGTATATGGTTCAGGAAGAACTTTATTGCTCTGGTGGATGCGCAAATTATTGGGAATATGCAGGGCGGATACGTAAACGCTCTTGTAATGAAAAGCTTGGAGAATGTTGAAGACATTCCGAAAATGAATTGGTGCGAGCACACCTTGCTGACATTGTTAGAGAGCAAAGAAAAATGGACGTTAACTAAGAAGAAGAGTTTTAATGGCCACCTCATTTTTTTGATTGTAAGTACATGTCAATTATATTCGGTTTAATCAAAATCAACATATAACTAAACCTTTTTTTTTGTATCATAGGGTTTATACATAGACAGAGTTGTACTGGCTATTCGTGCCTTCCCAAGGGTGGTCCTGGGCGTGCGTTCGCTTACGACTGAAAGTATCCAGGATATGAATAACAACAAAATGAAGCGCGGAGGATATGGTTTGGGTTGGATTGATTGCCCAATTGACGAGGCCGCACTGCCGGATCCCGCAATAATCGCCTCGCCACCATCAACCAATCCTACTATTATGCGTCTCTGGGAGCGCGAAACACTCCTCGGTGCCGCCCCGACATTCACCGATGGTGTGCGGTGCCAAATCTTTTATCGATTTTAGTTTTTTTTTGTTTTTCCTTTTATACCTGGAAATGTAGGTGTATAAGACATGTTATTATGTTAGTTTTAATAATTTGAGTAATGTATCGTTTTGTTTGGCATAATATGACAAAGAAGAGTGCATAATATTAGTTATTAAATGGTATATTTTTTTAACTAATTGAAATCTTGTTTGATTCATAAAAATTGTCATGATTTTTGGTTGCAAAATGGTATAACAGTAGTGACAGACTCATGTTCAAATAGTTACAATTTGGTATTATTTTCAGTCCCAAATACATATCCTGCTCTCTTTTTATTGTTTTATATATTTTGATAGTTATTTTAAGCACGAAGATTCATTGAAATGAGTATGAAACAATTGACAAATATTTATTATTTTTGGGTGCAGGGTATTGTTGGAACTCTTCTGGCCAAGCTGGCGACAGTTGCCACAGATGTAATGGATATCCTTGCACTGTTGAATAATGATCCAAGGGAGTTGGTTGCGAACCCCGATTTGGGGAAAATCCAATAAATTGCTAGGAAGTTTATATGTTTTTCCGGGGACAAGCTGGGGGAAGACACCATCATCGAGGATAATATTGCTAGTGAATCACAGCAGATCAACGCATTCTGGAGTAACCCAGAAAATATATCCGCTATTGAGAAGGTTGAAGAGGCTACACGTCGCCGGGAGGAGTTCCAGAAAGGATCTGATGATATACCAAATTTCAGTATTGGGTTGATGCAGGAACCCACTATTGCGAATTGGTCAGACGTTCTTGAGACATCACGTCAATACTGAGAGGAACACCCGGTTGGGGTGGTGCCGCAGGATGAGGGTGTAAGAATACTTTTTTTGTTGTTTCGCATATGCTCCCCTTATTTTTTTCAAGGTTACATGTGTGTAGTAGATATGGCATGTTTTTCTAATTTTCATGGGTTTTTTTCAGGGGCATGTTGTTGTGGGGCAAGGAATTGATGGGAAGGATGTGACCGGGGTTGGCACATGACGATGTCGTGGGGTTGTGGAGCCGATAGAAGGACATGCGACCGAGCAGACTGCTGCAGCTCCTCAAACTCCTAAGAGCACTAGGAAGCAGCGTAAAACAGTCATGTTGTCTTCTCTATTCCTTTCGAGACGGTCGACTTCGCCCAGAAGATGAATAAGATCCACAATGTTGTTGCGAAGTGGGTTTTTGATAACGTTGGCGCTACAAGGTTACGTGTTTTTTTAATATGTGGTTTTCATCTAGCTTTCTCTATAAAATTTATTCATCATTGGTTTTGTTTATCTTTTTTTTCGTTCAACATATGCAGAATCGATGTTATATTTAGGATGGGAGACAATATCCTCACGAGAGAACATTTGGAGACCATGAGGCCTGGGGAGTACATATATGGAAGCGTCATTGACGTGTGGGCCAAAATGTTGAACAAAATGGAGGAATCAAGGGATGCTAATTCCCCCCCGAGGTTTTTTCTGACAAATTTGGTAACGGTATGACCCTCTTTTTTTTAATTGTGTTGTTGAACTCCATGACCCGTATCTAATTATACTACCACGCAAAATTAACTGCAGTTTGATTTAAATAATATTACTATATTTTTGGTATAAATATACATGTATCACGGTATGCGTTTACTCATATTTTTGTAGTAATATTAGGTGTGTATTTGTATACTGTTACTGGATTTTTGGTATAAATTTACCGATATCATGGTATGCGTTTACTTATATTTTTGTAGTATTATTAGATGTGTATTTGTATTTTTGGCAGTGATTTAGTGGTGATTAGTCATTGGCATTGAATGTTCGTAGATGTGATGCAAATTTCTTACATTTTTGTATTCAGATAATTATGGAATGTGGTAATATTTTAAGCAGTGATGTTGTACGTGTATTAGCGTCGAATTGATATAATTGTTTTTTTACGGCATACGCTATATATCATTGCGTCTCATTGCACAAGATTTGCCGGATGAAAGGAGATTGGCGTTATTTTCGGAGGCTTTTAACCTGGAGGTTGTGGACCCAACTGCGGCGAATTTGTAGGCCATTGAGATGGTATATCCTTGTAGCATATATATGTCTGTTTTGCTGTTCATATGTAAATTTTAACGAGTATACATTTTGTTGAATGCTACCCAGTTCTTCTTCCCGATTATAAATGGATGGCACTTGTTCGTGATATGCGTCAACATAAAGAAGAAGTACTGTCACATGTTGGACAGCTCTTCAGATGGTGGTACCGGTTGCAACAAGTACGCACGGATGCCGGAGAAACTGGTAAAATACCTTACATTTTTTTCCCTGTAATTTTTTTTTGTATTAAAATGTGGATAATAACTGGTGATAGAATAACAATAAGTTTGTATACAAATAGATATTACTTGGTATATAGTTAGTTCAATTTTTATTTTCTTGTATTGGGTATGTTAATTTGATGAAAACATAGCTATGATTTGGTGTACACATAAGTTTCATGTGATATGCTATTAGTTTTTATTTAACATACAGATGCACATTATGGAACCTTTTTTCTCTTTTTCTTGGTTTACTAGGTTGATGGTAATATTTTTTATTTTTTTGATTTCATTTTTGTAGTTGGACCTTTTTTCTCGATATCTCCAAGCACGTGGGTGCTACCAGTCAGCGCGTAATGTTGAAAAATATCGCCCAGTAAGACTCGCCATGTCGTGGAGGGTGGAGGAAAACACAGTTGACTGTGGGATCTATGCCATGCGTCATATAGAGACCTACATGGGGGGACCATTGAAGAAATGGGACTGTGGATTTGACAAGGCTGACGCTGCGGAGTTCTAATGTTTGAGGACCTGTCTTGACGCCACGCACTCGATGCATGACTTGAACCAAGAGAAAGATAGGGTGCTTGGTTTGGCTAAAAATTTTGTTAGTGGAAAGTAATTGGTTATCGATTGAGGAGTTCATTTTGTTAGATGTACGGAGCTTCTAAGTACACTCTATTTGTTACATCAGACTAGAATATTTTTGTTACCCGTTCATTTCTGTCAACATTTTGTGTTACTTATTTCCGAACGATCTTAAGCAAACATGTGTTCCTGTTTATGCGTATTGTTAGTGTTTAAACAGTGCACATTTTTTCAGTATGCAAAATATATTTTGTTACTGCTTTAGTTTTTATACGTTCGTATGCAAGTACTTTTTATTTTTCAGTTGAAGATGTTTTAACCAATCGTGTGTATGCATAATTCTTAAGCAGCTTGTGTTCAAGTTCTATAATTACTTTTTATTTTGGAACTCAATGTTACAATGTATTTCTGAATGTCACACTTATCATGTAATGTCAAACCAATGCATACCAAAATAAGAGTTTATGATACTATAATATAATTATGTGTACACCATAATTTACTGATTATAAACCACCAAAGTATTCATATATATACACCACAATATGCCACAAATTTACTATATTTCCGATTTTTAGTTGAAGTACTACAATTATTTTTACTCTTTGGAAGTCATCGTAATCCTTTGAAAAGTTGTGTATCATCAACAGATAACAATTACAACATAAAATTGTTTAGGTTACAGGGTATTTTTTTATTTAAAGTCAGGTGGTAAAAAATGGTGTAAAATTAGAATATAAATGGCATTCAATTATAATATAAATGACATTCAATTATAATATAAATGGCGTTCATTTAACATAAGTCAAAAATCTGATAACAGTTTTTTGGACTGTACGAAATTTGAAAATGCTGGGAAAAGTGTAGTTGTATTATGTAGGTGTCCTGACATGTTCGGCTGTTGTGAGATGCAATTTTGCCACACGTGCCACACTTCCTCTTTAGTTTCGTGCTTGCACAGATTGTCTTTTCCTTTTGGCTTTGTAGTTTGCTTTTAACCCGGCTCCGCTGCCCTTGTTACGAGCCTGTTGCGGTGGCAATACTGAGATCTCCATTTGAGAAGTAGAGCCGCAGTTATTCTCAAAGAGTTCTTCAACGCCCCTGTCATGTTGTCCATCTTGTTCGTGGGCTAACTTGTTCTTTTGTTCAGACAATAAGCGTGCTAAGTCAGCCAATTTTTCCACTTTACTGTTTGCAAGTCGTATGCAGTTGTGGAAGGTGGACCACAATTCATTTAGCGTTGTGGTTGCTTCTTGGCTGCCGTTGAATTCGTACAGTTGGCCGCTTATTGTTGACGGATGTATGGATGATAGCCTCATCCATCGATTAGGCACGTATTTTCTGGGAATATGATTGAGGTCCTTGAATGCAACGAATATGTGTTGGCACAAAATACCGTGCATTTCGAACATTTTGCAACTGCACACCGCAACTGTCTTTTCCTTGCAGTACTGTACTTTGAATTCATCATCAAATTCGTCCTTTATTGAGTAGGAACATGTACTACCACTAGCCTGGTCACCATGTGCACTGAATATTTGTAGCACGCATTTGCAATCTCCAGGCTAATTTTCTTAAAAATAGCAGGCGTGTACAATGTTGAAGCATGTTTTTCAATCCCCAACGGTGTTCTGCACTGAGGAACAAGAGTGTCGTTGTCATTGTTTAGTTTGTGTACGGCGTGTCGTTGCGACTCCATTGCGCTATCAAAGTGCATGAAGAACTCGACCAAATTTACTTGTGGATTTGTAAACCCGCTAAACCATCTATTTGTGCTCTCAGACCGTGATGTAGTCCGCATCAAACCGCCCATGGGTACATCCCGAAAATAAGCAGGGATCCAGCTCTCTCTGATTTCCAACATTTTAGTGAACCACGGATGATTTTCTAGTTCGAAATCTGTCATAACAGAATGCCATAATTTTTCAAACTCATCTGGTTCATGTTTTTCATCCCAAACCGCTGTGTTAAGACGACGCAAGAATTCTTCATTCTTGAACAATGTGTGTCCCACTTTTGTGCTAACCTTCTCCATAATGTGCCACATGCGTAAGCAGTGTCTTGCGGTCTTGAAAACTACTTGAAACGCGTTATTCATCGCCGGATCCTGATCGGTCACAATGTAGTACGACTCCTTGCCTATGGTATCCAAAAATTGTCTGAATAACCACACATAGGATTCCTCATCTTCCTTTATTCCAATATTATTATTAATATATATTGATTAAATATGTGTATACAATGGTATTATTAATGTTAATTTATTAAAGCATGTTTCACAATAATTAAACGCCATTTGAAATAAAGGATTCGAAATAACATGTCACGAGTTTTTTTTTTTGAGCGAGAATGAATTTCATTCATAAAACAGAACAAATTTACAACCAGTTACAACAACATATGTAAAATAATTGCAAGTCTACGGATTATAGACCTATACAGATCTAAAAACAAATTTTAAGCCGCAACAGATCTGACTAATCCATAGTTTCAGAACTTCGCACCAAGGCGCTGGACAAAACACATACCAAAAACTTGATCACGTTTCTGTCACATATCATCTGGTAATAGCACATCTGAGTCTTCGAGCAAATGCACACAGGGACAAATAAAAGCGAAAAAAGTCACTTATTGGGACAAAACAAGCCACCTACTAGGGACAAAAAAAACATCATTACAGAAAGATAAAAGATCAAAGGGGGAAAAGATTGGCCTCTCCCTTCCTCAGATCCACACCGCAGTCCATCTCCGCCAAAGCCACATCCAAAACCGCCACCACCACTAGCGTCACTTCTAAGCCCGCAAGCCAAGTTCGGAAGAAACCATACCTGCAAGAGAAGAAGCATTCACCGGAAAGGAGGAGCTTGTGACCGGAGACCATGGGATATTTGGTCTCTGGCCATGGTAGATGAGGGCTAAGGTGGGGGAAAGACAAGGTGGGAGAGAGAGAGGGAGGGGGGCGGCGGTGGTCTTGATTATGGTTTTTAGAGAGAGAGTTTTCGAGAGAGGTCTGAGATTTCCAAGTTATGAAATTTATTTTGTGATTATTGTGTAGAACATGTCACGAGTTAGTGTTCACATTTTCTACATTTCCCAGTAATTTTAGTAGGACATTATTATAATTATTTAGGTACGGTTCAACACAATTTGCAATAGAGGATTCGAACTGATATGTCACATGTTAGAGTTTCTCCATTTCTCCTAATTTTATTAAAATGTTATCTATATATATATATAAAATAAGAGACTATTCTTAGAATAGAAACTCTTACTTTTTCCGCTCATTTTCCAGTTTCTAAAAATATTTTTTTTTGCTTTTCAGATTTAACTAATAAAATGAGATTTTATTATCTTTTGTGGTGATCAACTTTTTTTAAATAAATCACTTTTTAAAGTTATATAAAAGATAGAATTATATAAGCTTTCCAAATATGTGTTTACTGCATCAATTATTATATTCGTCCTTTTCTTTTTATTTTAAACTTTAATATTTTTTTCCATTTTATATTCATTTTTTATGTATAATATATCCAATTAATTATCTTTTTACAGTCTTCAGTTTGACACCTATATTGCATATATAAAATAAAAAATAAACATAATAAATAAAAAAATATATGATACATTTACTCATTATTTTTATAATGGGCTTTAAAAATTATGCATTTGAGCTATTGGACATCAATTTGTATGTTCATGTATTTTGACTATCTATAATACATGTATAGTTTATATTTGAGCTTATCTAATTTCTTCATAATTATATAGAATTGTATTTAAGTTGATTAAATTCTATCAAAAAAATTTGTTTTAATTGATAAAAATATCTCAAAATATGTATCCACATGTTATTTATGTATATTATATATATATATATATATATATATATATATATATCCATACATAGCATTATAATTATATATATTCATGTAAGAAGAAACATAAATCTTATTTGATATGAAATTATATTCATAGTAATGTATAGAGAAAATTACTTCTTATATTTATTAACATACTTTTCATGTTAATAGATTTTTTTTAATATTTATCAGTGTATTTTGATATTCAACCTTTAAATTTATACATTTTGACTATTAGATATGAAGTTGTTTGTTTGATATTACATATATAAAAATAGAATAGTTTTTATTTTTTGAAATGTTTCATTTTACCCTAAAATTATGTTGCTAAATATGAAACAAAATTTTATTTAATTCCTTAAATAATGATAACAATTGTTTAACTTTTTAAACCCTAAAGAATATTGAAATTTGAAATGACTTTATTTGTTGATTGTATTGAGAACATAATACATTAATATTTAGCATTGGGAAATTGTATTATTCTTTAACCCTAAAAAATCACTTTTCGAAGATGGAACACAAATACACAGCCTTGAATGTATAATTTATAATTGTGAAGTATGATATTTTTTTCTTTTTTGATTTTATTAATAAAAAATATTAAATAATATTTCATGTATATTGTTTGATGTTATATCAAAGTTATTATAATACAGGAGATATAATTCACAGAATTGTTAGAAAAATGCACACGTCTCAATACAAAATGGAGGCCTCACAATACACATTCGTGCATCGTACGGGTAAAACACTAGTTATAATTAATTAGCTTATCATATAAATTACTTTTTTAATGAAAAAAGAGATTGATAAAGGGTTGAGGTTTAAAGAAAATACATACATATATTGTGTTTGATACATGTTTTTATCTTAATTTTGATGATTTTATTTTTACACCAAAACATTGTTTTTACTTGTTGTCCAAATACTCCTAAATGAATTAAAATGGCTTTAATATTTTCCGGAGTATTTCTTCAAGTTTTACTTTAGATAAAATTGGACAACACTTCTAATGATTTTATGTTTATAAGTTCTCACTTCAAAACAAGGTTCCTAAATATTGTCTAAATACTTCCGATTGGTTTAAAAGGTTTTTACAATATTTTCGGAGTATTTCTTGAGCTTTATTTTCCATAAAAATTGGACAACATTTCTATCTCGAGGTCGACCGGTCGCCCTATAGGGCAACCCGTACCTGAAGATGATTTTGGAACAAAAAATGAGACGGAAGTGAAAAACGGTCAGGTCGACCGGTCGCCCTGGGCGTCGACCGGTCCGGTCGACCGGTCGCCCAGGGGTCCGGTTGGAGTCAGGGTCGACCGGTCGAACCCTACGTCGACCGGTCGCCCTGTATAAATTTCCTGTATTTCATTTTAAACTTCTATTTATGTGCGACCGGTCGCCCTGTGCTTTGACAGCAAAAATATGACCGTTTGACAGCAAACATATTTCCTTAAAATGTGGGATTGATTTCTAACAGCTATATTCTTGATTTTAATTGTATTTTTCTGTAGATTTTCAATCCCCAAGAGGAGCCTATGCTCGATCAATCATCTCCTATAAATACAGGAAGTTTTGGAGCAACCAAATACAACTATTGAGATACAATACAACAAGATACACTTCAAGCAAATATTTGTTCTTCATTGTTATTATTCTTGTTGTAAATTTTGCCTAGCTTATCACTTTCACATCCTTGAGGTCTAGGCTATTCTTCATTACACTTTGCACTCAAATTGTAATATTCATTATTGAGTTGTAATCTTGTTTTTCGGTTATCATTCAACACAAGATATCCTTGTGAGTGTTCTTGTGGTAAGAACACACTTGGATGATCTAGGTGATAGGTGCAAGAAGATTGTGGTGATCTTCTTATTGAGGTGTTGAAGAATTTGGTATTCTTCAAGGTTGAAGATTGTGGTAATCTTCACAAGGTGCCGTTGAAGGAAGATTGTGGTGATCTTCAAAGGAGATTGTGGTAATCTCCAAAGGTGTTGTTGAAGAAGAGTGTGGTGCTCTTCAAGGTGTTGTAAGTTGAGTTTGTATTAATTTTGGTAATTAATAAAATTCTTTTTCTTTTTGAAATCCATCCAGGATATACTGGGGTGGTAGAGGATTAGGCCCTAGGTGGGTTGAACCTCTTTAAATCGACGTGTGTTGTTTACATTCCGCACCTTTATTATTGTCTTTGAGCTCTCAGTTCGAAAAAGAGGGTAAAATCTAAAAGATGGAGATAATCTATTCACCCCCCCTCTCTAGATTATCGTAGCCGCTTGGACTTACATATTGATCCTTGGAATGTGTCAATATCACGATATGCAATCTTGGAATTTAGCAAAAGAAATTAAAAGTAAATAAAAGTTATATATGTTAATTTTCATATATGTATATATATATATATGTGCTTCTATAGGGCGACTTTTTTCGCCTAAGATAATTTCCAAAATATAAAAGATTGTGTTTTAATTGTTTTGTCTTTCTAGACTTTTGGTAAGATTGAGTTCTAAATGGATTAGTAAAGATATTATATTGATATAGTATAGATAAATTATGACTCTTTGATTCTTATCTTGTTTCCTAATATAAGTGATATACTTGTCATATATTTGTATATATCTTCTTTCGATGTTTATTAGGACTCATTGATGGACTTGAACGCCTATATAAAGAGAGGAGGACGTGCATAATGTCAACACAAGAAATACACCAGAGATACAAGAGTATTGAGAGAGTCTAGAGTCATTCAAGCACAAGGAACCTCATTGTACTGAATGCGATCTCGAATGTGACGACATTAGAGATAACATTCAGTCCTGCAGTTGTGTTTGTTAGCTTTTTCGTCCATAACTTTTTGTATTGTGATAAAAGAAGTCCATACATGTCTATTGTTGGATGAGTTGTATTACACAAATCAGATCTACTCTAGATACGAGTTTTAATTGATTTTCTACTAGTTGATTTTAGTATTCTTTGTTCTCGAAATCAAACTGTTTGTACTAGTGGAAATTTTCGCCATATTGGCACATCTACAAGCTAGTTTGCTTGTAGATAAATTCTTACAACTTGTGTCTTATTTCTGTTTACTTTATTCCGCTTCATGTGATTGTAAATGTGATCACATCTGCAATCACATTTATACTCTGCGAAACTTTTGGAATACTCACGTGATGTAATTCTTTCAATTGGTATCAAAGCCTACACTTGACGACACTAAGTGTTCTTCATGTGTGTTTGTTAGCAAGGATATTCAAAATAACCCCACTTTTTGTCCCCTATTCTCGATGGCTCTAATTATTCTATTTGGGAAGTCAAAGTACGGGCCTACATCAAATCCATTGATGAAAGGGTTTGGCGTGCAATCCTTTCTGGGTGGTCACTTCCGAAACTCATTGATACGGAGGGTGATTACCACGCTAAAGGAGAAATTGATTGGACAAATGATGAATTATCTTTAGCAAATCACAATTTAAAGGTATTGAATGCCATCTATGATACTGTGGATCAAAATATGTTCAAAATCATAGCCAATTTTACCTCTGCCAAAGATGCTTGGGATACCCTTCAAAGTCATTATGAGGGATCTGCCAGTGTGCGACAAACCAAACTTAAATTACTAACCAATAGGTTTGAAAACCTAAGAATGCAAGAAAATGAGAATATTGCCACATACAATGTTAAATTGTGCGATATTGCCAATGAAGCACATGCCTTAGGTGAACCCATCTCTAATGCAAATTTTGTGAGCAAAATGATGAGATCCCTTCCAGTTAGGTACAACATCAAAATTTCATCTATGGAAGAAGACTATAACACTACGACTTTAGGTCTGGAAAAACTTGTAGGTATTCTACAAACCTATGAGATTAATATGGCTCAACAAATGGAGAGCTTGGGTCAAAATGTTTCTTACCAAATTGAATCCAAAGTTACTGATAATTTTACTGAACTCAACAGTGAGATTGAAAATTCTGATTTAGGTGATGAGTCAATGTTCACGTATTCAGAAAAATTTGATAGAATTCTTAAACTCAAAAGTCAGAAAAAATCTCATAGTTTCAAAAAACCTTTTAAACCTGAGCCCAGCAAGTTCCCCCAAAAGAACACCTTTGATAAAAACTAGGATCGTTTTCTTGAAGATAAGCCGAACAAGTTTGATACAAAAACTCTTGATTCTATTAGGTGTAGGGCATGTACAGGGTATGGTCATTATGCTGCCCAATGTGTTAATACTCTTATGAAAAAGGGAATGAGTTTGAGTGTAACTTTTAGTGACAATGAATCTGACGGTGAGAAGAATGAAAACGAAGAGGATCACAAGGTTTTGACTATATACCTTAGTCAAAGACATGAGATCTCTCCAAATAAATCCTTCATGTGTTGCGCGAGGTGTGGCCCGAGATTCATGGATCACATCTGAAGAACAGGATCCCTTAAGTGCTTCTAACCTTTTTGTTTCTACTCTACCTCTGTTTCTGATGATATTGAACAGGGTGATGACTCAGATGGTGAAAGCTTGGAAGAGATGTACACAAATCTATATAAGGATTGGCTCAGGAGGATTCAACTGAATGAAATCCTCTAGAAAGAGAATGATCGACTCAAAAAGGAAAATAATGAATTGAAGAAAGTAATTACCAGGCTAGAGGCTGCCTTACCAAGAAGGATCTTGACTTCGAAAAGGTAAGTTCTAAACTTGAAGATTCTCTTGAAACTATGAAGAAGTTTAATTCTGAGAAAGTAAAATTGGATGATATTCTTTCTTTAGGTAGTGATTATAAAGCTGGCATTGGTTATAAAACTATGTGTTTGTTAAAGCAAAAGAAAATGGAGAATCCTCAGATTCGTCCAACAATAAAAAGGAGTTTTCCATAGAAGTCTAAACCTCGTAAACGCCACTTCATTTGTCATTATTGTCATGCTCCTGAACACATTAGGTTGTTTTGTTATAAAAGGAAATCGGATTTAAAATATGGACGTTAGATGTACCTGAAATGTTACGACATCCTCGTAATCATATTTCGAATTTTTCTAAATATGTCTGGGCTAAGAAATCTGATATTAAATGTCATATTATCTATACTTCTTTGAGATCTAACATTGTAGGATCATGGTACTTCGATAGTGGATGCTCATGGCATATGAGAGGTACCTTGGAGTATTTAACTGACTATGAAGAATACAACTGTGGTAATGTGTCCTATGGAGGTGGAGCCAAAGGGAAAATAATTGGAAAAAGGACGTTGAGCGTTGAAGGTCTACCTAGGCTACGTAATATGCTTCACGTAGTTGGTTTAATGCTAATCTCATCAACATAAGTCAACTATGTGATGATGATCTCTATGTAAAGTTCAACAAAAAAACTCTTCTGAAGTGTTCGACGAGTCCGACACATGTATCCTTATTGGCTTGAGCTCATCTGACAACTATTATCAATATTGTAATGAGCAACTCTGTCATAGTGTACACAGCAATGACACTGATCTATGGCATCAAAAATTAGGTCATGTTGGTGTTTGATACATGTTTTTATCTTAATTTTGATGATTTTATTTTTACACCAAAACAATGTTTTTACTTGTTGTCCAAATACTCCTAAATGAATTAAAATGGCTTTAATAATTTCCGGAGTATTTCTTCAAGTTTTACTTTAGATAAAATTGGACAACACTTCTAATGATTTTATGTTTATAAGTTCTCACTTCAAAACAAGGTTCCTAAATGTTGTCTAAATACTTCCGATTGGTTTAAAAGATTTTTACTATATTTTCGGAGTATTTCTTGAGCTTTATTTTCGATAAAAATTGGACAATATTTCTATCTCGAGGTCGACCGGTCGCCCTATAGGGCAACCCGTACCTGAAGATGATTTTGGAACAAAAAATGAGACGAAAGTGAAAAACGGATAGGTCGACCGGCCGCCTGCGTGCGTCGACCGTCGCCAGGGTGGGTCGACCGGACGAACGTTCTTCTTGAAACAGAACGTTTTCTTTCGTCCAAATCCATGAGGGGAACCGGTTGGAGTCAGGGTCGACCGGTCGAACCCTACATCGACCGGTCGCCCTGTATAAATTTCTTGTATTCCGTTTTAAACTTCTATTTATGTGCGACCGGTCGTCCTGTGCTTTGACAGCAAAAATATGACCGTTTGACAGCAAACATATTTCCTTAAAATGTGGGATTGATTTCTAACAGCTATATTCTTGATTTTAATTGTATTTTTCTGTAGATTTTCAATCCCCGAGAGGAGCCTATGCTTGATCAATCATCTCCTATAAATAGAGGAAGTTTTGAAGCAACCAAATACAACTATTGAGATACAACACAACAAGATACACTTCAAGCAAATATTTGTTCTTCATTGTTATTATTCTTGTTGTAAATTTTGCCTAGCTTATCACTTTGACATCCTTGAGGTCTAGGCTATTCTTCATTACACTTTGCACTCAAATTGTACTATTCATTATTGAGTTGTAATCTTGTTTTTCGGTTATCATTCAATACAAGATATCCTTGTGAGTGTTCTTGTGGTAAGAACACACTTGGATGATCTAGGTGATAGGTGCAAGAATATTGTGGTGATCTTCTTATTGAGGTGTTGAAGAATTTGGTATTCTTCAAGGTTGAAGATTGTGGTAATCTTCACAAGGTGCCGTTGAAGGAAGATTGCGGTGATCTTCAAAGGGAGATTGTGGTAATCTCCAAAGGTGTTGTTGAAGAAGAGTGTGGTGCTCTTCAAGGTGTTGTAAGTTGAGTTTGTATTAATTTTGGTAATTAATAAAATTCTTTTTCTTTTTGAAATCCATCCCGGATATACTGGGGTGGTAGAGGATTAGGCCCTAGGTGGGTTGAACCTCTTTAAATCGACGTGTGTTGTTTACATTCCACACCTTTATTATTGTCTTTGAGCTCTCGGTTCGAAAAAAAGGGTAAAATCTAAAAGATGGAGATAATCTATTCACCCCCCCTCTAGATTATCGTAGCCGCTTGGAGTTACAAGTAGTATCAGAGCCAAACTCTTTGGGAAGCTTGTTTCACATCGCGAGTGAAGAGGAACGATCATCGGCTACGAACGAAGCTCATCTATCCGGCACCTCCACCACAAAGCCACCACTATTTAACTCCAAAAATTTCAATTTTTGGAAAGAAAGAATGGAATGCTATTTACAAGGTTGTGGGTTCGACATTTGGAACACCGTCATAAATGGAGAATCCATTCTGATGAAAGATACACCACACACCTCAAAAGGCTTCAAAAAGCTCAATGATGAAGAGAAGAAAATAATCTCCTTAAAAGGTAAAGCTCTCAATATTTTGTATTGTTCCTTTACTAATTTGGAATATGAACATATTGTAGGAATTCGATCGGCACATGAAGTATGGCAAAAACTAGAAGCCATCTATGGAGTATTTGCAAATGAAAGGAGTCAAACAAAAGCATCTACTTCTCAAAGGAATACAAGTCCAAATCTAAGGAACAAGTCTCTTACAACTTCCAACTATGAAGAAGTTGAATATTGCTTTATGGGAATCGAAGAAGAATACGAGGTATGTCTTAAACCTTCTACCTCCTATGATATTCAAAATGATTATAGTGACTTGCAAAATGATTATGATGAACTTCAAGATGAATTCCAAAGCTTGCTTGTTAAATACAAAAATTTGAAAAAGGAATTCAATGTTTTGAAAAATGATAAGGATAGTTTATTTACTTCCTATGAATCACTATCATGTGCTCACACCACCACTCTTGATAAGGTTAGAAACCTCGAGATAGAAAATAGTACTCTTGTTGAGAATGTTAAGTGCTTGAAAAATGATTTATCAAAATCCAACTTGAGTACCAATAAATTGCCAAAAATTGTGAATGATATTGATTGTGATAGTTTGAATAGTGAACTTGATCATGAGCCTAACATTGTCAAGCATATGAAAAAGAATCGAGCTCCTATACATGCTAGTAATATTACTTGCTTTTATTGCGGTAAGAAGGGACACGCCGAAAATACTTGTCGGGCTAGAAATAGCTCTAAATATTGTTGGAGACCTAAAAGTCTCAAAGCTAATCCTAAAGGACAAAACACTTGAGGGTACCACAAAATAATGTCATATTAGGTACCCGGCGAAATAATCATCGAAGAAAATTCATGCCGCCAAGGAAACATCAAATGAACATATCATTTGATCAAAGAAGGAGAAAACAAAGTCAATTTTCAAGAAGAGGATATAATCAAAAATGGGAAGAACACAATCCTTGGAAATGGCAAAAACATCATCAAAATGATTTCCAAAGAGAAGGCCATATTGCTTGGAAATGGAGCAATTGGAGAAACTATCATCAACAAGAAGATTTTCAAAAGGGAAGATACCATCAACAATGGGAACGGCACAACCCATGGAAATGGCGTAATTGGTAACCCGTATCTCCCTAGTTAAATATGCATTTTATTTTTTTTTGCATACTTCTATTTGTGTCTTTATTGCAAATGAGTTTTCAAGTATTTATTTTTAGTTAAGGTCTTCAATATATATTTGTAATTTTGAAAATATTTTTGAAAAAGAAGACCTTATATGATGTTTTTAAAACTCTTGTGCATTTAATTAGACTTATGTGATTTATTATCTCTTATTTGTTTTTATAGCATAAGCATATTTCTTGATATCTCCTATTACTTGGCTACACTTGTGCTTTTGTGCAAATTTTGTCTAAGAATTGTGTAGGATATATATCTCATATTCATTGGCTATTTCGTCGTCAAGTTTCTTAAACTATCGAAGTATGTTCACTCGTATTTGTCTTAGAACTCGACATTATGTTTATGCACATATCTTTCAAGATATTTCATTTCAACCCCTTAAGTGCCCCTAAATGATTTTGCAAATTTTTCTTAAAAGGGCACTACTCGTTAAGTCTCGATTTTTTCGAATATATGTTTTCCCGAAACTCGTATTTGTTGGATATGGTCCAAAATTATCTTTTTGCAAAGTTTTAAAACTTTTGGGGTGAAAAATCGAATTTTTGAAAAAACCTGTAAAATGAAAAATTGCACTGGGACGGTCAAAGCAGGGTCGACCGGTCGCCCTGCACGTCGACCGGTCGCCCTGGCCAAAATTTTGGGATATAACCCGTCTGTCTTCTCTTCTTGAAACAGAACACTAAAATTTTCCAAAACCCTTGCTCGCGAAAATCATCTCTCTTTCTCTAAGTTCTTCAAATCTTCATCATTTTTCACGATTCTTGTTGCTAATCCTCTTAATTTTTTCAAGAATCTTACATATATGGCTTCCCCAAAGAATTCCACCGGTCGAAATCCCATCTCCAAGCGTAGAAGGGGCGGAGAGGGTTCTTCAAGAAATCGGCAAGAAGAAGTCGAACAAAGAGATATTCGAGCTACCCAGAGAAACGTGGCTGAAAAAGGTGATGACGTTCAAAATCCCATACTCTCTCGGGCCCAAATTGCCGAGCTCCGCGGAACAATTTCGCTCCAAAATTGCCGTTGGGCGAAAACTAAGAAATCCCTTATTACTCAAGCTCCTCATTCTAATAATGTTCTTAATTTCATCAATAAGTATGCGGAATGGTACTATGAGGATTCGGGAATGGGAGGAAAATCGATTGCTTGGACTAAAATGTGTCGTTTTAATTCATTTACAAATGAATATCCTACTATTAGAGGATTCTTTGAGGAGCAAGGTTGGATGTTTTTATGGGAGCATGCTTATGTTTTGTATGATGATGAAATTATCCAACATTTTTATGCTAATATGTGGGTGCAATATGATGATGATGAAAGGAAGCGATTGCCGTAAATTCGTTTATAAGGGTCGTCATTTTAGGTGGACTCCTAATGATATTTGTCGGCTTTTACATGTTAGAGAAGGTGGTTGGGACTATTTTTCTTGTGGTACTTGGAATGATGAAATGTTGGGGGTGTCTATGAAAGAAGTTAAGATATATTTGGGCGTATGGCCAAAGTATTCATTGTTGGCGATGACACTTGAGCATCGAATTTTATCTGTTATTGTCGCATACTTTATTTGTGGAAAGGCGGGTAAGATGCCTAGCAACATGGATTATTTCTTGACTTATAAGATTGCTAGGAGGGAACCGCTTAACTTTGGCGCCATACTTATTCAATGTCTAATCGAGTCCATCACTCAAGGTAATAAGAAGTTAGTTATGGGAAATTGGATTTGTAAACTTCTTATACAATCGGGACTACCTTCGTCGGAGTGTAACTCGGAGGTATTTCAAAATGACTTTGACATTGATAATATCTCCCAAATGGTCACTATGCGCAAGAATATGGACATCCGACCAACTAAAATGGCTAGAGGAAGAGGTCAAGAATCCCCTGATCCAAACGACTTCTTTGATGATGCCGAGGCCGCGAGATTGGCGGAGGGAGGCGAACAGAGCAATCCGGAGGGTAATACCGGTGCTCAACTGCCAGAGGTATACCAAGCCGAATTTGATGAGTTGAGGGCTTTTCATGAGGCGAGGTATGAGGCTTTGGAGCAAAAGACCTCCAAAATGCAAAAGTCTATCGGCAAGTTGAAGAAATTCATCAAAGACTTTATTTCTGGATCTTGCTTCTCCTCGGACGAGGAATGATGTCCCCACCCCTTTACTACTCTAGCATTTTCTATCTTATTCATGCTATTTTGTATTTCCATGAACTATTTTGTAAAACTCTTTTGTACTAATGAGATTTGCTTGTTTTCTTGAAAGGGTTAAAATCGCAAGTTAATAATGACTTGTGGATGATCCTGATATTGATGGAGTATTTGATGGTAAAAATACTCTTATATGGCATTATTTGATAATTGGTATGAAGTACTTGATGGTAAAAGTGCTTCTTTTATTTTTTGCTTAAATGCCTTGATCATTATGCTTAGATGGATAATTTGGGACATTTGTAATGTCTTATATGTATTATTTGAGACATGACTTGTATTACTTGATGGATCTTCTATTTTTGGCATTTGTAATGCTTTGATCTCTTAGGCTAAATTTATCTCAATTGGGTTGAACCCTTGAGAATCTACTTTGTTGAGCCTCTTATTTGATGGACAAATGTTGCATATTTCTTGATATATTTTGCATATGATCTTGTTGAGCTTTGCTATTATGATGTTTTTTTTTTGGCTTGAATCATTTACAAGGGCTATATACAACCTGTTTTAATTTTCATGCCCACAAAGTGTTCGATGAAATGTCACAATGAAATTTTCAACTTATACATGAGTCTCTTGCTTCTAAAAGTCTTCAATATTTATTGAGATCATGTTTTGGCAAATAAAATGAGCATATAAACTCTTCATGTCACATTTCTCCCATTTTCCTTGGTTTTTTAAGTTTATATTGCTAAATGGTTGATAAACCGTCTCTTTAAGCGCACTTTGAAATATTTGTATGAAGTTTTTATCATCCTAACCTTCTTTTTGATGATTCCAAAGGGGGAGAAACAAGAAAATGACTAATTAGCTCAAAGAAGCTAATAAAAGCTTGTTTTAAAAGTTATAAGCTATGGCTCTCAAAAGCCATAAGTTGTGAATTATATTTACTCCTATTATTGCTTGATGGACCTTTATACATGTCTAATGTAGTTTTGTGACAGGGGGGGCTTTTAAGCTCTTGTACAATATGTAAAAGCTAAGCTTTTGGCTTATGGATAATTGCTTTTACATTATTCTTGATGTGCTTGTTGATAGGGGGAGCTTGTGCTTATTATGCCTATTATTGAATATTCTTACTCCCTATTGGTTGCTTATGTATTTTGGAAATTTTGGTTGCTTCCAAACGGTTAGATGTTTTTACCGGAAAATCGTTTTTAAAATTGTCCGTCCAAAATTTCTCTAAAAATTGTTTTGGTTTGTAATCATCAAAAAGGGGGAGATTGTTTGATACATGTTTTTATCTTAATTTTGATGATTTTATTTTTACACCAAAACAATGTTTTTACTTGTTGTCCAAATACTCCTAAATGAATTAAAATGGCTTTAATATTTCCCGGAGTATTTCTTCAAGTTTTACTTTAGATAAAATTGGACAACACTTCTAATGATTTTATGTTTATAAGTTCTCACTTCAAAACAAGGTTCCTAAATGTTGTCTAAATACTTCCGATTGGTTTAAAAGGTTTTTACTATATTTTCGGAGTATTTCTTGAGCTTTATTTTCGATAAAAATTGGACAACATTTCTATCTCGAGGTCGACCGGTCGCTTCTATAGGCAACCCGTACTGAAGATGATTTTGGAACAAAAATGAGACGGAGTGAAAACGGTCAGGTCGACAGAGTGCATCGCTTCGGCGTCGCCGGTCCGGTCGACCGGCCGCCGGTCGGTCGATCGATACCGAACGTTCTTCTTGAAACGAACGTTTTCTTTCGTCCAAATCCATGAGGGGACCGGTTGGAGTCAGGGTCGACCGGTCGAACCCTACGTCGACCGGTCGCCCTGTGTAAATTTCCTGTATTTCATTTTAAACTTCTATTTCTGTGCGACCGGTCGCCCTGTGCTTTGACTGCAAAAATATGACCGTTTGACAGCAAACATATTTCCTTAAAATGTGAGATTAATTTCTAACAGCTATATTCTTGATTTGAATTGTATTCTTCTGTAGATTTTCAATCTCCAAGAGGAGCCTATGCTTGATCAATCATCTCCTATCAATAGAGGAAGTTTTGAAGCAACCAAATACAACTATTGAGATACAACACAACAAGATACACTTCAAGCAAATATTTGTTCTTCATTGTTATTATTCTTGTTGTAAATTTTGCCTAGCTTATCACTTTCACATCCTTGAGGTCTAGGCTATTCTTGATTACACTTTGCACTCAAATTGTAATATTCATTATTGAGTTGTAATCTTGTTTTTCGGTTATCATTCAACACAAGATATCCTTGTGAGTGTTCTTGTGGTAAGAACACACTTGGATGATCTAGGTGATAGGTGCAAGAAGATTGTGGTGATCTTCTTATTGAGGTGTTGAAGAATTTGGTATTCTTCAAGGTTGAAGATTGTGGTAATCTTCACAAGGTGCCGTTGAAGGAAGATTGTGGTGATCTTCAAAGGGAGATTGTGGTAATCTCCAAAGGTGTTGTTGAAGAAGAGTGTGGTGCTCTTCAAGGTGTTGTAAGTTGAGTTTGTATTAATTTTGGTAATTAATAAAATTCTTTTTCTTTTTGAAATCCATCCCGGATATACTGGGGTGGTAGAGGATTAGGCCCTAGGTGGGTTGAACCTCTTTAAATCGACGTGTGTTGTTTACATTCCGCACCTTTATTATTGTCTTTGAGCTCTCGGTTCGAAAAAGAGGGTAAAATCTAAAAGATGGAGATAATCTATTCACCCCCCCTCTAGATTATCGTAGCCGCTTGGACTTACAGTTAGTCCTAAAAATCTAATGGAACTTGTGAAATTTGAAGTTGTTATAGGCTTACCTATATTGTCCATGAAAAATATCAATGTGTGTGGGAGTTGTCAAAAGGTAACCAAAAGAGAGTGTCACATCAAATGACATCACATTTCCATACTACTAGATGTCTGGAGTTAGTTCATATGGATCTTATGGGTCCTATTGAAATTGAAAGTGTGGGTGGTAGGAAGTACTCATATGTGATTGTTGACGATTTTTCATGTTACACGTGGACATACTTTCTACGTGAAAAATCTGAAACCTTTGATTTCTTTAGGAGCTGGCATAAAAAGGTTTGTAATTTGTATACTCTAACTGTTGCCAGAATTAGATCGGACCATGGTAAAGAATTTAAGAATTCTTTTTTCTCGTCTTTCTGTGATAGAAAGGGGATTTCTAATTAATTTTTCGCACCTAAAACTCCTCAACAAAATGGAGTGGCAGAGAGGAAAAATCGTACATTGCAAGAGATAGCCCGTATCATGCTTAGTTCTAAAAAACTTTCAAAAAGATTTTAGGCTGAAGCTCTAAATACTGCTTGTCACATAGCAAATCGTGTATATTTGAGGCCAGGAAGTTCTATGACCCCTTATAAAATTCTTTTGGGAAAGAAACCTAACCTCAAATATTTTCATATTTTTTGGTGTGTGTGTTATGTTCTTAATGATCGAGATAATCTTGGTAAGTTTGACTCAAAGAGTGACAAATGCATATTCCTAGGCTACATGTCTAACAGTCATGCATATCGAATTTATAATCTTCAAACTAAGACTATAATGGAATCAGTTAATGATGTCTTCGATGATCTCTTAGATATTGCAGGAAAGAGTGAAGAAGATAATGTTGGAGATCTGCTTGAGTTCGTACCTGTGACGGATGTAAGCACAGATGTGACTGAGAATGTGACTGAAGCCCCATCCACAACTGTCTCAAATGCAGAACCACATGTGATGGCATCTGAGCCCACATAGCTAAAACAGGCTCTGATTCAGACACTGAACCTATTGAAGAAAAAAATGATCCAATCTTGGATCATGGCAGAGATATACCTACAAGGATTCAGAAAAATCACCCTATGTCTCAAATCATTGGTAATGCTACTGATGGTATTAAGACAAGAGGGAAAGGTAAGGTGAACTATCGTGATATGGTAAGGATGGTTTGCATGTCTGCTGATTGTATCAATGTGAGAACTTGTTGTTTTGTGTCCAATTTCGAACCCAAGAATGTTCCTAAAGCTTTAAAAGATGAATTTTGGATTCTTGCCATGCAAGAGAAACTAGATCAATTTGTCAAAAATGATGTATGGTTTTTGGTTCCTAGACCAGAGGATGTTAATGTTATAGGAACAAAATGGATTTTCAGAAACAAAACAGATGAATCTGGCCAAATTGTTCGCAACAAAGCACGATTAGTTGCTCAAGGGTACACACGAGTTGAGGGGGTGAATTTCGATGAAACCTTCGCTCATGTAGACCGTATTGAGGCAATACGACTGTTGCTAGTTATTGCATGTTATTTGGGTTTAACTCTTCACCAGATGGATGCAAAAAGTACTTTTTTAAATGGATTTTTAGATTATGAAGCATTTGTAGAGCAACCAAAAGGCTTTGAGGACCCTTTTAAGCCTAACCATGTGTATAAGCTTTAAAAGGCTCTCTATGGTCTTAAACAAGCCCCGAGAGCTTGGTATGGTAAGTTAACTGAGTACCTTCTTTAAATTGGTTTTAAACGCGGTGAAGTTGATAAAACCCTGTTTATTCAAAAGAAAAACCATGACATCATGATTGCACAAATTTATGTTGATGATATTGTTTTTGGTTTCTCCTCTGATAAGTTATTGAAATAATTTGTTGCTTGCATGTCCTCCACTTTCGAGATGAGTATGGTAGGTGAGTTAAGTTACTTCTTGGGCTTGCAAATTAAACAAATTAAGAAAGAAATTTTTATCTTACAAAGCAAGTATGCTCGAAACCTTGTGAAAAAGTTCAATTTGGAAAATGCATCTCACTAGAAGACTCCCATGAGGTCAAGTCAAAAGTTGAGTAAGGAGGATGTGGCTGAAAGTGTTGACCACACCTTGTATAGAAGGATGATAGGAAGTTTGTTGTACTTGACTGCCAGTCGTCCTGATATCATGTTTAGTGTTTGTCTATGTGCTAGATATCAATCTGCTACCAAAATTACACACTTAAAGGTCTTAAACCATATTATTCGATATGTAGGAGGCACCTCTGATTTGGGAATTTAGTACACTAAAGACACTAACACTAATCTTGTGGGATTCATTGATTCTGACTGGGCTGGAGATGTTGTTGATAGAAAAAGTACAACTGGAGGATGTTTTTATTTGGTAAATAATTTGGTCTCATGATATAGCAAAAAGCAAAATTTTGTACATTTGTTTCCGTATTTCCTTTCTCAGCATGATATTTAAGGGGAGTTGGTTTGTTATGTGCTTGAAAGGTATTTTGTCCAGAAAGGCAAAAAAGGGGAGATTGTTAGGGCGACTTTTTTCGCTTAAGACAATTTCCAAAATAAATTTTTTTTTGTTTTAATTGTTTTGCCTTTCTAAACTTTTGGTAAAATTGAGTTGTAAATAGATTAGGAAAGATATTATATTGATATTGTATAGATATATTAGGACTCTTTGATTCTTGTCTTGTTCCCAAACATAAGTGATATACTTGTCATATATTTGTATATATCTTCTTTCCATATTTATTAGGACTCATTGATGGACTTGGACGCCTATATAAAGAGAGAAGGACGTGCATAATGTCAACACAAGAAATACACCAGAGATACAAGAGTATTGAGAGAGTTTAGAGTCATTCAAGCACAAGGAACCTCACTGTACTGAATGCAATCTCGAATGTGACTACATCAGAGATAACAATGAGTCATGCAGTTGTGTTTGTTAGCTTTTTCATCCATAGTTTTTTGTATTGTGATAAACGAAGTCCATACATGTCTATTGTTGTATAAGTTATATTACACAGCTCAGATCTACTCTAGATATGAGTTTTCATTTATTTTCTGCTCGTTGATTTTAGTATTTTGTACTCGAACTCAAACTTTTTGTACTAGTGGAAACTTTCGTCATATTGGCACATCTACAAGCTAGTTTGCTTGTAGATAAATTTTTACAACTTGTGTCTTATTTCTGTTAACTTTATTCCGCTGCATGTGATTATAAATGCATCACATTTGCAATCACATCTATACTCTGCGAAACTTTTGGAATATTCTCGTGCTCTAATTCTTTCAGCTTCTTTATGCACGAATCATGCAGATATGTAAGCAGGGACGAATCCACATTTTTTTTTTACAATGGAGGCACAAAATAAATAGAAGAGATAATTACAAAAACTACCTCGATGTTTGAGCAAATAACAAAAAATCCCAAAAAATTAAAAATTACAAAAACACCCTTGAGGTTCGGTTTTGTATTATAGTTTACCCTTTCATAAGTAAATATATTCCAAACGCCTCATTACGTGTGTAATAATATTGCATAAGATAAAATCAAACCTCAGAAGGCTTTTTGTAAGCTACATAAAAAACAATTAATGGGGGTGCATTTTTTATTTACCTAATTAATATATATTTAAAAATACATAATAAATACTATAAAGAAAAAGGGAAAGAAAACTATGGGGGCATGTAGGGATTGCCAAATGGAACCAAAACCGAGTTTCAAATCGGAACTGGAATCGTGGTCAATGTTTCAGGAACCATTGACCGATCAACGGTTCCGAATCCGAAACTGGAACCGTGTAGACCGGTTCTAATTCTGATTCCTTGGTCTCAAAAACCGTGGAACCGGTGGTTTTAACCATCGGTTAGAATCGTATGTGGAACCGTGGTGGAACCGGTAATTAAAACCACTGGTTTCAAATGGTTAAAACCAACGATTTTTTATGTTTTTTGGTTAAAATATGCTAGAAGAAATGTTTAATGTTTTTTTATTGTAATGTTTTATATTCGTAACTACATGAGACGTTTTAAACCAAATGTTGTAAGTGAACTACGTGAACTTTGATTCGTCTATATTCTAATAGTATATATATAGACATTTAATATTGTTATAATATTAAATACAAAACTTAATTGAATATTAAGTCCAAGTCTTTTTCTTCCTTTTCCTTTCTTTTGTAGCTGAAATTAATAAACTATTTTTAAAAAATAAAAAAATTATCTAAAGATAAACAAACGGTCCCGGTTAACATCGGAACCAGAACCGTGGAGGAACCGGGTTCCAAACCGGAATCAGAACCGTTGGTTCCGATTTTAGAATCGGAACCATGAGATAACGGTTCCGGTTCCAGTTCCTCCAAAATGAGGAACCAGAGCTGGCGGTTTTGGAACCAGAACCGGCAGTTTTGGAACCGTGGCTACCCCTGGGGCACGTGCCCCCATAGTATGAGCTATGGCTCCGTCGGTGTATGTAAGTACTATCAAAGTTTTTAAACAAAATCACCAAATGGATTGGAGTCGAGTGGTTAAGACTCACAATTCTAGACCAGATGTGGCGGGTTCGATTCCCACCACTCTCTCCCCTCCTAGATATATACTAAAAAAACAAACAAAATCATCAAACCAATGGTGCTAAAATTGGAATATAATGAAAAATTGTTGACACATACTATCATTTATGTGTGATTAGCAAGATGCAAGATTCCGCAAGCTAATTATGATTAAGATTTCAAATATATTATGGAAAGGAAACTTGCAAAATACCACATATAAGATTACAAAGAAATGTTCCAATTTAGAAACAGTGGAAATGTACGTAGCAGAGTCCAACAAAAGAGCAGTATCAGTGTTTAAAAGATGATGGACAAACAAAACCAAGAAAAAAGTTTTTCCCAAAAAAGACAATGAAAAGAAAAACAAAGGGTGCCACCGTCAATTACCTCCTTCCCAGTTCCCACTACCCTTTTCTTAGTGCATGATTTTTTTCAGTGTGTGCCATCAGTACACAAAAACTAGAATGTATATAAAGGCGGAGCCAGGATACAATAATAGGTTAGGGTCGATAAACCAAAATAAGGTGGACTGGATAAAAAACATAAGAGAAATCATATAGATTATCACTAAAGAAAAATTTAATAAAAAAGTTTAATTTCTCAATAATTTTTTTTTAAAAAAAATGGTGGGACAGGTTGGTCCATAACTAAGGATGACCAAACAGATCCATTAAAATCATATATTTGCAAAAAACGTTAGTCTTTTGTCACACGGTTTAACGGATCTAATTCGTTAGACGTATTCAAATATTCGACCTGTCAACCCACCAACAGCCCGCACAGGTACCAATACCACATCCGTTGGCCGCTCCTAATACATATTACGAGGGTTGCTAATGCATTTTAGAGGGACTACTAATACTTTTCGGAGGGAAAACTAATATTTTTAGGGGTGCTACCAAATATTTACTACTGATACTTTTTGGGGAAAGAACTAATACTTTTATGGGGAACTACTAATACTTTTTATGAGGAAAACTATTACTTTTCAAGAAGAATACTAAAATACATTTAATCGGAAAACATAATACTTTTAAATAAAACTACTAATACGTTTTAGTAAGAATACTAATACTTTTGATGGAAAAAATAAATATTTTTCAAGAGGATTACTGAAAAAACTGTTCAAGCAGATTACTAATATATTTCATCGTTACTACTAATATTTCTTTTGAGGGACTGCTAATACTTTTCCGGAGAAAAAGTTAATTATATTCAGAATAACTACTAAAAAACTCTCCAGGGAGCTACTAATATTTTTTCGAGTAACTACTAATACTTTTCGAATGCACTGTCCTAGAATATTATAAACATGCCACCGGTGCATAAAATTACGAAAAAAAACCTGGATCGGGTTGGATCCGTCTAACAAAAAAGACCAGTTAGATGGTCTGACGGAAGTTTTTGTGTTGCAAAAATTACTGTAATTAAAAAAAAAAGAAGAAAAACTCAAGAATTAAGTAATGTTTCATCGAGGATTGCTGAATCAGCTGGAAAATAAATAGGGGTTCATGGGTGGGTCACATGACATTTCTAAAAATATATAATTTTTTGATAAAAAAAAAAGACTTCATATATATATATATATATATAGAGAGAGAAAATTTGTAGTTTGGTCCGTAACCTAAAGGTGACAAAACAGATCGAGTAAAGTTCATATGTATATATATAATAATTTATACCTACTAAATTCGTGTTAAATTTGTGTTGGGTTATGTATTGTTTCGTTACTTGACACTCCTGCTACTACAGTTACTTAATCAAAATTGCAATTAAACTATATACATACATAGTATATGCTGTATACATATATGAAGTGAGAGATTGTCACGGGTTTGTGTTGAAAAGGCCCTTATTTCCACAGTTGTAGACAAACAGACACATATTCTCTCTCACTACAAACCCGAGGTTCTCCTTGGTAAATATAAAAAATCTCACCCTCACCCAAAATTTAACTTCACTTCCAAAACCCCAAAACCCTCATTTTCAAGAACCACAACCAGCTTTTTTATCTTACTATTTTCTTCCACTAATTTTTTTTCCAATTTCCATGGCTTTAATGGTAGACAATTGTGAAGGCATATTATTGTCCTTAGATTCACAAAAATCAGTCCCAGCTCCATTTTTAACCAAAACATATCAGCTCGTCGATGATCCAAACACCGACCACATTGTTTCTTGGGGACAAAACGACACCACTTTTGTCGTTTGGCGCCCGCCGGAGTTTGCCCGTGACCTCTTACCTAACTTTTTCAAGCACAACAATTTCTCAAGCTTCGTTCGCCAACTCAACACATATGTAAGTTTTTTTTTTTTCAGTTTCGCATGAAATAACGATTTTGGCTCATTTTTGGGTTTTTTGTGTTGATTTTTTATTGTGCTACTATTAGATCAGATTAGCCATTTATGTTTAATGAAAATGAAAAATATTTAAAAAAAATATATTTTTAGTCATTTTAACTAAAAATTGACAGCCATACTCTTCTTTGCTCAGATACTTAATTATTTTTCAGAAAAATATTGATGGGGCACGGTACTAAATTATATTATGTGTCTTGTTATGTATCTCGGTACTAAGTGACTGGTCTCCAGAAATAAGAAAAATGTAAAATGAATATTTGAACAGAAAAATGGCTAAACACATGCATGTTTTTGAAAAACATAGATAAAAAAACCTTTTTTGTTACGAAGATAATGCCAAAAAAATCCGACGGACTTATTTGTTTGATGAAACTAGGGTTTCAGAAAGATTGTAGCAGACAGATGGGAGTTTGCGAATGAGTTTTTCAAGAAAGGGGAAAAACACTTACTGTGTGAGATTCACCGGAGAAAAACAACTCCGCCGCAAATGGCCGTCAACCACCACCCCATCACTTTGTTCCCTTACCCAACAAGACTCAGCATTTCTCCACCCGATTCAGACGAACAACAATGGTCATGTGATGAGTCACCGCTGCCATCCCCCGGCGCCGCCACCAACTCATCATCATTCGCGGCGGCGCTTTCCGAAGACAACGAAAGACTTAGAAGAAACAATAACATGCTGATTTCTGAGCTAGCCCACATGAGGAAACTATACAATGACATTATATACTTTGTGCAGAACCATGTGAAACCTGTTTCTCCAAGCAATTCGTACAGTTCCTCTGTTTTTCATTCTGGAAATCCCATTACTAATGGATCCTCATTATTAATGGCGCAAAAGCCCTTTAATCATAATAATAAACAAGGAAATAGTACTAGTTTGGGGATTATTGAAGAAGAGGCTGAGCCCAGCAGAACTAAACTGTTTGGTGTGCCATTGCTGCTTTCCAAGAAAAGATTACACCCAGATCAATATAATAATTCATCTGTGGAGACAATTAACAAGACAAGATTAATGCAGGTACTTGATCACAAGGATGATGATGATTTAGGGTTGAATCTCATGCCTCCTCCTACACGTTAATTTCTGGGTGTGTCTTTAGTTTTCAAATTCTAGCTTCTATTTTTCTTTTCTTTAAATATTTATGTTTTAGAGTTAATTGCTGAAGTAGAAGTAGAAGTGGCCGGTATCTTGAAAAAATGTGTGTTTCTAGCTAGAGACTTGTTTAATTCTATGTAAATACAACTGTGTTCTCCCAGACATGAATTAATGCAGGTGGGTTTTGGTTAATTTAGAGTGAAAAGAAGATTAAATCAAGTTAATTAATGTCTTTTTAGTTTAATGTAATTCTTTCTTTAACGTTCTTTTTCCCCTTCAGCATTTAATTATTGCCGTTTGATAATAATTAGATACTAATTAGTCTTCTCTTGTATTTTGCCTTTCTTTTCCTCTCTTTCTGGTTTTGTTATCTGAATGTTACAGTCAGATTAATTAATGCACACAGGAGTGTTTTTTTTACAGTTGTATTGAGGAGAAAACTCAGAAAGATTTGCAGGGTGGCTCAATGGCAAAAAATTTTTTTTTTAGTTCTCTCGGACTTGTCTGATCATTTGCATTAATGTATCATACGTACATGTAGGACCATATCTCCAAGATATTAATCGTACAACTACTCTTGAAAAGGATTAAAACATTATTAAAACTAAGGGATATTTTCAAAATTAACCTTAAAATTTGTCTAATTACAAAAAACTCTATTCTTTCAAAATCACAAACAAAATTTGTATTTCCTTAACAAATGCGCTCTATTGAATTTACAATTTGGGGGAACCGAATAGTATTCCAATATTTAAAGATTCTCGTTTTCCGGATGGGATCTTCTATTCTAGAATGGGGTTTGATTCCCACCAGTCACTCTCTCCTAGGATTTGTACTAAAAAAACAAATTTGCAATTTGTAAAAAGAGAAACAAATATGAAGTGGTTATTTGTAATTTTGGGAAATATACTAGGTCTTTTCCAATTAAACTAATTTTAAGTGGGCAAAATTGTTTTTTTAGTCCTCTAAGTGGATCAGCTCGGAGATTTAGTCCTTTTTTTTTTTCGGACTTTGGATTTGGTCCTTTAATCGACAAAAATTCTCGCCTAATGGTCTCCAGAATCTCTTCGACGGTAATTTTGACCGAAACGCCTACACGTGGCTTTTTTTTTTCTTAAATAATTCTAAAATTCCAACTTGGATAAGTTGTTAGCTGATTTGGACCAATTTGGAGGGAAAACAAGCTGTCATGTGCAAGACACGTGACCTATTAACCAAAAAGCAGATTTTAGGGATATTTTACACAATCCATTTGCACAAATAAACCCTAACTCCTAAAATCCCTAATGCGCGAACACTTAATCGAGAGAGAAAATCAAACTTTAAGACAAAATTGAACAAGGCAAAAGCAAAGTGGTCAGATGGTTGAAATGAAGCTTAGAGATCCAGAATGTTTCGATCTACCCCCTCCCCAATATGGTATGAAATGATTCTTTTTTTTTCCTTTTTTACTTTGATAATTGATTTAGTGCGTAGGGCACACTTTTTATCACATGAAAAGCTTGTGACTTTATTTTTGTTTTGTTGTGTTGGTGCTTTCTTGGGTCTACCATTATTGGGTTTTATATTTCTTTGTTTGCAGAGTCTACATCTTTTGTGCAACAAGTGGGTTTAGAGAATTTGACATGTGTTATTTTTGTTTTATTTTTGTCACAGATAAAAACAATTATTTATTGACACTATGTGTTTATTTTGGGGGACACTTGTATCACGGTGAGCAAGAAGAATACAAAGGAGGTACTGCATATAAGTTTGACAATGTTGATATAGGCGTGTTGTCACTAGATGCATTGTCTAGATTGCCAGAAATTGAAATTGTTAGAGGGAACCTCAGGTTTTACACTAAAAAAGGTAATCAATTCTCGTAATTAAAGCCGAGTGAGTTAAGTAAAATTTGTGAAGATGAACTACAACAATCTAGAGAAGTCACTATTTACATTGATGAAGATAATGGGGCACAAAGACATTTTAATTGGGCGGATTATAGTGAATGGGGCATCACAGCACAATGATATTGAAGGTTTGAATGAAGTGGGGAAGATGAAAATGAAGGTGAGGCGGCTAGTGATAATGATAGTGAGGGCTTTGAAGAAAGTGATTATGAAGAAGCAAAGAAATCAATGACTTTGATGATAAGCTATTTGAAGAGTGCATTGATTTTAATGCGAAGATTTAGATGATGAAATAGACTTGGGGCAAATAGATGAAGATGGTGATGGAGATGTGTGTGAGAGTCAGGATGATTATCCCAAATGGGAAAGACTCGATAGTGACTCACGAAAATCACTCAGCACTGCTTTTTAATCCAGTTCAAACTTATGATCCAACTTTTGTTTTGGGTATGATTTTCAGTAACAAGGATGAGATAAGGACTGCAGTCCATTCACATGCCATAAAAAACAAAAGGAACATAAAAATCACAAAGAATGACAAAATTAGGTTGCATGCAAAATGTCTTTGATGTAGATTGCAAGTGGAGGATTCATGCGAGTTAATTTGAAAAATGAAACTACATTTAAGATTAGGGAGTATTTTGAGACGCATACATGTCCACCAACCTTCCATGTTAAAAGTATGAAATCTAAATCGGTTTGTGTGGCAAGTATGCACAAAGGTTTAAGTCGGACCCTAAGAGGAATGTCAAAGGGTTTAGGATTGATGCAATGGAAGAAGTCGATGCCATATCACTCATTACCAAGCCTATAGGGCAAAAAGACTTGCTTTAGAGAAACTTGAAGGGGATTCCACTAAACAATATACTCTCTTATGGGATTATCTTTGAAGAAGTTAAAAGAACAAATCCTGGCTCTCTGTGATCATAGCACCGAACAAAGCACTGGGGAGAATAGATTTGATAGGATATATGTTTGTTTTAATGCTTTGAGAGTGGGATTCATGAATGGTTGTAGGAAACTAGTTGGGGTAGATGGATGTCACCTTAAGGGGCCTCATGGTGGTGTTTTGTTAACTGCAGTAGGTTTGGATCCCAATAACAACATATATCCTATTTCATATGCAGTGGTTAACAAAGAAAATAGGGACACTTGGGATTGGTTTCTAAATCTGTTCAAGATGGATTTACATATTCAAAATGATGCTGATTGGACCTTTATGTCTGATAAACAAAAGGGTTTAGTGCAAGCATTCCAAGAAATCTTCCCTCATGCTGATCATAGGTTTTGTGTAAGACACATGCATGCCAATTTCAAAAATGTTGGATATAGGGGACAAGCTTATAAGATTGCAGTTTGGAGAGCAGCAAAGGCAAGTACAATCAATGAGTTTGGCATAAGAATGGAGCAATTGAGGGTATTGGATGAAAAAGCTTATGAGTGGTTCCATGATAAGCCACCAAAAGAATGGAGCGAGCGAGTCACACTTCAATATCCATGCAAGATCCGATATGTTCTTGAATAATGTTTGTGAGACATTTAAAAGTAACATATTAGAAAAAGAGAAGAAGGCCATTCTATCCATGTTAGAGTGGTTGCGGAATTATTTGATGAGAAGGTCACAGTATCGAGAATAGAGACAGTCAAAGAAAAATGGAAGATCAAATCAAATGTTTGTCCAAGGATCAAAAAAATCATTGACCATAGTGTTGGAAAATTGGCGGATGTTGGCACAATGAAGGTGATGATAAGCACTATCAGATTAATTGCCGAGATGGAAATCAATATAGTGTGGATTTGGAAAAAATGACATGTGGATGTAGGAAGTGGGATTTGTGGGGATCCTTGCAAGCATGCTATATCCGCAATTAATTGCCAGGGGTGGGATATTAATGATTACACTCATCCATGCTATCTTGTGGAGACATATGAAAAGGTGTATGAACCGTGATAATGCCTATCAATGGCGAAGTGAGTGGCCAAAGATCGGCTACATTCCTCCTTTACCACCAAATTTTGGTAGACTGTTGGCAGACCTCAAAAGCAAGCGAGGAGGAGGGAACTGATGAACTATTGCCTAAGAAAAAAAAAAAAAAAGAAGCAGAGGCAAACCACGCAAGAAGCTCCAAATAAACCGAGAAGACATCAAAGGACAAAGTGAAATGTTCAAAGTGTGGAGTAGAGGGCCATAAAAAAGGTACTCGCCTCAAAAAAAAATAATGATATAAATGCAAGTCAAGGGGAAGGGGTTAGTCGGATTACACAAGTTGCACCATCTCAAAAATTGCGGAGGTTTGTTGTAGTTATTAGCTTTCTTCTTTTGAATTGTTTGAATATAATATTTTAAATATTTTTAATAATGTGTTGAATATAATATTTTAAATATCATATGTTGGTTTTTTGTTAGGTGAGAATGAAAGGTAACAAAACCAGGGAAAACAACAATCCAGGCAACTCTCGGTTTATTTCAAGAGTGCAAGACAAAAGGCCACCATCCATGTATGAGCAATTCCAGCAACAACAAGGAAATGTTCTAGGATTCCCACCAAGAAGTATGTAAGCCTGGCAAATCTAACAGCAACAATGACTGGAAAGGGAAAGAAACCAATATGACTTGTTAAGGGCTTGTAATTATTTTGTTTTGAATATCCCAAAGGTGTAGGTACATGGGATTAGTTGAACAATTCTATCAAAACTATGATGGGGTATGTAAACTGTTATTTTTTGTGGTTTGAACCTTGATGGGAGTTCATTTTCTATTTGGAGTTCATTTTCTATTTTTCAAGTTAATAGTCTTTGGGAAGACTGCAAGTTAAATTTTCATTTTAATATTTGGAGTTCATTTTCTATTTGGAGTTCATCTTATCTAAATGCTATATATTCATTAATAGTCTTTGGGAAGACTGCAAGTTAAATTTTCAAATTTCATTAACAACATGAGAAATAAACAACTACAAACTTAATCTAATTAGACTAACAACCAAACTAATGGCATAGACCAACCAAAACGACAAGTAAAAAAAAGCTACTAAGTTGAATATTTTCCAGATTGAACCAATCTTTCTTTCACTTGACCAACCATATTAGGCGAAAATGAGCCATGAGAACAAGAAAAAAAGTGAGTCTCTGCTTTTTGGCCAACATCTTCACTTCTTCTTCAAGAGATATCACTCTTCTACGTAAACCCAAAATGATGTTCATGGCTCTATCATTAACAGGAGGACTTTCCCATTCAAAAAAGTCACATCCATTCCTCTGCAAAATGCCAATATTTCAATTACTAAAATAAATAAATAATAGAAAAATAAATTCAGTTTTTTTTTTTTTAACTTGCAAGAAAAATGTAAAATTACCTTCCAATTTTTACAACCATGAAATCTCCTCCCCGGATTGTCATTGGTCCATGAAGTTCGAAGTTGAGCTCTCATTCCACAATGACAATATACAAAACCAGGAATTGAAGATGTTGACATGGTGGGGAAAGTGGGCAAGTTTTTGTCTATACACAACAAAAAAGAGAAAATGGGGTGAAGATGGAAAAGGTATCGATTTCCCTCCTTTTTTATGGTCAACATCTACTTTTCCCTCCAAATTGGTCAAAGTCAGCTGACCACTTATCCAAGTTGGAATTTTAGGATTATTTAAGAAAAAAAAAGCCACGTAGGTGTTTCCGGTCAAAATTACCGTCAGTAGACGGTTACAGGACCATTAGGCAGAATTTTTGTCAGTTAAAGGACCAAATCCAAAGTCCGAAAAAAAAAAAAAGGACTAAATCTCCGAGTTGGTCCACTTAGAGGACTAAAAAAACAATTTTGCCTTTTAAGTGTGTGATTTGTAATTAACCCAAAAACTAATAATATAAGCACAGCCGCACAGGTAGTAAAGCTTTCCTCAAAAGAACAACATAGGAAATCAGGAATCTGTTTAAAAGTATAATTATTGGTGTAATTATCAGAATTATTAAAGTCCACTACATATGATTTAAGGAAAAAGAAGGCCACCATCATGTGTGTTCTGATTATGGTTAAGATCTCCACATCTCGGTTATCTCAAAAACTGCACACTCAGTCACGCAAAAGTGAGCAAACAAACACACAGAAGAAAACAAAGAAAATTAACATAAACATAAATATAGATTTTAATGAGTACTAAAAGATTTAAAAGAGGGGTGTGGTATTCTATATGTGAAAGCGAAAAGTGGTAAGAAACTGACTAAAAATGTTGTTTGAAATGTTGCTATCAAGGTTTCTATACTTCTTCTGATGACCAGAAAACCTTTTCCTTTTCCTACTTTAAGTATCTGATCATCAATCTCTTTTTACCATGCACCTTCTCTCTATCCCCCCTCCCAAAATATAAATTAATTAATTAATTAAAATAAGAGAAGAATCTCATTAATAACTATTGTATTTTACAAGAGAGATACACTTGTTGACTGTTAGGTAATAGGGGTGTGTATATTTCTTGAATGATTCCAAACAATCTTTGCTGAAAATCTCATCTCTTTTTCTCCATATATATTACTTTGCTTGTGCTTTTGTCCAACATTAATAACATAAAGGCAAAAGTTTCAATGGAAAGTTTGACTAACCATTTCTTTTTCTGCTTTTCATGAACAGTGATAAATAGTAGTATTTTATTTCATGTACCAAAAAAAAATTATTCTTCGGAAACATCTCAAATGAGTGTAAGAAGAAGAAATAAATAGGATGTGATTTTATATTCTAAGAGGTGTTTCATCTTTTATTTTGCCAAATAAATGATTAATTAGTATGTGTATAAAAACTGCCATATCAAAAACACACATTTTAATTAGTCTTAATTTGAGTTTCGAAATCAATATATGGTAATTTTTATACACGTTGCAATTTTCCTCGTAGTGGGATGGAATATAAAATGGAACACAAGATCCTACCAGAAATAAAAAAGGGAAAAAATAAGAAAAAAAAAAGCGTAGGAATGTGAGAGTAGAAAATCTTGGTCTGTAATAATTTGGCCTATATATATCTACAGTATTAAAAAAAATAAATAAAAAAAACATAGCCCTAACCCTAGTTCTGGCCGGGTATACCTAAGTGCTTCCTTTTCTTGTCTTGTTTTGTGGAAATCCTGGCAGGTGACCACGAAACTGCACGTGCTCTGTAGATTGATACAAGATAAAGTAGTATAAAAATCAGTAAAATTTTTTCTATTGAAAAAAAAAGAAATGAAAAAATATGGTGGGAAATTGAGGTCATGTGTATATATATAGAAAAAGTGAGAGTAATTATATGGATGATCTGATAAAGATGCTTTAAGAAGAGAGTGTTTGCATGTTGCTTAACAGCCCTAGTTTTTTTTTTTTTTTTTGAGAATGAACAGCCCTAGTTTTTTGAAAGTTGGGAAAGGGGCAGAAAAAGGGGTGGAATTTTTGTATTGATAGGTTTTTCTTTGTATAGTCTTTTTAGTGAACTTTATTGACATTATATTTGGTACAGCTCACTTTATTGATAATTTAAACTTTAAATAATGTGTATATATACATATTGTGCAACTTTATTCATGTAGAAAAAAAAGGTTTTAAAGGTTTTTTGTTTTCCAATATACAAAATTATTTCAATCATTTTAATTTGATGAATTGGTTCCTAGAAATGGGGGTGATATGATTAGTTAATCTTGGTTCGGTATAATATATTATTATATACACATTCAATGACTTATATAAATTTATTTAGATATATGTGTAAGTAGATAACACAGACTTTTCCAATTCTCCTGTTACATTATGGAGTTGGGGAATGGCAATATGAATTAAGATGGAAATGAGAGCCCTGAGCAATTGAGCATGGTAATGATAATATGTCACATCACTTGTAAATTTGTGATTTTTAAAGTATGATATTGATCCAACAAGAGGTTCTCTGTACAAGATTTGAAATTGTAAAATACATTTTTTTTTTTTGTAAAAGCAATAATTGGATAGAATAATAACACACATTAAAGATAGCTTTATCGGATCCTTTTATTTCAAATATTATCAATAACACAAGTGTAGATTGGTGAATGGTGTTAATACACACTACAAAAAAAAAAGAGAGAAAATAGCGGCGAACAAAAATTCACCACAAATAATTAAGTTTAGCAGCAACATTTCAAATATTCGCCACAAAGTTAAAATTAAAAATTAAAAAATAAATAAATAATCAGTACTAATGGTTGGCTTGCTTGAGCATTTTAACCTGAGGCATCGAAATTGCTCGAGAGAAAAAAAAATGTTCAATTTGGTTTATCTGTTTGAGGATTGCATTTGCATCTTTAGAAATTGGTAATGTGGTTGCATTCTGATTCTTTTGCAGTCATGAGATTGGAGTCATTGTTAACATTTTTACTGCAAATTTTGCAGACTTTCGATCGGCCATTCATTCAGAATCATTAAAATCCTGTAATAGGACGTGCCCTCAAATACAACAAGTACTCTCTCACACAATAGTCATTACCATAAAGGCATGATTAAGATGCACGTTATTATCAACACTATGTAGCTACATAACCAAAATTACAATTTAGCTAAATTATCATTTAGTCTGCTACTTGAGCAAGTATAAAAGAATTTCATACCCATAGGGTGGATGCCTTGGCTCTCTCAAGGGAGCAGGAGATTTCAGAGTCCTCGTTTCAAGATCTTTTCCTTTATATTCAAGAAAGTAGGAGATTTCAAACCAACCATGCACTTTCTTCTTCTTTTTTGACTCCACAACAAACTGTTAAGAAAAATCATAATTTAGTGAACTTGCTTTTCCTTTAATCCAGCAAAAATAATTGTTGCTGACTGTTTCAGTTGAAAGTTTAAACTGTTACTTACAGATATGCCTCCTAAACCGGTAGAGAATCAACCAGTTATTAATACGGTTACTATTGATGTTCCTGGAGAGGAGACATCTAATGGTTGGTTTATTTATTTTTGTATATCAATTAAATATTATGCTGAATAATAATTCACTCTTTTTGCTTCTTGCAGATCCTGGGCCAAAAAGGCGTAAATAAACCCGAGCCACACATGGAAAAAAGCTTAGGCGCCGCGTGGAAAGCAAAGGAAAAATCTCACTCACTTTCCGTTAGATTGATGGTCGGCCAGTAGGGTCGCATAGGGCTGAGTTTGCAACGGAGGTTGGAGTAGCTGTGAAGAAGTTTGCATCACTCCAAATGCTTGGCTGGAGACATTTCTGAGGAGCAAAAGCAACCTATCTATGATCGACTATCAGTTAGTATAAGCATTTATACAATAATCTCTATTCAACATGTTTAGTTTGTTTTTCTCAAAGAAAACATGTTAATTTTGTTTTTGCTGTTTTTATGTAGGAAATGTTTGATGTAGATCTTGGCACGGGACTGGAGTCATTCAGGAAGGAAACCAACAAGATGATGAGTGCTCGATACCGCGGCCTACGCACGAGGATGCACGACTATTATAAGAAGCTTGCGCATTTACCTTGGGATGACCGAGTGAAGCAAATGCCCGAGAAATTATGTGATAGTCAAGAGGATTGGGATTATTTATGCAGGTTGTTCGAGACTGATGAATTTAAGGTAATTTTTAAACTAGTCGATTGGGAGTATTTATGCATAACACCTCTCTTCGCTTCAGGTATATATTTGTGTTTCTATATATGTTTATTGATTTTTATTGTTTGGCGGATTGGTTCAGTTTAATTTCCAAAAACGCAAATGAAAAACAAACATGAAACACTAGATAAACAAGAAACAGTATTTTTCGGGGTACAATGAGATATCCATGAATACTTAGACAAGGGACCACTGGCGTAGTTAAGGGGGGCCAACCTGGGCCCTGGCCCCCCCTCTTTTAAAAAAAAAATTTTTTTACTAACCAAATTTTTAAAAAAAAAATAAATTTAGTTAAAATTTATATGATTTTCTTATACGGCTCACCCCACCACGATCGGTCGCCCACCCACCACAAGAGTTATAACGTCTTGGCTACGCCATTGCAAGGGACCAAACCTAGGAGCTCTACTTAATCTCCATCACCCACAACATTTGCTTAACACTTAAAATGAAGATGACACGTAAAAATAATGTAAAAGTACTAACAACATCTCTCCATGGATTCTACAGTTAAAACTTAGAAATTGTTAATAATCTTAAATTGTTACTGAAAGCACTGTGCAATCAATTCCTTTAGTATCATGTGCTAATTAAGATGTAAATATTCAAACACTAGCTCTCAGGGTCCGACAATATATGAAACTCAATGTAGGGTCATCATTTACATTGTGTATTAAGTTTCAAGCTAAAGAACAATATATAAATCTTTACATTGTGTAAGGACTAAAACTGATTTTTTTTGCAGACACGTTCAAAGAAAAATTCTGCAAATCGTGCTAAGATGCCATACAATCATCGTGCAGGTTCAAAACTATTTTTGCAGTATTATTATGGCGATGTAAGTATAAAATACTTATTTCATATAAATTATTATTCCATTCAACTTTAATTTAATGAATCATTGGTGGTAGGGTGACGACCCATCTTACAAAAAGGACCGAATTAGCCTTTGTGAAGAGACACATTACAACAATGAAAATGGATGTATAGGAAAAAAAGCTGAGAACGTATATGTAAGTATAAAATTGATTTACTTGTTTTTTGTAAGTATTTATACTTACAATTTATTTAGTCATTAACATGTTTATTGATTCAGCATGAAATGGTTCAACTTCGAGATGAGATTCGAGAGTCCGAGTGCGAGGCATATTTTGGGGATGATGGTCACAATGCAGATGATGTAGAGATTGCTGATAGAGTGTTTGACCAAATCTTTGGACATAGTGCGGGTGGGTATATATGTGGGCTTGGGAATGGGCCCAAACTTTCTTCCTCTTATGTGGGTGCATCATCATCTAGACCGACAAGTGCTCAACTTAGGGAGAAGTTGGAGAACACTCAGAACGATTTACAAAGCACTCAGAACGAATTACATAACACTCAAGATGAATTACAGAGCACTAAGACTAAATTGCAAACGGTTGAGTCAAAATTAGAAGCAATGTTTCAGGCATTTGATAGTATAGCTCCAGGAGTAATGCAATCGTTATTTCCACCCGCATCCATCCTTATCAGCTCAACCACCTCCACCGCTGAACTTCCAGTCATAGATAGTATTTTGGTTCTTTGATAAACATTTACTTTCTTTTGGCTCCATTTGACAGATGAGTTGACTTTTGATAACGTGATGTTCTTAATTCACATTAGCCAGTCTTCTTTAGCAACTAATTAATTTTTACTCATCTTGTGAACTCTTCCAATTGAACTATTAGTCTTTCCTGAATGGGCAAGTGGCAAGTTATGAAACATTGATTGCGCTTTTGTACGTTTGTCTGTTAGTCGCCAGAAGTTTGAGCTTTCTAAAGGTTTTTTTTTGAACGTGCATTTGAATTTTCCCTTTGAAGGAAAACATAGGTCTTTCTTGTGATTATATTATTCTGAAAACATGTATTAACATAGTGTAGTTTATAATAGAAACAAACAAAAACAAACAAATAAACAAAAAAAAACACTAAAATTATAGCGGTGAAATTCGTCGCGAATGCTATTTTTATTTTTCTTAAAAATTAATACGTAGCAGCCAAATCGCCGCAAACATGTTTTTAGCGACAAAAATTATTGCAAATGTTCTCTATATTTTACTTTGAAATTACTAATTAGTGGCAAAATTTGCCGCTAAATTCTGCATATTGCGGGAAACATATTCGCATTTGCCACTAATAATTCAAGAAACTCAGTCGTTTTGCGGCGAATATCCTAGTTTCGCCGCTAAAAGTTGTTTAAGTTAACTGCAAAATTTTCAACTTCGTCGTTAATGTGTTTTGAAAATAAAAAATGTCTAAATATATTTGCAGCGTTTCGTTGTTCCATTAGCGATGAAATATTTTTGTTGCTAATTTTTGGCAACACAAGAAATTTACTTTGTCGCCAAATTTTTTCCCGACGGCGTAGGGGCGGCACATTTGGCGGCGAATTATTTTTGTCGCAATACTTGTTTAGCGACAAAATATGTGAAGCCCTCGATTTTTATTCAAACATGTACTTGTTTTACGTATTGTCTTTGTACTATTTGACTATTCTACCGCGTCGCTTTGACGGGTAAATATTAATGATAAAAATATTTTGCATTTAATTTCTTTTATTTATTACTTGTGATCATAATCATTTATTAATTCTATTTCGCATTAATGATCACTTGATTGATCATCATTATTATTTGTGTATTTGTTAGTCACCTTAGAATTTTAAGAGACTATTTATTTTAGAGTTTTATACCTTATAGAATTAAGAATTTGATTTAGAATAAGTGATCATGAGACTTATAAGTGATCAAGGAAATCACTAATTATTTTGGAGATTGATATTATTCATCTATTATCATCAATTTTGGGACAAAAAATATGGAATTATCACAAATACACTTAAGGGGGACGGCCATGATGGGAATTTTTAGGGTAGAAATATCTCCCAACTCTTGTACACATACACCTTATGTATTCATCTTGTGTATTATTACACCATTAATTCAAACCTTATACACAATATCTTATACACCAATTCTTTATTATAAACTCATCCAACATGTTGGAGGTTTCCCAACATTCCATGCCAACATCCTTCTCAATTCCTTCAATTTCATCCTCCCATGCAAGACCACACCTTGACCAAGGTCCTTGTCCCTCATGCAACCTACACCTTTCAAGCCTTAGAACAAAACAAAATTTTTGTCTCTCCCCTCAAAGTGGACGGCCACTTAGGTAAGAAATGGGCAAAATTTCATTTCATTCCTCTTCACAAAAATCACTTCAAGCCTTGAATCTTCTTACTTCTCTCAAAAAAAAAAAAAATTCTCCTACCTCTCTCTACATATTTCTTCTTCTTCTTCTTAAACACTTAACCAAAATTTCAAGAATTCATCTTCCTACTCCTTCAAAAAATTCGAACCATCACTATACTAAGGTAAGAAAATTTCTTTTTCAATCAATTTTTGATATCACCTAACTCATTAGTTTGATTTTTGATTTTGAGGTATACTTAGAAGACCATTTGAATATATTAAGAGACTTGAGGTCATCTTGAAGGAGAAATTGTGAATAAGTTGGACTATAAGGTAAGAAATGGAATTTTTAGTACATTTTCTTCTTCTCTTTCTATTTTCCAAATTTTGACACTCCATTTTCATTTTTGGAGTTTTAGGGGCTGATCTTGATGGTTGTTATTAAGAGTGACCAAAATCTTACATTTTGAAGCCATTACTAGTCACACTTTACTCACTACACAAGGTAAGTGTAGTATTTCCAATTTTCTCACCATTTTCTTCTTCTCCTTAAATTTTTAACCTCATTTTTCTAACTCCTATATTTTTTTTGATATTCATTGACTTAGGGGCTGACCTAAGTCACTTCTTCATCAAGAATGATTTATTCCATTTTTCACCAACAAATCAATCTTTAAGGTGGGTGGAAAAATCATTTCAACTTCTAGGTGTTTTACTTAAAAATGCATGTAGTATTTTGATTTTTGAACACTTGAGATATATATATTATGTAATGCATGCTATTTTCTTGTATCAAGTTGAAAAATTCTCAAGTATTGCCCAAAAATGCTATTTATCGAAAAATAGGGCATACATGTACACTTTATTGTTATACTTGATGAATTTTGTATGAGATGGACATGTATGTGTATGACTCTTGAAATCCATATATTGTATGACTTATAACCTGGACAAGTCGAGCATAATTGATTAAATTTCAATTTTTGGACTTAAAATACAAAAATGGAAAGTTGGTGGACTTAATTGCAAGAAAATAAAACTTAAGGGACCCCTCTGTAATTTTCGATTTTTGGGACTGAACTCAGGTTCAAAAATTATGTTTTGACATTTTAATAAAAGTTTTAATATTTTTAGATAAATAAAATCAACCCTTAAAGGCCCAAGGACTAGATTGTAAAATTTTAGAAGTTTAAGGGCTAATTTACAATTTTCAAAACTGTACCAGACCCTATTTTTAAAATTTGAAATTTTAACTCTTAAGGGACTAGAAATAACATATTTTAATAGTATTCCAAAAATCCAAGTGTTTAGAGCTTGGAAAGTAATTTTATAAAAATTGAGGGACCAAATTGTAAAAGATTAAACTCGATGACCAAAATGAAATTTCCAGGACCTATGCAGTCCATGCACCTGGAAATACTAATTTAACTATAACATAATTATATTTTAGACCCGAGGTTCAAATTTCATAACAATTGGACCCCTAAAAGCCTTAAAGGCAATTATTTTAAAATGGGACAAAAATGAGATTTTCAAAGGTTAAGGGACCTATACTTATTTCTTTTAAAAACTGCTTTTGTCCCAATATCCCACTGACCTTAGTGACATTTTATAACTGGAATCACATTAAAATCCCTTCCGGTTTGTGAGTTGCAATTATTTTAAACTTAGGGCCCGAAATGACAATTTTAACAAATTTGGGGCCAATGTGAGAATTTTACAAAAATTCGACCTCAAAACTTTAAAAAAAACCTGAATCTATGAACAATTTAGAGAATTTAGGAACTGACCTCATAATTTTCCAAGGTCGGGACATTTATTTATTTAACTCTTAACCCTAAGAGTATTGGTTTTACAAAACGGGGCTAATTGTAAATTTTCTTTTTACAAGGACCTAACTCAAAATAGTTTTATTTTTAAGAATCAGCCCTGGACCCTCTGACTTCTATTAATTAATTAAAATATTTTATTTTCTTAAAACCCCTTGACTTATCGGATCGTCTTGACCGATTAGTACCCGTTCGCGGGGCGACTTCCTCGTCTTGCGATTTCAAATCTATAACGGGACTTATGTTGCACCTAATCTTTTAAGATATCGAAGATTACTTATCCTCCCGATAATCATCTTCATCCAATAACTCCACCAACGCCATAACTACCTTGCGCAAATTTTCGAAAACTTTCCTAAAATGCTTCCCTGAATCAATAATACTCGACTGCCTTGTTGACTACCTGCACTTGTATTTACTTTCCTGTCTGAGTCAACTTGGTGTGTCGAGCTCACAGTCGGAATGGATACGTCGAGATGGAACCGGGCACCTCGGCTGCTATTCCACTCTCTGGCCCTATCGTCCTAATCCCGCAACTGAGGGACGGAGTTGTCCAAGGGAAGTGAGTCGTTCTACTTGAGGTATAATCATGATTATGACGAATCCGAGCCTTGCTAGCTCCAGTGTGGATTTTGTCTTTGCCTATGGAGCGATAAGGTGACGGTCTTGGACCATCTTGCTCGGGGAGTTACAAGGAAGAACGAAGGAATTGCTGTCTGATCCACACGATTCAGGAGTTAATCGGACCCGTTTGGTTGGCGCTACTGATCCGTACGCAACCACTACTTGTTTTGCATTGGTTGGCGCTACAAATCCGTATGCAATCTTTACTTGTTTGCATAGGATTGGCGTTACATTCCGTACGCAATCCTACCTGTCTTGCCTGAATCATACTGCTTGTGTGACCACAAATTGTTTCTTAAACTGTATAAGTATATTATTTAATATATATTTATCACGGCGCTTGTGGACTAAGTGTGAAAGCATACATCATACCCCACGTGTTTTCATACAACTGTTTTCTCGAGTTATATATATATATATATATATATATATATATATCGCCTCACTTGCACACGATCACCCCATCCACTGAGATTTCTGTCTCATCCCCTCCTATTTTCTAACCTTTTGATGAGGAGTACGTTGAAGACGTCAAACCTACCACAGACTGAATCCCGTGCTCCGCCTGTCATATTTGTTTCTATTATCATTGATGTCGAGCGACATTTTTCTTTTGATTTTGTTATTGTTGGACTCCTTTCTTCTTTTTTAGTTTGGACTGTAACTTGAATTCGGATATTCTGATGAGTTGTATTTGGATATTGTCGGACCTTAAGATGTAATCCGTACTTGTGTTTATTTTATTTCCGCTGCATTATACTCTATTTCACTTGGAGTTTTATATCATTGGTTTAGACTGTTGGATTATTTCTGTTTAAGTTGTTGATTGTCGTCGCGTCGCGTTTGGGGCATGACAGTTATGGTTTCAGAGCTCGGCTAGTAAGATGGAAACTTACACCGAGCTGAACCAGGATAGGACCCTCGGATTCTGTTGAGTAGTACCGCGACCTGACCAATTAGGTGTGGAATCGATTTCAAAAATGGCATAGAACCATATTATAGATGTTTATACTAAGTTAGAAATTATACTTGGAGAATCCATAGTCATACTTGATTTGACTTAGTTAACTCTTGACTGACTTTCTTTAGTCATTGTTTCCTTGTTCTTCCTTATCCTTTCTTTACATTCGTCTAATCCGCCTTAGTTTTGTTTGACTAGGATGAAGCCGGTACCCCCGACCTGGTGGGATGTAATTGAAGCTCGTTTTGAGCGGGATCACTATAAGGCATTAGAGCAACATTGGCACCAGGCATTCCTTCGGGCCGATACCGAGCTAAACAGGGAACGTCAATGCACTCGCAAACTAGGACACCTCCTCACAAAGAGCCAAGAGGAGAAGAATAGCCTTACTCTTCTTGTTAAGGATCGCGAGAACACCATCCGCGCTCGCGAAGATCAAATTCAGGTGATCCAGGAACACTTGGACAATACTCGCGAGAAGATGGAACGCGTCAGGGAAGGCCGCACAAAGTGGAGAATGGATGCGCACATGTCAAGGGACACCATCGAACGCCTTAAGGAGACTATCATCAAGCGGATGCGGTGATCGAGGACCTCACATGAGGCCTTAACTCGGCGGGATCTTTGCGCTTGGAGGCGCGCTTAGCGCTAATGCGCGCGCCGTTGCCACCGCCCGAGGCGAGAACCCATGCCCGACCTCGAGGCCGATAATGAAGAGAGGATCGAGAAGGATCTGAAGAGATCGAGGAGGATCGATGAGGATCCAATGGATGACGGAGAGCCCGAGGCGCTTAAAGCCGCCCACTCGATGATGCTCGGATCGAAAAGCGTGGCTAGATTTAGCCGGTGGCACGATCGAGTGCTACCTCGGCCGGATCGGTTAGGTTGTAGACATAGCCGCTAGTGATGATGACGGCGACCTCACCGAATAGATAGCTTTTGTGATAGATTGTAGCATACGCATATCACCTTCATGTTGTATTTTGCTTTCCGTTGTACTTTGATCAAGTTGTATCGACTCGGATTTATCTTCGATTCAGATACATTGTATGAACTCATTTGGATGTATTCAAATTTTCACATTAATGGATATATCTTTTTTACTTATTCTATGTCTTGTGTTCTTATGTTGCTCTCCCTGCGATATAACTTGTTTTGCGCGAATATTTATTGGAACCATTCATTTTTGAATTGTAGTTGAACTCCAGATACAGAATGGTTGGAAACTGTGGACGCGGGAGACCCCACCGTGTTCCCCAAAGGAATGATGACGTACCCAGGGAGCGGGTACCCTCCCCCAAACTACCACCACCTCCTCCGCCAGTCGCAGGAGATAACTTGACTGCAATAGCCCTGCAATAGATACTGGTTCATGAGGCAACAAGCAGAGCCTCAACAACGTATTCTCGAGCCCGCTCGAAAGGCGAATGATCGCACATTGGAGTGATTCTTGTGATTCGACCCACCGGCTTTCTTAGGAGAGCCAGATGACCTAAAGGCAGGGGAATGGATTGGGAAACTGGAGATATCTTTAATGCTCTCTAATATTCAGAGGAACAGAAGGTTACACTCACCGTGTTCCGACTAGAATTGGCTGCTAGAGATTGGTGGAGAATAGTTGAGAGAAAGTGGGAACATGACCGAGTAGCTAGAACGTGGGAAAATTTCCTGGCTGAATTCAATGAGCAGTACATTCCCTAAGTCGTGAAGGAGGCACGTCGGGATGAATTCCATAAGTTGAGACAGGGGAACATGTCGTGGCCCCGATATGAGTCGAATTTCATCGGTTGTCCAAATATGCTCTGGGGACAATCGATCTGAGAAGAGGACAAATTGTATAAGTTCACACGAGATCAAGCTGGAACTTCAAAAACGACTTTTGATGTTGAAATGACAACCTACTCGGCCCTTGATAAGGCGACTCTCCGCATCAGTCGGGATCGAACCATATTGGTCAGATTCAGCAGAGTAGGCCATCAAACAGTCTCAAAAGGACAGCTGTGGGACAGCCATCTAAGCTGCCAGTTAAATTTCATAAGGGGCCAATTATTAAGGCGGAAAAAGGAAAGGACCAATACAGGGAAAACCGGGTCAAGTATGTGCACATTGCCAAAAATTGGGACATATTATCAATGATTGTTGGCGCAAACAGGGGAGATGCTTGCATTGTGGCGAATAAAGAAGACCCGGTGAAGGATTACGAAACGAGGATCGCACGAAACAAGTGCAGCCGCCAAAGCCGGGTAATGTCCAGGGAAATTAGGGAAGGATGCCCGCTCGAGCATTTGCACTAGCCGGACATGAGGCTCCGGACGCAACATACGTGGTGGAAGGTACGCTTCTAGTATCTAACCACTATGCTAAAATATTGTTTTACCCTGGATCATCGCATTCATTTGTCGCACCACATTTTGTACACAAACTACATGCATGCATGGAACACATGCCTATATGTTTAGAGGTATCAACTCCTATGGGCGCAAGCCAGATAACAGATATTATCTATAATGCATGCGGAGTTAAGATTGATGAGAAAAAATTTCCTGTCGATTTGATCTTATTACCTATATCCGAATACGACATAATTTTGGGAATGAACTGGTTGTCTGCACACCATGCACAAGTGGACTGCCATCGCAAGTCTACTAAGCTTTGTGAACCCGGTAAGCCCGAAGTGGAAATTTCGGGAAGAGCACGAGTTAAGATTGCCCCAAACATTTCAGCAATCAAAACGAGGAAGGCAATCACTAGAGGGGCACGAGGGTACTTGGCGTTTGTAATTAACAAACCCAAGGTTGAGACACAAATTAATCAAGTACCTATAGTATCAGAATATACAGATGTATTTCCACAAGAACTCACCACTGTCCCTCCAGATAGGGAAGTTGAGTTCACCATCGAGGTATTACCAGGGACCGCCCCGATTTCCAGAACGCCGTATAGAATGGCTCATGTTGAGTTAGACTCAATTACAGAAACTGATGGATGTGGGATTTATCCGACCAAGTACGTGTCCATGGGGAGCACTGGTACTATTTGTCAAAAAGAAGGATGGCACATTAAGACTGTGTATAGATTATCGCGGTCTTAACAGCGTGACCATCAAGAACAAATACCCCCTCCCGAGAATAGATGAACTATTTGACCAACTTCAAGGAGCGACGGTGTACTCGAAGTTTGATTTACAACAAGGATATTATCAACTGGAGATTCGTGAAGAAGACATTTCCAAAACGACATTTCAAACCAGATATGGACACTACGAGTTTGTAATGATGCCTTTCGGTCTGACGATTGCACCAGCAGCGTTTATGGATCTGATGCATCGAGTCTTTCAACCTTATTTGGATCAATTCGTAGTGATATTTATTGATGACATACCCGTATACTCTAAGTCTAGAGAAGAGCATGAATGTCATTTGAAAATTGTTTTGGAGACACTACGAGAGCATAAGCTATATGCCAAATTCAGCAAGTGCGAATTTTAGCTTAGTGAAGTCGCATTCTTGGGACACATAGTATCCGGCACTGGGATCGCCGTAGATCCTTCGAAAGTGCAGACAATGGTTTAATGGAAACAACCCAAGTCTGTAACGGAGATCAGAAGTTTCTTAGGACTAGCTGGATATTATCAAAGATTTATCCAGGATTTCTCCAAGATAGCCGGACCACTCACTCGATTGACACAGAAGCAAGTCAAGTTTGAGTGGAATGACAAGTGTGAGGCTAGTTTCCAAGAGCTGAAGAAACGACTTACTACAGCTCCAGTCTTAGCCCTTCCAAAAGGAACAGAAAATTTTGTCGTCTACAGTGATGCATCAAAGGAAGGACTAGGAGCAGTGCTCATGCAGGAAGAAAAGGTCATTGCTTATGCGTCATGAAAGCTCAAGCCGTATGAAGCAAATTACCCAACGCATGACTTGGAATTGGCAGCGGTAGTATTCACATTAAAGAAATGGAGGCACTATCTATACGGAGCAACATTCACGGTTTACACAGATCATAAGAGCCTAAAGTATCTATTCTCTCAGAAGGAACTCAATTTGAGGCAACGGAGATGGATGGAATTGATAAAAGACTATCACTTTGATATTCAATACCATCCCGGGAAAGCTAACATAGTAGCTGACGCCTTGAGCAGAAAGGCGAGTTTAGCCAGACTAATGATTCGAGAGTGGAAATCATTAGAAGAGTTGAGCACTTGGAATCCGACGAGAACCAATACTCAAATTTCATGTGCTAACATTTCGGTTAAACCCGATCTACTGAACGAGATCAAAGCAGCACAGGGGACAGATGTGCAACTTCAAAAACTGAAAGAGAAGATACTTAAAGGAGAGAAATCAGAATTCTCGGTACATGAAGATGGGATCATCAGATTTCGGAATAGAGTTTGTGTACCGAGTGACGAGCAGAATAGGAGCAGAATCCTCTTAGAAGCACACCGTTCAAAATACACTATACACTCTGGAGGAAATAAGATGTATAAGGACTTGAAACAACATTTCTGGTGGGTAAGCATGAAGAAACATGTAGCAGAGTTTGTTGCGAGATGTTTGACTTGTCAACGAATAAAAGCAGAACACCAGCGACCATCTGGGTTATTACAACCGTTGAGAATTCCAGAGTGAAAATGGGAACACATAACGATGGACCTCGTGACGGATCTACCAAGGACCAGACGAGGCGATGATGTTATATGGGTAGTCGTAGACCGACTCACGAAATCTGCACACTCCTTACCCATGAAGAAAACCGACAGCTTGCAGAAACTTGCGCAGATTTATATTCGAGAGATCATTCGACTACATGGAGTGCCAGTTGACATAGTGTCAGACAGAGACCCGAGGTTTGTCTCCAGATTCTGGAAATGATTACATGAGGAATTGGGTACCTCGCTAAGTTTTCAAAGACAAAGAAGACATCCACAAAGCGATGGCGGCCCGAGCGAACGATTCAAACCCTGGAAGACATGCTGCGAGCATGTACGTTGGACTTCCAAGGAAGTTGGGATTCACACTTACCATTGGCCGAGTTAGCCTATAATAACAGCTATCAGGCCACTTGGGATGGCACCCTACGAAGCCTTGTATGGGCGAAAGTGTAGATCCCCACCGCACCGGGAGATTGATGACCAATGGACTCCAAAAGAGAAACGAAAATCACCCTCGATTCCAAAGGTCGACTTAGTTCAGGAGGCCATGGAGAAGGTCAAGTTGATCAAGGAACGGATCCGCACAGCTCAGAGCCGCCAAAAGAGTTACGCGGACAAGAGGAGAAAGGACTTGGAATTTGAAGCCGGAGATGAAGTATTTCTCAGACTCTTGCCACGAAAAGGATTGATCAATCCAAGGAAAGGAGGCAAATTGAGTCCGAGATATATTGGACCTTACAGGATTTTGCAGAAGATCGGGAAGTTAACCTACAGACTCGAGTTACCGGCACATTATGCAGGATGCACGATGTATTCCATATATCGAGATTGAAAAAGTATCAACCAGATCCCAAGCATATCATCACTCGTGATGCTCCTCCTCTGATGGAAAATTTATCTTACACCGAGGAACCAATCAGAATCATTGATCAGCAGATACGTCAGTTGCGTAATAGAGAGATTCCGATGGTTAAAGTTGTATGGCGGAACCACAACCGAGATGAAGACGCAACATGGGAGATGGAAGAAGACATGAGAAATCAATATCCAGAGCTATTCTGAAGAGAATTTGGGGACCAAATTCTTTTAAGGAGGAGAGAATGTGAAGCCCTCAATTTTTATTCAAACATGTACTTGTTTCACGTATCGTCTTTGTACTATTTGACTATTCTACCGCGTTGCTTTGACGGGTAAATATTAATGATAAAAATATTTTGCATTTAATTTCTTTTATTTATTACTTGTGATCATAATCATTTATTAATTCTATTTCGCATTAATGATCACTTGATTGATCATCATTATTATTTGTGTATTTGTTAGTCACCTTAGAATTTTAAGAGACTATTTATTTCAGAGTTTTATACCTTATAGAATTAAGAATTGATTTAGAATAAGTGATCATGAGACTTATAAGTGATCAAGGAAATCACTAATTATTTTGGAGATTGATATTATTCATCTATTATCATCAATTTTGGGACCAAACAAAATATGGAATTATCACAAATACCCTTAAGGGGGACGGCCATGATGGGAATTTTTAGGGTAAAAATATCTCCCAACTCTTATACACATACACCTTATGTATTTATCTTGTGTATTATTAAACCATTAATTCAAACCTTATACACAATATCTTATACACCAATTCTTTATTATAAACTCATCCAACATGTTGGAGGCTTCCCAACATTCCATGCCAACATCCTTCTCAATCCCTTCAATTTCATCCTCCCATGCAAGACCACACCTTGACCAAGGTCCTTATCTTTTATGCAACCTACACCTTTCAAGCCTTAGAACAAAACAAATTTTTTGTCTCCTCCCCCCTCAAAGTGGACGGCCACTTAGGTAAGAAATGAACAACATTTTATTTCATTCCTCTTCAAAAATATCACTTCAAGCCTTGAATCTTCTTACTTCTCTCAAAAAAAAAAAATCCTCCTACCTCTCTCTACATATTTCTTCTTCTTCTTCTTAAACACTTAACCAAAATTTCAAGAATTCATCTTCCTACTCCTTCAAAAATTCGAACCATCACTATACTAAGGTAAGAAAAATTTCTTTTTCAATCCATTTTTGGTATCACCTAACTCATCTCTTTCACCTTCTAATTTAAGTTTGATTTTTGATTTTGAGGTATACTTAGCAGACCATTTGAAGATATTAAGAGACTTGAGGTCATCTTGAAGGAGACATTGTGAAGAAGTTGGACTATAAGGTAAGAAATGGAATTTTTAGTACATTTTCTTCTTCTCTTTCTATTTTCCAAATTTTGACACTCCATTTTCATTTTTGGAGTTTTAGGGGCTGACCTTGAAGGTTGTTATTAAGAGTGACCAAAATCTTACATTTTGAAGCCATTACTAGTCACACTTTACTCACTACACAAGGTAAGTATAGTATTTCTAATTTTCTCACCATCTTCTTCTTCTCCTTAAATTTTTAACCTCATTTTTCTAACTCCTATATTTTTTTTCATATTCCTTGACTTAGGGGCTGACCTAAGTCACTTCTTCATCAAGAATGATTTATTCCATTTTTTACCAACAAATCAATCTTTAAGGTGGGTGAAAAAATCATTTCAACTTCTAGGTGTTTCACTTAAAAATGCATGTAGTATTTTGATTTTTGAACACTTGAGATATATATATATATATATATATATATATATTATGTAATGCATGCTATTTTCTTGTATCAAGTTGAAAAATTCTCAAGTGTTGCCCAAAAATGCTATTTATCGAAAAATAGGGCATACATGTACATTTTATTGTTATACTTGATGAATTTTGTATGAGATGGACATGTATGTGTATGACTCTTGAAATCCATATTTTGTATGACTTATAACCTGGACAAGTCGAGCATAATTGATTAAATTTCAATTTTTGGACTTAAAATACAAAAATGGAAAGTTGGTGGACTTAATTGCAAGAAAATAAAACTTAAGGGACATTTATTGTAATTTTCGATTTTGGTTTTACAAAATGGGGCTAATTGTAAATTTTCTTTTACAAGGACTTAACTCAAAATAGTTTTATTTTTAAGAATCAGCCCTGGACCCTCTGACTTCTATTAATTAATTAAAATATTTTATTTTCTTAAAACCCCTTGACTTATCGGATCGTCTTGACCGATTAGTACCCGATCGTGGGGCGACTTCCTCGTCTTGCGATTTCAAATCTATAACGGGACTTATGTTCCACCTAATCTTTTAAGATATCGAAGATTACTTATCCTCCCGATAATCATCTTTATCCAATAACTCCACCAACGCCATAACTACCTTGCGCAAATTTTCGAAAACTTTCCTAAAATGCTTCCCTGAATCAATAATACTCATTGCCTGGTTGACTACCGCACTTGTATTTACTTTCTGTCGAGTCAACTTGGTGTGTTGAGCTCACGGTCGAAATGGATACGTCGGAGATGAACAAGGCAGCTCGGCATTTTGCTATTCCACTCTTTGGCCCCATCGTCCTAATCCATGGCGAGGGACGGAGTTGTGCAAGGGAAGCGAGTCGTAGTACTTGAGGTATAATCTTGATTATGACGAATCTGAGCCTTGCTAGCTCCAGTGTGGATTTTGTCTTTGCCTATGGAGCGATAAGGTGACAGGTCTTGGACCATCTTGCTCGGGAGTTACAAGGAAGAACGAAGGAATCAGCACCGATCCACACGATTCAGGAGTTAATCGGACCCGTTTGGTTGGCGCTACAGATCCGTACGCAACCGCTACTTGTTTTGCGTTGGTTGGCGCTACAAATCCGTACGCAACCTTTACTTGTTTGCATAGGATTGGCGTTATATTCCGTACGCAATCCTACCTGTCTTGCCTGAATCATACTGCTTGTGTGACCACGAACTGTTTCTTAAACTATATAAGTATATTATTTAATATATATTTATCACGACGCTTGTGGACTAAGTGTGAAAGCATACATCATACCCCACGCGTTTTCATATAAATGTTTTCTCGCGTTAAATATATATATTGCCTCACTTGCACACGATCACCCCATCCACTGAGATTGTTGTCTCATCCCCTCCTGTTTTCTAACCTTTAGATGAGGAGTACTTTGAAGACGTCGAACCTACCACAGACTGAATCCCATGCTCCGTCTGTCATATTTGTTTCTATTATCATTGATGTCGAGCGACATTTTTCTTTTGCTTTTGTTATTGTTGGACTCCTTTCTTCTGTTTTAGTTTGGACTGTAAGTTGAATTCGGATATTCTGATGAGTTGTATTTGGATATTGTCGGACCTTAAGATGTTATTCGTACTTGTGTTTATTTTATTTCCGCTGCATTATACTCTATTTCACTTGGAGTTTTATATCATTGGTTTAGACTGTTAGATTATTTCTGTTTAAGTGGTTGATTGCCGTCGCGTCGCGTTTGGGGCGTGAAAAAATATGTGTAGTTAGCAATGAATATTTTAGCCACTAACGAACTACTTTGTTGTAGTGACACTCCATGTATTAGTGATAGTTGTAAGATCAAATACAATTTAAAATACAGAATTCTGTGTACATGTACGTACACAAATGGTAGTGTTGGGAAATATTACATTTTAAAATATGAAGCCTTATTTTAGGATGTCCAAAAAATAATTTAAAGATGATAAATTTGAAACGGGGAAATGTGTGTATACATATATTATATTAGCCTAATTAATAATATGATTAGAACTTAGATCATTGTCAAAAAAATCATTGAAACATTGTCAACAAACAATGCTTAGTTTGAATAATATTCAAACATTTACTTAAGTTGTACTGATAGATTCATTTTGCTCTAACATTACAAGATGAAAAATAAATGCTGGGCTTTAAGTCATGGATCAATTGGGAAATTATTGGGTAATGATAGTGAATTTGATTTTAATGTTATTATATGTTTTTCTAGATTCTGTGTACTATAGGGTGAATATATATATATATATTATAAATAATCTCTATTTATATAATAAGATTGTTAGAGTATATGTATTTTACGAAGTATAAAAGCTAAAGATTGTAAGGCTACTGAAAATGTGTAGAAGTAGAGAGTTTGCAAGAAATTGTGATAAGGAAATTGTGTGATATTCATTCATTCAATTACAACATTTATAGGTAAAAAGATACTGTTGTATTACTTGATTTTTTGCCAACTTTTACAATGCAATTGACTTGTAAATAGTAAGTGTCATAATAGTACACATATGCACAATTATGTGAATAGTGGGTGTGCTAAAAGTCCATGCAAATGGACAACATGTCATGACACTCCCCCTTGGACTTAGCACTATAGTGATATGGATGCGTATGCCATTAAAAACCTTGAGCCGTAAAATCCTATGGGAAAAATCAAACATAAGGAAAAAAGAGTACATTCTGAAATCCAGACGTTGTGCATAAACTGTTTCGTTAAAAACCTTAAGCTGGAAAAATCCAATGGGATAAAAACCAGACATAAGGGAAAAAGAGTACAACGCATAGTATATTTGCTCCCCCTAAAATGAAGAATATCAGCCGTATAATTGATCCATCAATCTTGCTTTGTATTAGCTCTTCTCATTCCAATGCCGAAAACTAGTTTTTCGAATATAGACGTCGGCAAGGATTTTGTAAATAAATCAGCAAGGTTGTGACATGCGCGGATTTGCTGAACGTCTACCTCTCTGTTTTTCTGGAGTTCATGTGTGTGGAAAAACTTTGGTGAAATATGCTTGGTCCTATCACCTTTTATGTAACCAGCTCTTACTTGTGATATGCATGTTGCATTATCCTCATAAATAATAGTATGAGTATCTGTGACTGGTTTAAGCTGACAAATATTTCGTATATGAGCTATAATTGATCTTAAGCAAACGCACTCTTTGCCATCTTCATGAAGAGCAATGATTTCAGAGTGATTGGAGGAAGTAGCAACTAATGTTTGTTTGGTAGATCGCCATGATATAGCTATATACCGTTATCGCAAAATAAATAACCAGTTTGTGATCGAGCTTTGTGTGGATCAGATCTATATCCAACATCAGCATAACCAATTAACCCAGGGTTAGTGGATTCCTTGGAGTTGAATAACCCCAAATCTATAGTACCACTCAGATATCGAAAAATGTGTTTAATACCATTCCAATATCTTCGGGTTGACTCAGAACTGTATCGTGCAAGTAGATTTACTGCAAAAGAAATATCAGGTCGAGTACATTGTGTTAGATACATTAATGCTACAATAGCATTAAGGTAAGGCATTTCAGGACCTAAAATCTCTTCATCAAATTCTTTTGGTCGGAATGGATCTTTCTCGGGATCTAAACTGCACACAACCATAGGGGTACTCAAAGGATGAGCTTTGTCCATATTAAATAGTTTGAGTATCCGTTTGGTGTAAGCAGATTGGTGGACAAGTATCCCGTTATTTTTATGCTCTAACTCAAGACCAAGACAAAGTTTTGTTTTTCCAAGGTCTTTAACCTCAAACTCCTTTTTTAGGTATTCAGCAGCATTGTATAATTCTTCAGGTGCCAATCAAGTTAATGGCATCGACATATACAACAATGATAGCAAATCCAATATATGATCTTTTAATAAAAACGCATGGGTAAATAGTATTATTTTTGTAACCTTCCTTAGAAAGATATTCATTAAGTTATGATACCACATGCGATCGGATTACTTTAATCCATACAACGATCTTTGCAATTTGATCGAGTATAATTCACGGGGAGTATCTGATTTTGGCATTTATATCCATCGGGAATTTTCATATAAATATCAGAATCCAACGAACCATATAGATATGCCGTCACTACATCCATTAGACGCATGTCTAAATTCTCTTGGACAACTATACTGATAAGAAAACGAAACGTGATAGTATCCATCACAGGTTAATATGTTTCATCATAATCTATCCCAGGTCTTTGGGAGAATCCTTGAGCCACGAGTCGGGCTTTATATCTTACGACTTTGTTTTTCTCATTTCTCTTTCGAACAAATACCCACTTGAACCCAATGGGCTTTACATTGTTTGGAGTTCGAGTAATTTATCCAAATACATTCCGTTTTTCTATTGAAGCTAATTCAGATTTTATTGCTTCCTCCCACATAGACCAATCAGGCCTTTGACAGCATTCTATTATAGAACATGGTTCACAATCATAATCATCATTTATGATTTCTTGAGTAACCGAGAATGCAAAATTATCATCAATAATTATTTCATTTTGATCCCATATCTCATTACTATAGTCATGGGATTCTCGGTGCTATCTGAATTTTTTATTTGTATATTTTCTGAGATATTAGGCTCTACAGATTTGTCTTGGGCATGCTCATTATTATCAATTCTACCCTTTCGAGGAACAGTATCTTCTGAGGCAATAGGTTTATCATGTTTTTGTCGTGGGGTATCATCTTTCATTTTCTTATTTTCATCTGGAACAATAATCATAGCTAAGGCATTTGCAGCTGGAATATGAGACTTCGTGACTTTGCTAGCATCGTTAAATACATCAGGAAGTCTATTCGCAATATTCTGTAAATGAATGATTCTATTCACCTCACTTTCACACTCAGAAGTACGTGGATCTAAATGGGATAAGCTTTGTTCATTCCAGGAGATGCTCTCAACTGGTTTTTGTTTATCATGTTCTAAAATAACTTTATCCCTTCCCATTGATGGAAATATTGTGTCATCAAAATGACAATCTGCAAATCGAATGGTAAATAAATCTCTTGTCATTGGAAATTGACGGAGAATAATCCAACGTATATACCATGTCTATGTTGAGGACCCATTTTTAACCTCTAAGGAGGTGGAATCGGCACCTGAACAACACGCCTGAAAGTACGTAGGTGTGAAATATTGGCTCAAAACCAAGAGTTAATTGTATTGGGGAGTGCATATGATAAGCAGTGGGGCGTAATCTAATAAGTGTTGATGCATGTAATACTGCATGACCCCATGATGCACTAGTGAGCTTTGATCACATTAGTAATGTACGAGCAATGATTTGAACTCGCTTAATCAGGAATTCTGCCAATCCATTTTGAGTATGAACATGTGCTATTGGATGTTCAATATTAATTCCCAGGCTGTGCAATATTCATCAAAACTTTTTGGTGTAAACTATCCAGCATTATACATCCTTATATTCTTGATGGGATAATCAGGAAAATGTGCTCGAAGTTTTATAATTTGTGCTAATAATCGGGCAAATGTAACATTTCAAGTAGATAATAGACATACGTATGACCATCTACATGATGCATCTATTAGAACCATAAAATATCAAAATGATCCACTTCCAGGATGTATTGGTCCACAAATATCACCATGAATATGTTGTAAAAATGATGGTGATTCATAACCAACCTTTTCCATGGAAGGTTTAGTAATAAGTGTTTTGCATGTTTCTGAGTATGATTTTTGTGGGTTGTTTCACATTATTTCGTATGATTATGCATATTTTTGTGGCTTTAAGTAATAGTTATAGTGTCGCGTGTTACATAGGGTATTTGTGTCATTTTTATATGTCGTGAAGAAAAGAGGTTCGAAAACGGGTGAAAATGGAGAAAACGGGTACTAAAGGCAAACACCGACCGACAGTCGCACAACAAGCGCGTAGGCGCGGGTGTGGGCGGATGACCAGGTGCACGGGGGCGGGCACAGGAGGATGGTCAGGCGCGCGGGCGCGCGGCCAAGTTCATGGATGCGCGCGGAGAAGGGACTGACAGGTGCGCGGGCGCGCAGTTTGGTGCGCGATTGCACGCGTTGGCTTGCTGAACATGAAAATTTCAATTTTTCATCCGATGTTTAGCTCCTCCACATTGTTTAGACTAGTCTTATAAATAGGACTAGGGGAGCCCTTATTTTTTTTCTTACTTAACACTTTTAACATTGGGATTTTTCTTCTTTTTAACATTGGGATTTCTTGAAGTTATTTTTGCGGCTTAATCAAAGAATAATATTTCTTCATCTCTTTTGTCTGATTTCAATTGTTGGGTGATTATTATTGTTGCATGATAATATTTATGATTGTTTTCTTTCCTTCAATTGAGATTATGATCTCATCCCCCAAGCATGCACTAATTTCCTTGTTCTAGGATTAGGATGATTTGATTCAAACAAACAAGCGTGAGTATTGACTAATTGATTTATTTTCCTGAATACATTATTTTACTTGTTGATTAATTGTTTGGCCAACTATTGATTTTTTTAGGGAATAATTGAGATCGAGAGAAGATATTATTCCTGGACTAATTTATTCAGGGGGTTAGATATGAATCAGAGATGTATTATCTAGCCTTGGCTTAATGAAAATAGAAAATTATGTTGGAATAGCCCTAATCTGTGAATACGTGAGTTATTAGATCTATGCCTAGTTTTTACATGTTAGTTATATTTGTTAAACCGCATGATCAATTAGTTGGTATTCATCTTGCAAGTTTGATGAGATGATTAGAAATCCTGACTTCCATTCATATCGTTTTTCCGTCAAGTTTAATCGTGTTTAGTTTTAATTAGCATATGTACTCGTTTTTCTTAGTTAATTAAAATGACAAATTTTTCTAGAGTGTTTAGGATTATTTTCTATTAATTGTGTTGCATAATAATTATTTGTCGGCTAAGTCTTCCTTGAGAGACGACTTGTGGTCAACTTGCTACCCTATGATTGATCTCATTCTCTTGCAAGGATTGCTAGATTTATTTTAGGTGTTTAGCGGTCGAACAAAATTTTGGCGTCATTACCAGGGATGGCTTTAGGCGTAATAATTATTGTGTTTATTTTCCGTGTTTTTAGTTTAGGATTTTTTTTTGTTTGCTTTTTGATTTTCACCTTATTCCATAGGTGCGTTTAATTTGTTTTCCTAAGTGTTGTTTATGCAAGGACGTAGAAATCTCAATCGGGGCCTTGCGCCTTTCGTGGACGACATTCCACATTCCGAGATGTATAAGGAACGAAGGGGACGATTCTTCGGTTAGTAGCGAGGATTCTCTCGATCACATTCCAAAGGAATAACAAACGGATGAACCAGCAATGGGTGATAATCAAAACAGAAACAACACGGAGACACGCCAACTTTCAATGCGTGAGTTCGTGCACCCAATCATCGGAACCGCGACCTCTTACATCACTTTAGGACAAGCAGCACGGAACTATGAGCTGAAAAATATACACTTCAACCAGTTACCATCTTTTTATAGGATGCGTAATGAAGATCCTCTCAACTTTATTCGGTAATTCTATTCTGTCATTCAAACTTTTCCTCTACAGGATTTGGATGAGGATCAGCTTAGGATGCGCTGTTTCCATATACTTTAAAGGATCGGGCAAAAATATGGCTTATGTGTCTACTCCCCAACTCTCTTACTAATTGGTAAGCGGTGTACAATAAGTTCATGGGTAGGTACTACTCTCATTAGAAAACTTCAGATCTGCGAGGTAAGATAGTTACTTTTCGTCAAATGGAAGGTGAGCCTTTTCATGAGGCCAAGGATCGCTTTAAAAATTTACAGACTAAATGCCCACATCATCACTACCCACTGGAATTGTTAAACCAATTCTTCTATGATGGATTATCACATTAGTATCAATATATGGTTGACAATGCTGCGGGGGCGACATGGGTGTACATACGGCCTAGAAAATCTATGATATTCTAGAGATGATTAAAGGTCCCAAGGGGTGTAAGTAAGGTTTAGAAGGGGGTTGAATAAACCTTACCAACTTTTCAATTTTAGTCCTTTTAAAATATTACGAGTTAATACACTTTGCTAAGTCCTTGAGGGGACTAAGTTAGTTAATCGGCAGAGTTAGCCACTCAACGGACTCGATAAAGTTTGTTGATAGAATAACTCAACTGTTTAGTCTAAGACTTAACTTGGTTGTGATAAATTTTTCAGCGGAAGACTTAACACCCTTGAATTTGATTTAACTTTGTTTTAACACTTGATTTTAACACTTAGTAATTTATCAGTTGGATAACAAATTATCGTGAGATATAAAATATGTGTGCAGGAATGTAAATATCTTTGAAATGTAAATGACACAAGTAAACTTTATAGAGGTTCGAAGATGGGGTAATTCTTCTACTCTCTCTCTTCTCCAACTCTGGAGGAATCTACTAAGTAATGATCAGTTTACAAAGTGGTTATCGATCCAGAGACAAGTCTTGATCACGCGGTGACTTGCTCCTTGGACTCGATCCGGAGATGCCTTGGTCACGGTGGCTTCTCGTCCGACTCAAACTTCTTCACAGGCATTGTCTTGCTACTTGACTCACTTTCTCAAGCTTCTTAGATTTGATCACGAAGCTCTCCAATAACTTGAGATTGGTTCGACCTTGAACCTTCCTATAATCCTCCTTGGAAAGTAGACCCCTTTTGATTCTTCAAAAGTTTTCTTTCTTCTTGAGTTTGAAGTTGTCTTTCCTTCTTGACTTGGTGTTGGATCGATTTCCTTCGAGATTTAGGCTTGAGGATTTTGCTTGAATATCTTGAGAATATTTTGCAGGTTACAGTTTGAATAATGCTTGATTTCTCAGGTGTACAAGGTTACCTTTTCTCAATGAAATTCCTCAGCCTTTTATAGTGAACTTTCAAAAATCTGCCCGTTGAAGAGATAGGGTGATTTTCAAAAGTCACTTGTGTTCGTTGGCTTGTCTTTTCTTGGTCTTCTGTCTTGAGATGTAGACCTTTCCTCGTATTAAATGAATGTTCAGCTTTTCAGGATCTGACACGAGGTGTAGTGCTTCCCATTGGTTTATTCCTTTTGCACGCTTCTGGGACTGAGCACTTTAGGACATGGCAGCATGGAAGTATTGCTTATTTAAGTAAAGTTCTTGACTTCGTAGGCAATGATTCTTTTGATTAACTCCTCTTTGCAGCTGCCTTTTCCCCAGGTGACTTGAGTCTGCTTCAATCATTGAAAGACTCATCTGTCAACTTGTGACATGGCTTTTCAAGTTGACTTAACTGACTCTTCACACAGTTGTCCCTCAGTTGTTACATCTGCAGTCGAGTCCTTGGTCTTCTATCTTGGCCATACTCAGTTGTTCCTCAGCGGAGTCTTCACTTCACTTCTTTAGTTGACTTCTTGTATTCCCAGCCATAGCTGACTTGACTCAGCTCATTCAGCCCTATCTATTACAATGAGAATTACAAGGAAAATGGGGTGCCCACATTCTAATCTAAGTTTTACATGGCATTCATCAAAATCTACAAAATAATTTCCCAACAATTTCCCCCTTTTTGATGATGCCAAAACATAAAATCATTAAGCAACATGTAAACAGCACAGATACATACAGACAATGCATTAACAAAGAATGTATGCGTAGAATCAATCATTTTATTGATCATAGCATTCTTGTCCTTTACACAGCTGTTTACAAGGTGTATCAGAGCATAATCATATTCAAGAAAACTTCAAGCATCTATGCTAAGATACAACAATAGAGAGAAAATACAGCAATACTTTATTGAATATACAGATGACTTACACACATATGTATTTACAAAATTAAAATACACGAAGGGGTTAGCAGCAACACTTCATCGCCTTCGCTGCCTCCTTCTTTCCTCTTCAGCTCTGTCATCATCAGCTCTTTTTCTTTTCTTTTCATCTTTAGTCGCTTTCTTCTTTTCATAAGCTCTCTTCGCAGCCTTCGTCTTTTCTTTTCTTTTTTGCCTTTCTTGCCACGGTGATCTTGCCTTTTATTTTCCTCCTCGATTCTTTTCACGTATTCAAAGATTCTTCCTAGCCACTTCCCGATTGGCTACTTCATCATACCCAGCCCAATAGATCCTTCCCTTCTTGCCTGGATCTACATATTCAATGTTTTTGGGTAGAGGTCTAGGTTGAAAACCTCTTCCTCCACAACTTCTTCCTCCTCCTCTCGGGCGTATATTGTCTTGTGGTCTTCTTCTTACCGGTGAATGGTTCTTTGGTAGTCTGCCCTATCGCCTTCTTCGCATAACTTCGGACCCTTCTCCCAAGTACAAATCCAGGCTTGGGCTATAGACATGTTTTTGAAGTAACCTTCGGATTCGAGCATTTTAAATTCTTCAACGGATCTTCGCTCGTCTCCATCATCCGGAATGGCATATGTGTCCTTTCTACCGTCAGGAATGCCACCGTGCGTTTCGAGTACTTCTAGAACACGGGCATCCATCTTTCTTTCAACCTCCTTCATCCTGCTTCCACAATCTTTCTCTAAGACTAAGACATAAGAGTAGAGTGTTGGAGCGCGCGAGTCTTTGGAAGTTTCTTTGATTATCGATGTTGTGACATGACCTTGCTGAGGGGTTTCGACAAGCATTAAGGTCACATCCTTTGACCTTTCCCCCTCAACATCTTTTCCCTTCTCCTTCTTCTTCTCAACAGTTGTCTCTTCCTTCAACTTCCTCAGGTATTCCTCTTCCCCCTTTTTGGCATCATCGAATGAGAGAGGAACTTCTGGAAACATCCCAGCAAGCATTAAATCCAGTTGGCTAAGAGCTGAGTTCTGCTTGGAGTCTGCTGCGGCATGTGTTGTTCGAAATTCTGAGCGAGTGGCTTTCGATTCAGCTGTCACCAGTTTCATTTCAGCCATGAGAAGGCTGAACTTCGTATTCATGTTCTCCTCAACACGCAGAATTTCTTTTCGATGAAATTCATGCAACATCTCCATTTCAGTTGTGTGAGAGGCATGCATTCTGTCAATATTGGCCTGCATCATCTGCTTCATATCAACATTATCAGCACTCCAAACCAACATCTTGTTGTACAATGCCTTGAAATATCGAACTTGTTTGTATCGCATTGTACTCTGATGCTGACTCCCTAATCTGTACCACAATCCCTCGTAAGTCTGCTGTGAGGGTGGCATCCCTATTGTCCAGACGCATATCTAATGAGGCCTGGTGTCGTTCGATCTTCTCAATCTCTCCACAGATTTTCTTGAAGACTTCACGGATCTCAGCTGTCACTTCGGATTCAGTTGGCGGCCATGCAGCATCAAAATCAAAGTCTGTTGGAGCAATGGAGTCGGTGGGAATTACTGGATCTACTCGGATGTTGAAATGTCGCTGCTCTTGAGCTGTCTCTTCTTCAAGGTCGGGCAGCTCAATTGAGAAAGGGAATGTTTCCTCAAATGCATCGTCTCGCACATATGGGATCGATTGTACAGTTGTACGTGCCTTTGATGATCCGGGTTGAGTCAATCCTGCTGCAGCTTTGGGAGCTTGCGCAGATGACTCGGTCTCAGCTGGGCCTAGTTGATTGGATTGGCCAGCTGATTGAGCCTCAGCTGTCTTAACAGCTTCTTCGGCCTCAGTAGATTCTGCTAAATGAATTTCCTTGTCCTCAGATGCACCATCAGCGTCATCGGAGGATGATGAATCCTTGGGGCTTGGTTCATCATCAAAGTTGAACTTTTGACGAGCAGCTTTAAAAGTTACACGACTCGTCCAGCGTGGAAGAACATCCTCGGCTAAGTTCTTTTGATGAGCAATAGAAGTGGACTCGGCTTCCGTCTTGAGGATCTCGAAAGGATATATCAGGGTTGTCCTGGGAATCATGAAGAGCATTAATCTCCTTTTCAGATTCAGCAATGATGACATGAGGGATGCTCTTATCTTCTTGAGTTTTACCCAGGGAAGTCTCAACCTCCCTTGGACCTTCTATACCTCCAGCAGTCTCAACTGCAGCGAGGTCTTCTACAATCCCTTCGACAGACGCAGCTATCTTAGGGTCTTGGACAGTGGCATCCGAAGGAATCTCAACCCCTTGGATTGCACTTTCAGTGCCCAGAGTGTTAACTCCTGGGGCATTTCCAACCTGTGCCTCGACTGCACCAACAGCGTCCTTAGCCTGCAAAGCAGTTGGCACTTCACCGGTGGGACAGACTCAACTGTCGGAGCTTTGTCAGTGTCAGTCTAATGTGATTCTCTTTCCTTTTCCATTTTGCCTCCTTTCTGCAATGTGGAGTCATCTGCAGCATCCTCCGACCTTGCTGCAGTAGAGTGAGTTTCCCCCTCGGTGGCACACCCGGTGAGTGTGATGGTGGGGTCACTCTTCTCCGGACTCGATCGCTTCCGTTGAGTGCTCGGTAGTGGGGCGGTGGTAAAACACCCTGAGGGGTTGGCTCAACTTGGGTGCCCAAATTCCTTGACCCATCTTCGAGTGGGTGGTCGCAGCAATAAGCGTGGCAATCTGGCCGCACCACTCCCAACGGTCTATCTCGGGGAGAGATTTTGAAGACTCTCTTGGTCCTTCCATCAACTGCTGCTCATGCATTAGCCTAGATTCCCTTAGAGCTTGCCGCATATCGGACTTATCTCATTGCGGCCATGGGATCCAAGTCTTCATCAGTGTCTGACAACACATCTAAATGAGGATGCGTATGTTCCAGAGTTCCAGTGAGGGTACATATATTGGCTTTCTCATGCTTTTCTGCTTCCTCATTTTGCTCGGCATTTTTTTCTCCTTGCAGATGTGGAGGATATTCATGCAGTTATCCTCATCCGAGCACTCAAGATGAGTGTCTACCTCAAGGAACTTGAACACCTCCTCTTCTTCCTCAATGAACTCAGGGTGTTCAAACTACACCTTGAGTGACTCACTTCCATGCCCTCCATTCTTGTAGACGGCGCTGAATGTGCGGATACGGGAGAAACCATAATTACATCATCATCTTCATCCTCTTCTTCCTGACCTTCCTTTTTAGGGATAGAAGGTAACAGACTTTGCTGCTCTTCGCCTTCAGCAGCATTTGTGGCAGGTGGAGAGACAACCTTTTCAACAGGAGATTCTGTTGTCTCAGTTGCTTCTTTGGTAAGCCTCTACTGATCATTTTCAGCAGACTTGGCGGTTTCATCAACAACTTCTGGATACTGCACTTCATCAGCAGTCTCAGGAGTTTTCTCCAGTTGAGTGGAAGACTCAGTTGTCTTCTCAAGCTCAGAAAGCTTGGAGATTCTTCTTCTCTTGGTTCTCACTAGAGGAGTTTCTGGTTCTGATTCCTATTTTTTAGGTTCCTTGGCGGCAGGGGACGGAGCATCTTTCTTAGATGAAGCTGCCTTTCTAGGCTTGGCAGTCCTCTCTTTCTTATGGCTGGAGAAGGTATTTGGGCTTCCTTCTTCGCCTTGGCTATGGGGGCAGGAGACACGGCTGCTCGGGCAGGTGACTCGGTTGCAGGGGCAAGAGTGTCCTTTTTCTTTCTTTGCAGGGCGCTTTTCTTGGCGGCGGCTTGGGGGCGCTCTCTTCTTCGGAGGAGGAGAGACAGTTGTGTCCTTGGGTTGGTGATTCCCCTCACTAGTATCTCGCCCTCTTAGCATTGGCTCTTTTCGGGCTCTGAAAAATTAGCCCCGAACATCTTCTTGTTCACATGGAAAGGCTTTCTATGTTGAAGGGAATGCTCTTCACTTCAATCGATGGCCAATGACTAGGCCATAGCCAAGTGATCCTCCAAAGGATCCATCCTCCTTGTATGTCTTGTTTCCAACATTCTGGCAGAGTTTGCTGTACACCAACTCAGCCCAGTTGACTTTCTTTCCTTCTATGATCGCAGCCATGACGATCAGCTTTGTCTTTGACAGTTGATTGAAACTGTCAAACTTCATATCTACACATTTTGCAACGACGTCCATCAACTTGTGATAGTCGTCCTTCAGCGACTCTTCTTCTCAGCTGTGTAGATAACTTTCGCAGCACACTCCGGTTTGGCTACTTCTTTCCATGCAGCAGCCAAGTTGACATCAGCTTCGTATATTTCTGGCATACCCTTGGACGGCAATAAACAGTGCTCCGCAAGGTCCTTAGCAGTGATCAAGATGTCCTTGCGGTGGACGGAAGACTTAATACCTTCGTCCTGCACTTCTGCATTTGCATAGAATCGCGACACTCTTGGCGTAGGTCGGTGAGTATTCCATCGTTAGAAAAGGCACGAGACAGGACTTTTCCAAAGATATCAACTATCTTCTTTACTAGGGTTTCATCGGAACCCTGCTTTATCATTCCTTCGAAAACAGTCGATCCAGAGTGGATTTGCTTCGATAACTTAATAAAATCGAGTTTTGGTGCCATTTTTAGAGAGTTTTACTGAATAAAACTTGATAAACCTGCTTGTGAATTCGTAGGGTTTTTAGAGAAAAGAACTTGCTTGTTTCTGCTTTGAAGATGAACAGTTTTGAGTGTGAGAGAGAGAAAACTTAAAAATGAGTATATAAGGGTTATGAAAGGACGTGTTTTTAATTTTTAAAATTTGATCGCATTTAATTCCTCGCATTTAATGCGGCAGTATTTATATCCAATCATATGCTTACTGTGCAGCTTTTGACTGTACCCGTCATTATTACGCTGACGTCATCCTTAAAAACATTCCCGCTCATTAAAAACGACTGCTTTTTTGTCACTTAGCTTTTAAATGACTCAACTTATGTCAAACATGACTTAACTCAACTTCTCTCCTTTCTTTAAGCGACTCATCTGTCAGCTAACTCGATACAGCTGACTTTTCGATATGGTTGATTCACTTGGCTGATTTAAAAACCTTGTTCATTTCTCACTTTCTATTTTTCATCTCTTCTGATTGAGTCTTCTGAGTATTAACTCAGCTCAATTAACCCTAGCTCATGCTTAAGCTCTTCAAATCTTGATTCGCATAAGGGCTTGGTGAAAATGTCAGCTAATTGTTTATCAGTTGAGATGTATTCCAAAATGATATCTTTCTTTTCAACATGATCTCTTATGAAATGATATCTGACATCAATGTGCTTTGTTCTTGAATGCAACACATGATTTTGAGTGGTTGCAATAGCATTTGTGTTATCACACATAATTGGAATCTCTTTTTCTTCAATTTCATAATCTCTCAGCTGATGTCTCATCCATAAAACTTGGGCACAACAGCTGCCCGCAGCTATGTATTCTGCTTCAGTTGTGGATGTGGCTATTGATTTTTGCTTCTTGCTAAACCAGGAAACCAATCTTTTTCCAAGCATTTTACATGTACCTGAAGTACTCTTCCTGTCAACTCTACATCCAGCATAGTCTGAGTTTGAGTAACCAATAAGCTTGAATCCACCTTCCTTTGGATACTATAAGCCAACTTCCTGGCATCCTTTCAAATATCTTAGGATTCTCTTAGCTGCAGTCATGTGGCTCTCTTTTGGTGCTGATTGAAATCTTGCACATACACCTACTGCAAAGGTGATGTCTGGCCTGCTTGCTGTTAAATAGAGCAGTGACCCAATAAGTGCTCTATATCTTGTTTGATCTACAGATTTGCCATATGCATCCATGTCCATCTTGACTGATGTATTCATTGGTATTTTCACAGAAGACTTCTCTTCTATACCAAATTTCTTCATTAAATTTCTGTACTTTGTTTGACTTATGAAGGTTCCATTCTTCAGCTGCTTAACTTGAAGTCCTAGGAAGAAGGTTAGCTCTCCCATCATGCTCATTTCAAATTTGCCTTGCATGAGGTTTGAGAACTTATCACACACGGACTCTTTGTTTGTGGATCCAAAAATGATATCATCCACATATATTTGAACAAGCAAAGATACTCTCTCCATATTGAATTCTGAAGAGTGTTTTGTCCACTTTGCCTTTGGTGAATCCATTGTCAGTCAGAAATTAAGACAATGTGTCATACCATGCTCTAGGTGCTTGTTTCAATCCATATAAAGCTTTCTTGAGCTTGTACACCTTATCTCCAATTGTCTTCTGCTCAAAACTTGGAGGTTGCTCAACATAGACTTCTTCTTCCAACAATCCATTTAAAAATGCACTTTTCACATCCATTTGATATACAATGAAGTTCTTGTGTGCAACATATGCAAGAAACATCCTTATTGCTTCTAATCTAGCAACAGGAGCAAATGTTTCATCCAATTCTATTCCCTCTTCTTGGCAATACCCTTTGGCTACCAATGTTGCTTTGTTTCTTACCACAGATCCTTCCTCATTCATCTTGTTTCTGAAAACCCATTTTGTGTCAATAACATTTTGATGGGTTGGTCTTTGCACCAATTCCCATACCTTGTTCCTTTCAAACTGATTCAGCTCTTCTTGCATGGCTTGAATCCAATGTGTGTCATCCAATTCTTGGGACACATCTTTTGGCTCTATTTGAGAAATAAAACAAGTGAACATTGCTTCTTGCTGAGCTCTGGATCTGGTTCTTACACCATCTCTCACATCTCCAATGACTAGTTCTGGTGGATGGTCTCTCACCATCTCACATCGGGTTGAAGTAAATCGGTTGGGTTCGGCCGTCTTGGTATTTTGTGTTGTCTTGAGTAGCTCTTTCATCATCATTCATTGCAGATTTTCCATTGTCTTTGAGATTCAGCTATCTCATCTTCATCTTGGTTGAGTGCTCTTGCTTCAGCTTCAACATAAGGACTTTTCTACATAGTTGGTTGATTCATCTTATCAGCTAACTCTTCAATATCTTCTCCATTCACATTAGGTTCATCAAAAACCAAATGAATAGACTCTTCTGTGACCATAGTCCTCTTGTTCAATACATAGGCTTTGCTTTCAGTTGAGTATCCCAAAAAGATGCCTTCATCAGCTTTAGCATCAAAAGCCTTTAGGTTGTCTTTGCAATTGTTGTGGATGAAGCATTTACATCCAAATATTCTGAAGTACCCAACATTTGGCTTTCTCCCTATCCAGATTTCATAGGGAGTCTTTGTCATTTATCATGCATCTATTTTGAGTATAGCATGCGGTGTTGATGGCTTCACCCCAAAATCTTTTTAGCTTGAGCTAACATGGTCCTTGACTTCCTTGAGAGTTATGTTCCTTCTTTGGTCCTGATATAACTTATGAGCAATACCATTTTCAACACAAGATCGAGTTATTATCCCATTGACAAACGGTCCCTCTATCGATCTTATCTTTATAATGGTTTGGCTCTTTTCATTTTGAACTCTTTTTCATCAATTTTGAGGTAGTTTACGCAAGGTTTCTTTCTTTTGCACATAAAAATTGTCCATGTGTATCTTAAATAATCATCCACAACCACTAAAGTGTATTTCTTCCACTTATACCGGGCTGGTTCAATAGGACCAAATAAATCCATATGCAATAGATGTAATATCCTTGTTGAAAATGGACTAAACTTCTTTGAATGATGATTTGATCCGCTTTCCCATCGGCATGCATCACAAACACTTTCCTTCTGATACAATTGAGTCCGCAATCCTTCCACAAGATGACTCCTTGCAAGTTTGTTGATTGTCTTGAAATTGATGACTTATTAACCCACTTGATTGATTTGTGCTTTTTGCTAATAGACAGTGCTTGGTGTGGCGAGAGACCGTCTACCACATACATGTTCTTACGTCTCGATCCTTGCAACACTATTTCATTTGATTCAAGATCTTTAATTTGGCACACTCCCATATTGAATCCAACATTATAGCCCTTGTCACGAGTTGGTCGATGCTTATGAGTTGAAGTTGAGGCCTTCAACATATGCAACATCCGTGATTTCTAATCCATTTTTCTTGATGGATCCAAAGTGCCTCTTATTTCCTCTGGAGCTTCATTTCCTCCAAATATAACTTTTGCGCCTCTAATCTCCTTGAATCTTGGCAGATTTTTCTTGTTTCCTGTCATATGTCTGGAACAGCCACTATCCATGTACCATGTTCCTTGGCACTCAGCTGTTCTTTGAACCTGCAATCAAGGAAATTAGTTTTTAGGTACCCATGCTTGTCTGGGTCCTGAGGGGTTAGTGATGTAAGATGATCCAACCAACCTATAGCCAAATGACTTGACTCTAAGAGGTTGCCATCTATCTGTGCCATAATCATAACTCACTTTGGCAAATTGCTTGGGGGCTTTAGGTTTATACAGCTGTCTCTTTTGTCTGTATACATGTGTGTGTGTTTTAGCAATTGCCTTCTTTGGGTAGTTGTGATGTTTTTGAGTATAGTGTCTGGGTGCAACTGTGTGCTGATAATAGTTCTTTTGCCTTTGGAATGACCTTTTTGAGTTAGGTATTTGCCACTTAGGCTTGTATTCCATTGGTCTTTCTTGATATGTCACATTATTCCAATCGGCTTGACTCGGGTAATTTCTACCATTCCCATCATATGTGTTTCTTTGATAAAACTTGGGGGTTTTGGTAGCTCTGTTTATTCTTCACAAAGTACTTCCTATTTGGAGTTTGTTGAGGAACTCTCTTTGGATTTCTTCTCGGTTGTCCTCTCAAAGATAATCAATGGTTGTTTTCCTTTTCCTTTATATCCAAGGCAAGTTTGTTTGTGATTATGCTTTGGAGTGAATGTGGGTGAAACATTTGGTGTCTTGATTTTTGAGATGCTTCATTACTTTGAGATCCTTTTTCCAAAATCACTCTAGGAGCTTGATTTGTGCACAAAGGAATTGAATCATATGCCTGTCTTATCTCCACACTCTTTTTGGCTCATAATAAGGTCATCCAATGATTTTGATGCCTTTGTAAATGATGCAATCACATTTTTGAGATCATTTTCCCTCTTTTCTATAGCAGCTATCTCTGCTATTAGTTTAGCATTCTCAGCCTTCAGCTCTTTGTTCTCATCAGCTATGTGACTCAGAATACTCAACTCCTTAGTCAGCTGTGAGTTTTGGCTTTTGAGCTGGTTGTTTTCCTCATTTAATAGTGTGTGTGAGGATTTAATGTGCTCAAAGTCTTTCATCATTTTGCCTAATGAATCATAAAGATCAGTGGGTGATGAAGTGTGTGTGTCACAATCACTATCACTCGAATCTGAGTGAGATGAGTTAGAGTGTACCTCATCTTCTTGGTCTGGTTGATCTTGTTCTTTAGCCATTAGACAGATCATTGCTTCTTCTTTAGAATCACTTGAGTAGTCAGCTTCACTACTTTCTGAGTCTGCTGTTTCTTTAGACTTTCTTTGTCTCGGATCTCTCAAGACCAACATAGCCTTTTTCTTTTCCTGTCTTCTTTCTCTGAAGACTTTTCTTTCTTCTTCATTCCTGTATTTATTGACTACTGGATATGGACAGTCAATAGCGAAGTGTCCTGGTTGTCTGCAGTTCCAACACAGGTTCTCAGCTCTTTGGTCATTTCTTTCAATCCTTGAATTATCAGCTCTCTGATATTTAACCTTTTGATGCTCAGCTCTCTTGGGTGGCCTATCTTCCCTTGACTTGGAGGGAGCTGAATGTCTCCTGGAAGATTCACCCTTGTTTCTTTTATAATTCTTGTTGAAGAACTTGTTGAATCTTTTAACCATCAGGGCAATCTCCTCCTGGTCAATGGCTTCCTTGACCTCAGCTCTCTTCCCATCCTTGACTATAAGTGCAGTTGTTTTGGGTACAGCTGTCTCCTCTTGATCTTTTCTTCTTAGCTCAAACTCATAGGCTTTGAGGTCTGAGAATAGCTCATGATTGGATGTTGTTGTGAGGTTCATTGAATGTCTCAGGGCCATGACCTTCATTTCCCATTCAGTTGGGAGGCTTCTCAGAATCTTCATACACATTTCCTTCTCGTGTGTATTCTTTCCAAGTCTTTGATAGTTCATTTGTGATTTCGAGTGAATCTAGCATCCGGTGATCCAAGGTTTCACCGCAAACATTTTAAAATTTTCAAATTTCAGACAAAGACAGACAATTTGTTTTCTTTAATTTTCGGATCTTTCACAAATTAAAGTTAATTTATACGATTTGTTTTGCGGTTTGGCAAGATTTGACTTTGTTGAACATTGCTTTGTCAAGGTTTTGTAAAGTATGTCCTTGGCTACATTGTCAAGTTGTATCTTTTTTCGACCTCGTTTGTCCACTCAGTCCTTGGTTTCTCAACTAGGTCTGGTCTTTCCTCAAGACATTTTTTTCTTTCACGCAGCAGCTCTCTCCGACGGCCGTGTGTTCACATTCGCATTTTGTGAACATGGGAATGCTTATCAAACTATCCACATTTCATCATGATAATAACATGCTGAATAGAAATCAAACTCAATTTGAAAGGCAAATTTGTTGATAAAGTTTCTTTTGAAAGATTGAAGATCTAGTTCGAAGTAACTGATGCGGAAGGCTCAATGAACCAACCGCTCTAATACCACTTGTAGGTCCCAAGGGGTGTAAGTAAGGTTTAGAAGGGGGTTGAATAAACCTTACCAACTTTTTGATTTTAGTCCTTTTAAAATATTACGAGTTAATACACAACTAAGTCCTTGAGGGACTGACTAAGTTAGTTAATCAAACAGAGTTAGCCACTCACGCGGACTCGATAGAGCATTTGTTGATAGAATAACTCAACTATTTAGTCTAAGACTTAACTTAGTTGTGATAAGTTTTTCAATTGGAAGACTTAACACCCTTGAATTTGATTTAACTTTGTTTTAACACTTGATTTTAGCATTTAGTAATTTATCAATTGGATAGCAAATTATCCAGATATAAAATATGTGTGCGGGAATGTAAATATCTTTGAAATGTAAATGACACAAGTAAATTTTATAGAGGTTCAAAGATGGGGTAATTCTTCTACTCCTCTCTTCTCCAACTCTGGAGAAATCCACTAAGTAATGATCAATTTACAAAGTGGTTATCGGTCCAGACACAAGTCTTGATCATGCGGTGACTTGCTTCTTGGACTCGATCTGGAGATGCCTGGTCACACGGTGGCTTCTCGTCCGACTTAGTTTCTTCATAGGGCGCTTTGCCTTGCTACTTGACTCACTTTCTCAATCTTCTTGGATTTGATCACGAAGCCCTCCAATAACTTGAGATTGGTTCGACCTTGAACTTTCCTACAATCCTCCTTGGAAAGTAGACCCCTTTTGATTCTTCAAAAGTTTCCTCTTCTGTGAGTTTGAAGTTGTCTTTCCTTCACTGACTTGGTGTTGGATCGATTTCCTTCGAGATTTAGGCTTGAGGATTTTTTGAATATCTTGAGAATATTTTCTTGAGTTGAGTTTGAATAATGTTTGATTTTCGGTGTACAAGGTTACCTTTTCTCAATGAAATTTGTCTTTTATATGAACTTTCAAAAACCGCCCGTTGAAGAGATAGGCTGATTTTCAAAAGTTACTTGTGTTCGTTGGCTTGTCTTTTCTTGGTCTTGATCTTGAGATGTAGACCTTTCCTCGTATTAAATGAATGTTGACTTTTCGAGGATATGACATGAGGTGCGTGCTTCCCATTGGTTACTCCTTTTGCATGCTTATGGGGTGAGCACTTTAAGACATGGCAGCATGGAAGTATTACTTATTTAAGTAAAGTTCTTGACTTTTGTGCAACGGATTCTTTTCAGTTAACTCCTCTTTGCAGCTTTCTTTTCCCCAGGTGACTTGAGTCTACTTCAATCATTGAAAGACTCATCTGTCAACTTGTGACATGGCTTTTCAAGTTGACTTAACTGACTCTTCACACGCGATTGTCCCTCATTTGTTTACATCTGTCGATCGAGTCCTTGGTCTTCTATCTTGGCCATACTCAGTTGTGCCTCAGCGGAGTGTTCACATCACTTCTTTAGTTGACTTCTTGTATTCCCTGACCATACCGACTTGACTCGACTCATCATTGCCCTATCTATTACAATGAGAATTACAAGGAAAATGGGGTGCCAACATTCTAATCTAAGTTTTACATGGCATTCATTAAAATCTACAAAATAATTTCCCAACAATGATGAGTGATAACTCCCAACAAAAGAATACCAGAGGCAAACGGGCTACCGTGAATGAAGTAGCTCTAAGTTACGATGTGACAAAATAATTGGTTGAGTTGACTAAACATGTACAATTGTTGGCTAAACGGGGGCATCCATCTACTGACCCTCCATCTGCTGAGTCATGCGGAATTTGCAGTGAATTTGGTCATGGGGCTAATGTTTGTAATATGGTGATTGAACAGCAGGTTGAGGACATTAACGCTATCCAAGATTTTCAGCAAAGACCTCGTAATGATCCTTACGCTCAAACTTACAACCCAGGTGGCAGAATCATCCGAACTTTAGTTGGGAAAATTCTCAAAATCCATCTCAAATCCATCCAAGGCCACCATCCCAAGGTCAGTCATCAAACTTATCTCGGCCTCCATCTACTAATGATAGCTTGAGTTCGTTCATCCAGGTTAGTAAGAAAACAAGAGGCCAACATTCAGCGGTTTGAGTCCATGGAAACTTCATTTAAACGTCTTGAAACCCAAGTTGGTCAATTGGCCACTCAAGTTGGTGAAATTGCTCAACATGTGGTAAAGAAAGAAAAGCTACCTAGCCAACAAGAACATGCCCAAGCTGTCACCGTGCTACGAAGTGGTAAGGTTATTGATAACAAAGTTGGAATTCCATTTTCTACTACTTTGACTAACCTGTAGGTGACGAGGAGAGAGAAGGCCCGGATTCAAAAGACATGCAAAAGGAGGAAGAGGGAGGTAAAGGATTTGTCTTGCACAAAACCAACAATCCTTATAAACCTCCGATTCTTTTCCCAAGTCGCCTTCGGAACGAAAAATAGGATAAGCAGTTCTTGGATTTCTATAACATGTTATCTAAGGTTAATGTTAATTTACATATGCTAGATGTTATTAGAAATGTGCCAGCTTATGTTAAATTCTTTAAAGAACTCGCATCCAACAAGAGGAAGTTTGGTGACAACGAGAAGGTAATAGTTTCAGAAGTGGCAAGTGCCATTCTTCAGCACCAATTGCCTTCTAAACAACGAGATCCATGTAGTTTTGTTATTAAAATCGCAATGGGAAACGGTAAGGAAACTTCTGGGATGCTCGATTTGGGGGTCGGGATCAATCTGATGCCTTATTCTATTTTTAAACAACTTGATTTAGGGGAACTGAAGCCCACTAGAATGTGGCTTCACCTTGCTGATAGGTCCATTCGGTATCCTAAAGGTATTGTTGAAGATATCTTGGTAAAGTGGATGGTTTCATTGTCCCTGTTGATTTTGTTGTATTATAAGTAGGGGAAGTGCAAAATCAAGGTAATGAGCACACACTTCTGTTGGGCCGCCCATTTATGGCCACCACACACACACTTCTTGATGTTAAAAATGGACGCATGACTATGACTGTGCTCGGTGAAACCGTGACTTTCTCTATTTCTGACACTAACCCTATTCCCTCGCATGTGTCACTTGAAAATTGCTCTTTCTTTGATTTAATTGATGGGGCGGTCGAAAATATATTTTTGCATGATTATAATCTTGATACTTTATTCCTTGAGCATGATGATATTTTTGACGTGATGGAAGACGAGGTGGTGATGGAAATATTTGCATTAGAAGACATGGATAATAAACCCCAACAAAAACTTGAATTGAAAGAACTCCCTAAGCATTTAAAATTAATGTTTTTAGAAGAAGGTGAGCAGAAGTCCATGATTATTTCTGTTGTACTTTCTAAAGAAGAAGAGGGAGAATGTTGGTGGTGCTTAGAAAATTTAAACATGCGATTGGATGTGGGTTGAGTGATATCAAAGGGATTAGCCCTTCTACATGCATGCATAACATTATTCTAGAAGAGGGGACTAAGCCTAGTAGAGAAGCTCAAAGAAGATTGAACCCTGTTATGATGGAAGTATTGAAAAAATAGGTATTGAAGCTCCTAGCTGAAGGGGAGATATACCCGATTACGGATAGTGAATAGGCGAGTCCGGTGCATGCTGTACCAAAGAGAGTGGGATAATAATCGTACAGATCGAAAAAGGTGAAATTATTCCCACTAGGACCACGACTGGATGGGGGATGTGCATAGATTATAGGAAGTTGATGCTGCTACTAAAAAAAATCACTTCCCCCTTCCCTTTATTGATCAAATGCATGACAAACTTGCAGGGCATAGTTTTTATTGTTTTTTGGATGGTTTGTCAGGTTATTATCAAGTGGCCATCGCACCGAAGGATCAAGCCCAGTTGGGACTTTTGCATTTCGGCGAATGTCGTTTGGACTTTACAATGCACCAGCTACTTTTCAAAGGGGCATGTTTTCAATTTTCTCTGACATGGTTGAGGACTTCATTGAGGTGTTTATGGATGATTTTTCTGTATTTGGATACTCTTATTCTGATTGTCTTAATAAATTGACTAAGGTTCTTGAATGATGTATTGAATGCAATTTAACCTTAAGTTGGGAAAAAGTCATTTTATGGTAATAAGCCGAATTATTTTAGGCCATGTGGTTTCAAAAAAGGGAATCGAGGTTGACAAAGCTAAAATTGATGTTATTGAAAAATTACCTCCACCTATTAATGTTAAGGGCATTAGGAGTTTTCTTGGGCATGTTGGATTTTATAAAAGGTTTATTAAGGATTTTTTAAAAATTAGCCAACCCCTTTCTAAATTACTTGCTCAAGATGCCCCTTTTGATTTTGATGAAAAATGTTTTAATACTTTAACACATTGAAAGAGAAATTGATAACTGCTCATGTTGTTGTTGCTCCTGATTGGTCATTGCCTTTTGAAATTATGTGTGATACGTCTAATCATGTTGTGGGGGCCGTCTTAGGACAGAGAATTGATAAACTGCTCCATGTGATTTACTATGCTAGTTTGACTCTTAATGATGCGCAAGTGAATTACACTACTATTGAAAAAGAACTGTTAGCTGTTGTTTTTCTCCCTGGATAAATTCAGATCTTACATTATTGGGTCTAAGGTAATTATTCATAGTGCTCACACAGCCCTACGATATTTGTTGAGTAAGTCACAAGCTAAATCTAGGTTAATTCGGTGGATTTTGATGTTGCAAGAATTTAATGTTGAAATAAAAGATAGAAAAAGGTGCGAACATGTAGTGGCGGATCACTTGTCTCGTCTTACTCTTACTGATGACACTCGTGCTTCTCATAAACACGAGCATATAATTGATTCTTTCCCCCATGAACAATTATTTGAGGTTACTTCAATTCCTTGGTATACCAACATTGTGAATTATCTTGCATGTGGAATTGTGAGAACTAAGCTTTCGTTTTAAGAGAAGAAAAGATGTTTATCTACTTGTAGGTTCTACTTTTAGGATGACCCGTACTTGTTTAGAATCTGCAAGGATGAAATTATCCAGAGATGCATTCCTGAAGACGGACAAAATGATGTTTTGGCTTTTTGTCACGAAATGCACTGTGGTGGGCACTTTGGAGGCCGTAAAACAACCTTTAAGCTTCTACAATCAGGATTCTATTGGCCATCATTGTTCAAAAATGCCCATAATTTTGGGCTAACATGCAATAGATGCCAAAGGACTGGAAATATTTGTAGGAGGAACGAGATGCCTCTGAATAATAACTTGGTAGTTGAAATATTTAACGTATGGGGTATTGATTTTATGGGCCCCTTCCCTAAGTCTTTTGGTTATGAATATATACTTGTTGCTGTTGACTACGTATCCCGGTGGGTTGAGACAATCCCCACGAGGACCTATCATGCTAACAGTGTCATCGAGTTTGTGAAGCAAAATATTTTAGCAGGTTTGGATTTCCGAGAGCTATCATTAGCAATGGGGAAAAATATTTTTGCAACAAATTATTCGAGAAACTGATGAAGATAAATGGCATCACACATAAGGTAGCTACACCTTATCATCCTCAAACTTCCGGGCAAGTGAAGACTACCAACAAACAGATAAAGGGGATTTTGGAAAAGACAGTAAATCCTACAAGGAAAGACTGGGCTACCAAGTTAAATGATGCGCTCTAGGTATATAGAATAGCTTATAAAATGGTTTTGGGAATGAACCCCTATAGAGTAGTTTTTAGAAAGCGTGTCATTTACCAGTTGAAGTGGAGCACAAGGCATATTGGGCTATCAAAGCAACAAATTTCTATTTGGACAAAGCAAGAGTCGAAAGGAAGTTGCAATTGTCTGAACTTGACGAGCTTCACAATGACGCATATGAAAATACGCGAACATATAAAGATAAAGTCAAACGGTTGCACGATAAAAGGATTATCCATAAAAATCTCCGACCAGGAATGAAGGTCCTTTTATTTAACTCACGACTGCGGTTATTCCCAGAAAATAAAATCGAGATGGAGTGGGCCGTTTGAGATCTTAGAGGTATACCCTTATGGAACGATAAAATTACTTAATCCAAGGACGCATGAATCTTTTAAGGTGAATGGCCAGCAGGTTAAGCCATACTTTGTGGGGTATCTCAAGCTGAAGAAATTGAAAGCATGAGGGTCGAAGAGGTCACTTAAGACCATGTTCAGGTATTGTCAAGCTAAGACGTTAAATAAGCGCTTATTAGGATGCAACCCAAGTTTTTTTCCCTTTTATATTTTTTTCTTTTTTTCTCGACTAACCGTATCTAATGGTTTGATTGAGTTTTTCTTTTTGTATAAGTACATATATATAATAGTTATTAAAATAAAATAAAAAAGAAAAATTGTCCAGGCTCGATCTTGTGCGCGTGCAGCGACGACAAATAAGCAGTTATAGCGCTGAGGCGCTTGTGCGTGAGCAGAAAGCGACTGACTTCATATTTCACAAATAAGGGTTTTGGGGGATATATTTTCATACCCATTTCGAAATCCCTCTCCCCTATCCGAATTATGTCTACCAAATCACAAGATTCAACCATCAAAACCACATTTCGTTCTGATTACTCAATTCTACTCGAAAAATCATGAATAGAAGGACCAAAAGGGCTCAAAATTAACAACCTATGGTGCAAGAAGATGACCCCATGATTTCGGTGGATTTAGCCGAGCAATTCAATGTCCCTTTTTCGATTTATTCTGAGAAGGAGGGCCAAAAGTACACTAGCCTACTATCTCGCGAGGTACCTCCATCTACCTTCTTGTCTATAGAAACATTGCAAGAATTGGGGTTGCTTGATGAATTTATGGGTTTTGTCAATTTTTTGGGATGGAAAAAATTTTCCCCACTCACTTCTAGGGTATTGATTGAGTTGGTACTTGAGTTTTATACAACATTGTATTTTTCGGATTCACATCTTATGGATTTTACATGTCGTTTAATTGGGGAGGAATGTGAAGTAAATTTTAGAGTGATGAAATCCATTTTTGGGCTATCTAGGCATGGTATTCGGGCAGTGCCCAATTCATTTATCCCAGCTGAATTTTGGGCAGACTTGATGGGTTGTTATAATTTTTCTACAAAGGGAACCCCAAATGGTTTTATTACAGATCCTGCCTTATACTTATTGCACAAGTTCATTACTCACTGTGTTTTTGGAAAAGATTAGAGTAGTTGGGTGACTATCTCGGAGTTGTTTTTCTATGGTGATTTCGTCATAACACCAAAATTTGCACTACAACATTCATCTTTGATACTCTCTACCAAAACCTTCCGAACCGTAAGCATAATCTAGGTTTGGGGGCACCAAATTTTTCAATTAGCTATTCATTTCAACGTGGTCCCCGATCATCTCGACCACATTGTTGAAATTCCATGTGGGTCCTTGAACACGACTTTGTTGAAAAATACGGATTTTCTCACGAAGGACGGCACCTTAAAGGACCCCGCCTCCCAGAAATATTCATGTAATGACATATGGAACCCGATGGGTATTCTACCACGACGATAGGAGCCAGTAGGGGAGCAGTTGGGACATATGGGCGAAGAGCATGGGGTTGATCCTGATATTCATCCTCCACACGAGGGACTACCACCACAAGTTGATCCATCTATAGCCGGCCCCTCCATTAGCACTAGTCAGGGCCCCACCACCGGTTGGGAGGTCGTTATGGGACGACTCGATGCTATGCAGAGCCAGTTTGACTACTTTCAGCATCAAATGGCGAGGCTCAATGAACTTATGAGAAACATGAATGTGAGGGTCGAGTCCATTGATGCTCGAGTCCAAAACATTGAAGAAAATTGGGTGAACATGTCTTTCTCGCCATTCCCGCCTCCACCACCTTCAGATACACAGCAGTGACACTTTTAGAGTTTTTTTTCTTTTTCTTTTCTTTCCTTTTGTGTGTGTTGCATGCATATTAGTGTGTTTCTATTTCTTGTTGTCATTACTATAGATTTAGTTGTTTCTATTTTGGTATTGTGTTTCCCTCCACATATGGCTTTTGTAGAATTGTAGGCGGAGGTGACTATGGTGCCATTTATCAATCATCGCATTTTTTTTCAGGGACGTATCTTTTTTCTTCTCTTTTATTTTACTCATTGAGATCATTGCATGATGTAAGTGCTGGGGGGACAGTTAGTCGTTGTTAAGAATTAGATGATTGCTTATGGTTAATTTTTGTCTTGCCTACTGATTGTCCCAAGTTTAATAAGGGTGTTGTTTAGTCAACTTGTAATAGATGTATTAATTTGTGTTTCAAATATGAAATGACTTTGTGAACTTGATACGTAGGATTTGACTAAGTCGTGAATTAGCCTTTGTGGTGAACGAATTAGGTAACGGTTAAACAATAGTCCGAGTTGTGGGGCTTGAATTACGAGATTTTATTGATGTGAATTAAGTTAAAACCATATTTTGAATTGTGTGTACACAAAATGGCTAGCCTTGCGGGAAAAAATGCATTTATAATAAAAAAAAAAGCATTATAGAGCTATATATATAAAAAAATGGAACAATCGAGATTATACTCATTTGGTTGAGTTGTTTAGTAACTAGGAGTATTCATGAGCCCCATGTTTGACTTTTACGTAAAACGGCTCAAACATGAGTATAGAAAACCATCCCAAGAGTCTTTGGAAAAATCCGAAGTTTATACCTATTAGAACAATATCTCGGGAGTTCTAGCAGGAAAAAAAAGAAAGAAAAAATCCATGGCTAGTAATTGCGTGATTTGTTATTTGAGTAAAAAGGGTTGCAACTTTTGACACAAATTTAAAATTTAGTAAGGAAGGCCAAATACTTTAATTAATGATTAACTTTAGCCGAGTGAGTTTATTGTGAAGGTTGGGGATCGATGAGAAATAATCCAAGGTAGATGGAACATGGTGTTATGGATTAATTGATTCTAAAATTGGACATAATATTTCTTGTTGAGTGTATTGCCATTATTATTTGCTTGAGGACAAGCAAAAGTCTAAGTGTGGGAGAGTTGTTTTGCATATTTTTTAGTACGATTTTTGTGTGTTTTTTCGTATTGTTTTGTGTGTGATTATGCATATTTTCGTGGCTTTAAGTATTAGTTATAGTGTCGCGTGTTACGTAGGGTATTAGTGTAATTTTTATAGGTCGTGGTGAAAAGAGGATCGAAAATGGAGAAAATGGGTACTAAAGGCAAACACCGGCCGACAGCCTCACAATAGGCGCGCAGGCGTGGGCGGACGACCAGGTACGCGGGCGTAGGATGACGGTTGAGCGTGCGGCATAGTGCGTGAACGCGTGCGGAGAAGCGGGTGCACACAACGGGACCGACTTACAGGTGCGCGGGCGCGTGGTTTGGTGCGCGGTCATGCGCGTTGGCTTGCTGAACACGAAAATTTCAAATTTTCTTCCGATTTTTGGCTCTTCCATATTGTTTAGAACTCTAGTCTTATAAATAGAAGTTGAGGACCCTTATTTTTGACACAATTTACTTCTTAACACTTTTAGACTCTAGTTTTCTCTTACTTTTCAACATTGGGATTGCTTGGGTTCTTCCCATTAAAGTTATTTTTGCGGCTTAATCAAAGAGTAATATTTCTTCATCTCTTTTGTCTGATTTCAATTGTTGGGTGATTATTATTGTTGTATGATAATGTTTATGATTGTTTAATTTCCTTCAATTGAGATTATGATCCAATCCCCAAGCATGAACTAATTTCCTTGTTCTTGGATTAGGATGATTTGATTCAAACAAACAAGCATGAGTATTGACTAATTGATTTGCTTTCCTGTGATAAATTGTTTTACTTGTTGATTAATTGTTTGGCCAACTCTTGATTGTTTTAAGGGAATAATTGAGATCGAGAGAAGATATTATTACTGCGACTAAATTTATTCAGGGGGTTAGATATAAATCAGAGATGTATTAACTAACCTTGGCTTAATAGAAATAGCAAATTATGTTGGGATAGCCCTAATCTGTGAATACGTAAGTTATCAGATCTAGGCCTAGTTTTTACATATTTGTTATATTTGTTAAACCGCGTGATGAATTAGTTGATATTCTGCTTGCAAGTTTGATGAGATGATTTCGAAATCCTAGACTTCCATTCATATCGTTCTTCATCAAGTTAATCTTGTTTAGTTTTAATTTGCCTTTTTACTCGTTTTTCTTAGTTAATTAAAATCACAAGTTTTGTTAGAGTGTTTAGGTTTATTTTATGTTAATTGTGTTGCATGATAATTATTTGTCGGCTAAGTCTTCCTTGAGAGACGACTTGTGGTCAACTTGCTACCCTACGATTGATCTCGTTCTCTTGTGAGGATTGCTAGATTTATTTTAGGTGTTTAGCGGTCGAACAATAAGTTTTCCTTGTGAACACGATTCACATAAATAATCTTTGGACATCATCATCTTCGTGTTTTCTAATGGATGCCCATTAGTGTGTTCAACAATCCTACGCATCATAGTTGTTCTGGGGTCTCTTAGCGATCATGCTATAACCCAAATATACCAGAATTCACCAGCTTCCAAGGCATGGTGGCGTAGGATTCAAAAACTTTAATTTGGACACAATACAATCCAGAAACTGTTGCTTCAAATTTCTCATGGATAATCCGTTTTTTCCATTTTATAGGATATGATACATATACACTCTTTATTATATTCATTTAGTGTCTCTAAGTGATAGTCATTATCACGCACGTCCTTAAAACTCAGTAGGTTTCTCTTTGATCTACTAGATAATAATGCATTTTCTATATGTAAGATTGTACCATTAGACATCACCATTGTTGCATTCCCGGAGCCATCAATAATCTCAATGGGTCCAGATATAGTTGTAACTTGTACTTTGCACAATTTCACACTCGAGAAATATACTTTATTTATTAATATTTAGTGCGTCGTTGCACTATCAAGTAGACATAGTCCTTTTTCTTGGTGTTTCCCATGTGTACATGGTACAATCATTATTTAAATTAATATTATATGATTATCAAAAACTCTATCTTTGAAACATAAAAATATCAATGTCCAACAAAAGTTCAAATGTAAAAGATTTTATTCTACAATATAACATACATAATCATCTAATTATTACAACGTACTAAAATAAATTATTACGGCAAACAGAGGAAGAATTGTGAAGACAAGAATCTCAATCAGAAGCCAAAATTGTCATGGAGTATATTCTCCAACATAAAGTAGGATAGTGTATATGAAGACCATTGTAATGAGAAATACTACCATTAAGTTAACCATTTTTGGAATGAAGAAAAAAGTGAAGTTTTAGAAAGATGAGAGAATATGTGTGAATTTGTTGAATGAAATGTTGGTATATTTATAGATAAAAGTTATTGTTCATAGCCATTTAATATGGCCGTTGGAGGAGAGAAATTAATGTGAAAATTTTGAATGAATGATTTGGTATAACTTTACTATATTTTATGATTGAAATATTAGATATAAGCAGATTTATTATTTCATATTAAAAGCTCAAAACCGGGAATGTATTATTCGGAACAAGTACAAAAATGGGTACAACAAACTTGATCTCGGGAATATATCATCCGAGAGAAATAACATACAAATATTAAATATATTTCTACTTTATCCAGTCGGCACCTTGTGCCTCATAATCCTCAAGAAAATCATATATATCGAGTGATTTCCAATCATGGGCATGATTTTGATCAAGTATAATTTCAGATGTGTAGGCCTCATTAGTAGTAGGTGGCTCCACTGCCTCAGTGGCATGTGTTTGAACATGTTTTGCCTTTATGTTTATTTAATTCCTGGTATATATTTACCAGGTGCTGGGCAGTTCGACATGTTTTGGCTCAATGTCCTGTCATACCACATTTGTTACAAAGATCACCACCAGTTCTTTCCATTGGCATTTTTCCTTTATCACGATTTGGCTGATTTGGATGCCCCAGTTTGATCATATAATCATTATGGCGGGAATAATGATAATTATCCCAATTATAGTGATTACGACCGCCATGGTCATATCTGTGAGTATTTTGATGTGGACCACCACATCCACGACCCCTGCGGCCACCACGCCTGGGTTTATACTCACGGCCTCTAGATCGGTCCCCTCCTCTACCGGAGTTAGCATGTGCTTCAGGAACTACATTAGACCCAGATGGTTGCAAATCGTGATTTCTCAACAACAATTCATTGCTTTTCTCTGCCGTGAGGAGAACCGAGATTAATTTAGAATATGTTTCAAATTGTCATTGTCTATATTGCTGTTGGAGCACAATATTCGATTTATATATAGTGGAGAATGTTTTCTCTAATTTATCATATTCAGATAATTTTGTCCCCCAAAGAGCCAGTCGTGACTCAATTTTGAATAATGCCGAATTATAGTCGGCTATGGACTTGAAGTCCTGCAACCTCAGTTGTTGCCAATCATATTGTGCCTGCGGGAGTGTTACAGTTCTGGTGTGATCAAATCTATCTTTGAGCTTTTACCAGAGCTCAGAAGGCCTTTCAATTTGTATATATTCATTTTTTAAATCATCAGATAGATGATGGCGAATAAATATCATTGCGCTCGCCTCATCTTTTATGATGGCCTCTTTGATTTTTACAGGCTTCAATTTTTCAGCCAGATCTTGACCTTGAAGGTGCAATTTAATATCTAAACAACATGATAAATAATTATCACCAGTTGTATCAAGGTTCTGGAATTTTTGTTTTTCGATACCAACCGTTTTCTACAAAGGAAATTAAATAAATTAGTACAAATATATTCAAATTTGAAATATACAAACCTTTTCTTGAGCAATAACTCGTGTTGATAACGTGTTATAAATAATCTCTATTTATATAATAAGATTGTTAGAGTAATATGTATTTTACGAAGTGTAAAAACTAAAGATTGTAAGGCTACTGAAATTGTGTAGAAGCAGAGAGTTTGCAAGCAATTATGATAAGGAAATTGTGTGTATTTTCGTTCATCCAATTACAACATTTATAGGCAAAAAGATATTGTTGCATCACATGATTTTTTTGCCAACTTTTACAATGCAATTGACTTGTAAATAGTAAGTGTCATAATGATCCACATGGATAATTATGTGAATAGTGGATGTGCTAAAAGTCCACACAAATGGACAACATGTCATAACAATGTAGACATATATATGCGTATAAGCTAAAAACAAGGGACACGTGGGGTGACCATATGAAAAACTTAAAAAAACATAAAAAATATAACTTATATTTTTTATTTTTTATTTTTTGATAATAATAAGTAAAATAAAAAATAAAAACGGGGGTCGGGGCCCAAATTGTTCCCTATCTCCGCCCTTCGCTAAAAACAAACTAATAATTTGATACTCGACTCAAAATCTATCATTAAAAACTCGTTTAATTCTGGTTCATTATGTTAACCTAATTAGTAAAAAATTAATAATCAATTATGTGTAATATATCAAGTAACTTGAGTTAGATTCATGTTCGGTTTGACTAAACTTCATTCAAGCTTATTAAACAGAACCAAACATAATCTTAAAACTAGATAAAAATTACACGTTTGAACAATGATTCGACTCATTTGGAATCTTTACACTCTTAAGTGAATATAGTAAATCGTCGGTTTGGTCAGGGTTTCAAAACATTTTCAAAAATGTGGAAGACTATTAATAGTCTATACAAAAATATCGCTAATCGTAGAATTTGAATCTAGTTATATAGTATTTTATTAGAGAGCACACACATGCAAAAATATGAGGAAAAGCTGGACAAAAGATAGCCTAAAAAAGTTGGTCTTATATTTAAATCTTACGAGTTGAAAGAATTTTTGCCTACCCCTACCGCTAATCTAAATTTATCATTCTAACACTACTACAAAATATAGATTTGACCACAGGACATTACATCGGTTCTTTTTGGAACCGATGTAAAAAGGAAGCGGTGGCATAATTGTAATATTTTTAAGAAATTTCTGATTGTTTAGTAAATAAACGATGTAAAAATAAAAATTTACGCGGTTATTTCAACCAACCGATGTAAACAAAATATTTTTTATCTGGTTACTATTTATGAGATGTGGATTTTCTTTATTTTACAGTGGTTACCTTTGTAACTGCGGTAATTGAATTTATACATCAGTTACTTAATTAATTAAAATTCTGAGAAGAAAAAAAAGTTAATTAATTTTTTTTTGAAATAGAAAAAGTTAATTAAATAAACTGTTGTAGGTTAATATCCAATTAAGTTACCCAAATCACGTATTATTTCTTAGTATCCATATCAGTCCCTACGCCCCTTCTCTATTTCTCTCCTCAAGCCGCCTCTTAGAGTAGAACTCATCTCCACGTTTTGCCGCTGATTAGAGTCAGCCTCATCTCCACTGAATTGCTACCGGTTATAGTCAGATTCCTCTCATCCACACCCAAATTTGTGGTAATTTTAAACCCTAATTTCCATTACTAGATTTTTTCTTTAATTTTTGTTAATACTTGGCACCAATATTAGTTGGTTTGTCCGTTTCCAAAGGGTTTAGAATATCAATCGGGTAAGGCAGCAACTTTGGAGCTCTCCCTCGCATCCGAACAACGTACAGGTTAGGGTTGTTTCATTGCTCTGGTTTTTTTGTTTTTGTTTAAAATACCCTATTTGGTTTGGCTATGCTTTTTGTTGATGGTAGAATGTTGTTATGTGTCAATTTGGTTTGGCTATGCTGAAGGAATAAACAGGTTCAGAATTTGCTTAATTATTGAAAAAAAATATATCTTGGGGTTCTTTTTTAATTTTCTGAGATTCAAGGGATTTTGAGGAAAATTTTAAAAAATTGCGTGGCCATTTTTGGATGAATGGTTGGTAGTTTTGAAAACAGGTAGTTTAGTTTAGGGAGAAATGGTTGGTAGGTCGCCCATGGTTTAGAATTTAGATTCCTTTTTTCCTTTTCTTGGTTAGGAATAGGAAAAAGAAAATGTAAATATGATATGCTATCATAATGAAATGGGATTTTATTATGTTGCTCTTCTTTTTCAACATTTGCGGACCTCACTTTTGAATGGGAGATTTAAGTTACATAGTTGTAATAATGTAGTCAACTTTTAGTGCTCCTTTAATGATTCTATCAATTTGTTAATAATGTAGTCAACTAAGGGGAAATTCAATTCATATGCTTGACTAGGGGTAAAACACATTATCTCGGTCTAATGTACTTGTAATTGGATATCACTTTGAGTCTAGATAAACAATTAACAAATTTAATTTAATTTACATTTCTTACCAAAAGCAGATTTTGAAGAACAAATGACAATTAATAATATTCAATACATTTCTAATCTTGTTTCGAAACTTCGACAACAGAGTTCATATAAAACTCAAGTCCTAATAACCAAGAGGATTAGATCTCCTTCCTAAACAAAAATGGATCGGAGTTGGATGAATGCAAGTCGCATAAGCGATGAGTATGAGAAAGGAGTTGAAAGTTTTTCGGAATTTGCTCAACGAAATTGACGAGAACTTGATGGAAAATACTATTGTCCTTGTATCAACTGTTTGAATGGGAGACGACGTGAAGATGATAAGATACGAGAACATCTTATTTGTGAAGGAATAAATAAGAACTATACAACATGGACATGGCATGGTGAATTGTTAGATATTCCAACCGAGCAAGCAAACCGATGAATATATGGACGATCGGTTAGAGGACATGATTCGTGACATTGGACAAGAGTCTTTTCAGCGAGCACACGTGTATGATACTTTAAAACTGATTCAGAGATACCTTTGTATCTGGGGTGTAAAAATTTCACACGGTTGTCAGCAGTGTTAAAATTGGTTAACGTGAAGGCAAGAAATGGGTGGAGTGATAAAAGCTTCACTGAATTGCTTGAGTTGTTGAGTGAGATGTTTCCAGAAAATAATACATTACCGACCCGTAACTATGAGGCAAAGAAGATATTGTGCCCGATGGGTATGGAGTACAAGAAAATACACGCGTGCCCTAATGATTGCATATTGTATAGAAAAGAGTATGAATTCTTGCGTAAGTGCCCCAGGTGTGGGGTACCACGGTACAAGGTCAAGTATGGTGATTGTACTAGTGATGAGAGCACAAAACAAGGTTCCCCATGAAGGTGTTGTGGTATCTTCCAATAATTTCATGTTTTTTGGAAGATGGTTGTGACGAATACAAGAAAACTGAGTAGTCCTCTTTTCCTAAGAATTTCCTAGTTGTAATTGTTATGATTTCAAGTTAATTTTTCATTAGTTGCTTTGAAAAATATGTTGATGCTTTTGGAATAACTAGTTATCTTATGCATTGAGACTTATTGGTGTGGATATATTAGACTAGTTATCTTATGTGACTTATTGGTGTGGATATATTAAACTAGTGTGGATATATTAGTGGTGTGGATATGTTACTTAAATATTCAACAGGCTTTGCAAGCATTATTTTTGCTCTACAGGGCGTTTTGTATGGGTTGCATTCGTGCATTGTGAAATTTAAAAAAAAAAGAGAGAGAATTTACATCGGTTGTGAAAATAACTGATGTAAAATATCGAAACACGTGACATCGGTTAGTGGTAAACCGATGTAGAAGGAAGTTCCTTTACATCGGTTCCTCTTGAAAATGGATGTACAATATCTTAATTCACATCCGTGTACATTAATAACCGTTGTCGTTTGTTCCCATTTGACATCGGTTATTTAAATAAAATGCAGTAAAATATTATTATAGACATCACTATTAGACATCGGTTAAACCTAACCGATGTAGAAGGGAATTGTCTACATCGGTTGCTTACCTGATGTTGAAAAGTTCCATTTTCCACATCGCCACACTCAACATCGGTTCAACAACCGATGTGGAAAGTCCTTCAGAACCGATGTTAAAAGTACAATCTGTAGTAGTGTAATTCTTTTCCCCATACATCCAAAAGTAAGATTATATTTTAGTTTCTTCTTTTTCTTTTCAAATTATCATCTCAATTAAAATAATAATTGATTATATTAGTAACTCTCTCCTTCTAAGAACAACCTTTTTAACTCTCATCTAAATCTCTGTTACCAGAACATAATATTTTTGGATAGGAAATTTATGAATTATGATTCATTGTTTTTTATTTTCGAACGATAGTTTTTTATTAGAACAACTCAAAAACTGGAATTACAACTACAAATGTAGCCAACTGGTTATGGGCCGATTGAATAAAAAAAAGCCAAACGGGAATTGACAAGACCAATTTAGATCCATTTCACAAACAAAAACTCCACACCCAAAACTAAAAACACTCCCATGCTGGGAGACTTCATCACTCCTTAATGGAGACTGCAAAATAATAAAAAATCAAAACCGGGCATGAGCAACCACTACATATTATAGAATAGATAAAACTGATCTGCCTACGAGTTTCGCAAATCAACTGAGAAAAGAAAAGACACAAGCAAGAAAACTACAACCTAGCAACAAATAAAAAACAAAACAACAACCTAGCAATCAAAGAAACAAAGGGTCTCTCCCTCCCCCAAATCCACAGCCACATCCCGACACCATCACTCCCGCAAAACTGCCACCATCGAATAGTTGGCCCACCACCACGAAAAAACACCTAAATCTCGGATCTTGAAATAGAGAAGAAAAACATCATACGGGGGTTCTGGCCGGCGACCAGAAAATTTTCGGCTGTCGCTGGCCTTTGTGGCGGTGCAAGAACCAAAATAGACAACATGCTGCCATTAAAGCTTCCATCTCAAATGAGAAGAAAGCAGCAAGGGAGGGGGAAGGGGGTGGGCGGGTGGTGAGGAGGGAAAAGGAGAAGGAATTAGGTTTTTGGGGATTTTTTAGAGAGAAGGGGAAGAGAAAGGTAGTATGATTCATTGAAGTACCATTTGAACATATATTGCATAATACATGATTGATCGATTCATTTACAAACAATAAATCATTACACATTATCAAGGTTGAGTCTCAATATTCTTAATATTGACCACACCATTGCATTAATGTAACACGACTTAGGTTTTTATCACTGTTTGATATTTTTTTTTTGATAAGTAAGCGAGGAAAAACCCTCACCTATTTACTAAAGTAATAAGATAAAACAACAAAGAAAATGTTCTAGAAAAGCAAAAAGTGTACAATAAAAAAGGCTTAAAGAAATATTTTAGACAGAAGACCAGAAAAAGACGTAATTTAAATGAATAGTGTCTGGTCCTAGAAGACTTGCGAGTATTGTCTTATCGCTCAGAGCTTGTGTGTGCATGAATAACTTCTTTTTATTGACCCCGGAGCTCCGTCCAAGATTTAGTGGCAACTATCGACGTAATTCTCTCATAGCTAATTATTGTTAGGAATCCATTATGGTTACTGGTGCCACAGGCTGGTCTATTATCACTCTTTGATATATTGTGCGACAAAGCTGATTTCTAAATCATATAATGCTTAGCATTTGATATATTGTGCGACAAAGCTGATTTCTAAATCATATAATGCTTGGCAATGAAAAGGATTAATCATTTTTAGGAAGGTCTCTTGTGAGACCGTCTCACGGATCTAAATCCGTGAGACGGAGCCTCACATGGTCCCCTACATTCTCTCTCATGGTCCCCTCTCTTTTCTCTCTCCACTCTCACCCACGTTTTCATCCTCTCCATCTTACCTCTCCTGTCCCCATTCCCCCTTCTCTTACTTCTCCTCCTCTTTCTCTCTCTCCTCTAACACATCCCACTTATCATGGTTCTCCCTCTCTCTATCTATCCTTACGTGTCCCATCTCTCTCACTTCTCAATTCCACTCCTCTCTTCTCCACATGCAAAGTTTTACATACAAAAATATAATATTTTTTTATTTATAAATATAATACTTATAACTCTAAAAATGTATATTTTCAGTAGAATTGATATTTTCTTAATAAAAAGTGATACTTTTTTGAAGTGGTATTTGTTTTAATAAGAAGTGATACTTTACAAATAAGAAATGATACTTTTTAATAAAAAATGATACTTTTTTTAATAAGAAGTTATATTTGTTTTAATAAAGAGTGATACTTTTTAAATGAATATGATATTTTTTAATAAAGAATGATGCTTTTTTAATAAAAAATGATACTTTTTAAATAAAAAGTGATACTTTTTGTATAAATAAGAAGTGGTATTTGTTTTAATAAGAAATAATAGTTTTTCAATAAGAAGTTATACTTTTTCCATGAGAAGTGATACTTTTTTTTAATAAAAAATTATATTTTTTTATTAAAAACTGATACTTTTTTCATAAAAAATGATACTTTGTTTTAATAAAAAGTGATTTTTTTCCAATAAAAAGCAATACTGTTTTTATAAAAAGTGATACTTTTTCCATAAAAAATGATACTTTATTTTAATAAAAATTAATATTTTCAAGTCTAATGTGATTCTATGTCACTGCCTAATATTACAAACATGTCATCGCCCCAAAATATGTGGAGGGTTACAGATGAAAAAATGGAGAAAAGGTCCAGGTGTTGAAATAACCGCGAGAGAGTTTTGTGGCAGGTGGAATCAATGACGTTTGTTTCCTCACTCATTTAATATTTTTTGTTTCTCTTGTTATGGATATTGTAATTTTTTATTTAAAAATAAAGAATAATTAATGGAATGAAGTTGTGTAGTGGAATCCATCTTTTTAATTGTGCTGCAATTTTTGTTATTCTTGTTTCTCTCTCTTCGTATCAAGAATGAAGAAGAGAGAAGATCAGTTTTATAAATAAGTGTTTGCGGGAATATCGGAACTGCAGGTTGCCAGCTAGCGGTTCTCGCCCATGCAAGAGCAGCAACATTTGTAGTTGGATCCTTGCCACCTTGACAAGCTCATGGGCTTGATGTGGATTTGTCTCACGAATTTATATCCGTGAGACGATCTCACATAAGTTTTTGCCATCATTTTTATAGTAATAATTATCAAATAAAAGAAGTATAAAAAGTCGTGTTAAAATTGAACCAATTTTGTGATTAAAACGAGTTGGAGTCATGTTTGGAATAATACAATTGATAATCATGGACTTGGGCCAATCATTGCACAAGCGCAAATTTTCGTGCAAGCGTTGGGTGATTGTGGCCCAACCCTAAAAATAAATTAAACTACTAAATACTAGATTCAAAATACATTGCTAAAAATGCGGTTGAACTCCGTTCCTCATAATAAATCCGGCTCGAACCTATTTTTCTATGTTGAAAAACATCAATTGACTTTGTACATGGTGCGTTTGGTTACTTTCTGTAATGAGGTGGATTAATTCTCATGATATTAAAATGGCTTATCCAATGGAAACAATCAAACCTATTAACTTGTTTGATCTTCAAATTCGGCCTTTGGATAGCCCATGAAATAATAAGAAGATTGGTTGGGCTTTAGAAATCACAATCCAAGTTGGGTCTTTTACCTATATGACCTCCATTTTATATTGAATAACCAAATTTACCCCGAATCAAAATTAGGGACCTTCGGTCGACTGAGGAAGGTGCTGTATCGCTCAAGGAGAAATTTTATCAGTGTAAGGTGAAAATTCAGGAATGGGCGGATCGTAAATTTCGATATCTTCCAAGACATATCAAGATGCAACGTAAGAGGCTCAATGAATTGAAAAAACATATCAATTGGAAAAACTCTAGGGCACAAGTCATTCAATTGGAGGGTGAGGTTGAAAAATTGGCGTATCAGGAGGAAATTTTTTGAAAGCAAAGGAGTCGAAATAATTGGCTGAAACATGGCGACAAAAATACTCCGTATTTCCACGCCCAAGCTTCCAAGCGCAAAGCTCAGAATACGATCAGAGGATTAGTATCAAAGCAGGGGGATTACGTGACGGATAACGGGGCGATGTTGGCAATCATCTCGGATTACTTCAATGAAATATTCACAACGAGTAATCCGACGGAGGTGGAATACGAGGAAGTCTTACAGTGCGTGGATAGAAAGGTAACGGATGAGATGAATGAACTTCTATGTAAAGCTTTTGATGCAAAAGAAGTTAAGAAAGCGCTTTTTGATATGTGTGCGGACAAAGCGCCCGGACCCGATGGATTTTCGGCATTATTTTACCAGAAATATTGGCCCGTTGTAGGGGAGGATATTACAAAAGAAATTCTGCACATCCTCAACGATAATGGCAGCTTAGTTGGGTGGAATGAGGCGACGATAACTTTAATTCCGAAGGTTAGTAATCCTCTTCTTGTGAAGGAGTTTCGCCCTATTAGCCTTTGTACGGTTTTCTATAAAATCGTGGCCCGGGCTATTACTAACAGAATTCGAACAGTGCTACAATATGTAGTGGATGATTTTCAGAGTGCATTCATACCGGGCAGATTAATCACGGACAATGTAATTTTGGGATTTGAATGTATTCACTGGATTCGCAATCATCGGCAAAGTAATAGGGGTTATGCGGCATTGAAATTAGATATGAGTAAAGCCTACGATAGGGTCGAATGGGGGTTCTCGGAAGCGATCCTTACAAAGCTCGGATTTGCGGATCAGTGGATAAAATTAATGATGAACTGTGTAAACTCGGTTCAATACTCATTCTATTTAAATGGGGAGGTGGTAGGTTCGGTTATACCGAGTAGAGGGTTGCGACAAGGGGACCCGCTGTCGCCATATTTATTTGTGCTATGTGCCCAAGGGCTTTCTTCGATGTTCAATTACCACTTGGGATCGAGATGGATAAATGGTGTTCGAATAGCCCCGCGATGCCCCCCGATTTCTCATTTGTTCTTTGTCGATGATAGCTTGATATTTTGCAGAGCCTCCAAAGAAGAATGTAGCCGTGTAGCAGACATACTCAAATCGTATGAGAGAGCATCGGGCCAGTTGATCAATTATGATAAATCTGCGATTACATTTAGCCCGAACACAAAAGATGAAATAGTGGACTTCTTCAAGACCACCTTTACGGTACAAGTAGTGCAAGGACATGAGGTGTATTTGGGCTTACCTACGATATCATTGCGTAGTAAAAGGTTGCAATTTGGCTACTTGAAAGAGAGAATTTTGAAGCGCATTGCGGGATGGAGTGGCAAATTTTTTTCGGAGGGTGATAAGGAGGTAATGATTAAATCGGTCTTACAAGCTATACCGACATATGCCATGTCGTGTTTTCAAATTCCGCGTTCAATATGCGAGGAGATAGAACGTGCATGTGCGAATTTTTGGTGGGGCATGGAGGGAGGTAGTCGAAAATTGCATTGGAAGAAATGGAGGTGTTTGTGTCAGCCTAAAGGATTGGGGGGTATGGGTTTGAGGAGTTTAATAGAGTTTAACAAGTCGTTATTGGCTAAACAAATTTGGAGAATTATTCGGAAACCGGATAGCTTGGTGGCCCGTGTTCTTAAGGCTCGCTATTTTCGACATGGCGATATCATGGACGCAGGCTTGGGCTCGAAACCGTCGTATATATGGAGATCGCTGTTGTGGAGTAGAAGTCTGTTAGAAAGTGGTTTGAGCTGGAGAATTGGTGATGGTCGGTCTGCTCGAATTTATAAGGATCTATGGGTCCCATCGCTACAAAGTAAAATTCCTAGAGGGCCTGTAGGAGGGCTGGAAGAGGAGACGGTCGACAGGCTGATGAAAGGTAGCTCATGGGATGCAGAGTTGATCCGACAGACGTTCCCGCAGCATGTGGCAGATGGGATCTTGCAGATGCCAAATCCTAATCCCAGGCGGGTAGACAATAGATATTGGAGATTTGACCCGAAAGGAAAGTACTCGGTTAAGTCGGGATACCAGGCGGAGATGGGTTTCTTTCAGACGCACGAGCATAGCTCTTCTTCGGAGATGAGTAAATGGTGGAAGTTTATCTGGGCGTTATCCATTCCGGCTAAGGTGCATATTTTTTGGTGGAAGGTGTCGCATAGTATCATTGCAACTAATGCGAATTTATTGCGACATCATGTGCCGGTGACGGGGGGTTGCACCATATGCCATTTCAATAATGAGTCCACAACACATTTCTTGTTCTTTTGCCCTGTTATCAGAAGGATATGGAAGGAGGCTGGGTTCTGGGATTTATTAAAGGTGGCAAAAGGTGGAGACATTTGGGATGTGAATTTTTGGATGAAGGATAAGCTGAGGAAGGGGCAATTTGAGCTGTTTGTTTGCACGGCATGGGCTGCATGGAAGGAAAGGCAGAGATACATCCACGCGAGCGAGCAGACCTCTATAGCATCGAATGTTCGCTGGGTGGGTGCATTTCTTGCTGCATACCAGGTGGCACAGAACGATGGCAGCTGCAGTGCTGTTGGGGAAGTTGGAACCGGAAAGGATAGCTGGAGTAAACCATCTTCAGGGTATTTTAGATTGGATGTGGACGCGTGCTTCAATGCCAAGGAAAACCGTTTCGGTACGGGTGGGGTGATTAGGAACGATCTGGGACAAGCTATTTTGGCATTTGGAAAACACTATGATAAATTGGAGAGTGTCCTGGAGGGTGAATTAGTTGCAATAAAGGATGGGTTAAACCAGGCATTTGGCAAGGATATTGGGCCGCTTTTGGTTTCGTCGGACTCGTTGATGGCAGTGCAAGCACTCACAACCATTAACGAGGACCTCAGTTACAATGGGATATTGATTCATGATATTCAACATTCTTTGGCTTCTTTTGGAGTGACTACAATTTCACACGTTCGGCGCACGGCTAATAGAGTTGCTCATAGATTAGCTTCATTTTCCGCTTTTTCTTTATCGTCGTTTTGTTGGACGAATGAAGATTTTCCCCGTTGGGTTGAAGAAATTGTAATAGCTGACATTTCATAATTATTAATAAATAGCTATGCAATTCTCTCAAAAAAAAAAAACACCATCCATTTCATCTCTGTAAACAATTCTCCCATCAAATAAGTTATAATCCTTTAATAAAATTGAGTCACAAAATCGGAACCTCAAACAATGTTGATAATCTGCAATGACTTTTTAACTAAGAGGGTGTTTGGCTAAGCTTATTTAAAACATCTTATAAGCTCTTACATCTGATAAGCTGTTTTAGGAGCTTATAAGATGTTAGATTTTATTTTAAAAATAAGTTGTCAGAGGGTTTGAATAAAATAAGATAGTTGAGCTTATAAGCTGTTTTTATATCTTAAAATTATTAAGTATATTTTTATCTTTTGAATGTTTAAAATAAGGAGTTTATAAGTTCTTTTAAGAAAAGTTGGGGTGGATGTACTTTTTTTAGGAGCTTATAAGCTCTCTAACATCCTATTTTTAGAGCTTATAAGCTCTTTTGGAAAAAAATTACCAAACACATTTTAAGAGCTTATAAGCTCATAAACATTTTATAAATCACAAATCTTATTTTAGATGACAAAATTTAGCACACAGTTAACAATACCTACCTCAGCTGAAACTGATGTAAATCTGTAAAAATGGGGAAGAAATGTATAAGAAACCAGTTGCGTTTCATGCGGACAAGCAATCTAACAAATCTTCGGCAAGTAAACACCTATTACGGCAGGAGAGACGACCTAGAATCAGGAATTGCAACGGGTCTTTCATTTGGATTCTATAAATGAGGGCTAAAACGGTAATTCAATTTTTAATAAGGTATGCCTTATTGAAGTGGATATTGGATTTGGATCCAGGGGGTGGTGGGATACAATTTCCAAGTTTCTGCCTTATTAGTTACCGGGCCTAATTATTTTCTTGGGCTATCAACTGCTGAACCAAACCTTTTAATGCAAGGGATACCATATTAAATCTTGAGAAAATTACACAAAATACCATGATTTTTAGAAAAAAGATAAAAATACCAATCCATCACAAAAATACCCCATCCGCTCCATCCCATGACAAAAATACCCTACCTGCTCCACCATTTTGGTAATACTTCGTCTTCTTCGCTGTGATAATACTCCAGAAAATGTCGAAAGCCGATTATCAGTGGAACTACGTCGCACAGGATCAGGGCATCGATTTCTTCAAATCCTTGCTCGAAACGGCGTCGGATAGGATTTGCAGCAAAACAATTTTGTGTGCCCTAGAATTGCTTATTCAAATTCTGGAGGCGTCGAAAAAATCGAGGCTGAAAGCGATCGAAGCGGGAGTGATTTGCACATTAATTGAGCTTTTGCCCGATTCGAACAGATCGAGATGTGAGAAAAGTCGGATTGATAAAGTTGTTGTGTGAGTCTTGTTGACGGGAGATTGGCGTTTATCGAGCACGGATTGGGAATCGCGGTTGTGTCGAAGAAGATGATGAATGTTTGAACAGGCGGACGAGGATTGGGGTGAAGATTTTGTGGTTGATTTCGAGTTTTCATCCGACGGGGTGAGGCTCGCAAATTTGTTTGATGAAATGTCGGCGAAGACCGAGGTTAAACCCAATTTTCTGTGTTCTTTTATTATTTTGTGATTTGAAGTTTTTCGTTTGTTTCGACGTTGTTTAGAAGTTGTTTCTTTTATGTTTCTTTTGTTCTTTTATGTATTTTCCATTTATTTGTTCTTTTTTATTGTTTTTGATTTGTTGTGTTATCTATCTGACTGTGTATCTTTTTTTATTTCTTTTGTAGTGAATGTGGGATTTTTGTTGCTTGTTATGCCGAGCACTTTATTGGTGAGAAAGGCTCAGTCATCTGCTTCACAATCATGCTAAGTTGAAGCTGCAAAATGGTGATGACGATGACAACGACATTGAGTTTCTACCTCCACTTCCTAATGATTTTAGAGAATTGTTGTTATGTAAATCTTAATGATGGTGTAATCAGTTGAAACATAAATGAAACATGTAAGAAACAATTGTGAAACAGGGGATCATGTGATAAAAGTTTGTAGTAAATTGCTTTTAAATTTAGAGAAATAGTGTAGTTTTTCCCCATATACTCTTCATTTTTTTTTGTCATCCTTGTAAATGTTGATCTTGCTTCATTTCGATGTCTGCATGCCTAATCTTGAACTAAAGATCTCACGTACTCTAGCAAAGTTGTTACTAGTAGGTCTTTCCCCGCTACAATTGTTGCATTCAATAATTCTACGATGTTGGAAGTCAATACAAATTATTTTTTGGTCTGACAGTGGAGTCGTGTCCATTTCTCGTAACCGATGATGGACAAGTAAGCTCAAATTTTCTGAATTGAATTTGTTGTTCCAAGATTTCTTTTAGGGTGTTGAATGTGCAGTCCATTGGAATCAGTATTCTTGTTATCTCAAAGTTGGTATACTCTCTATTTTCTTCCCATTGTCCATTGTGGCATATAACAACTGAGATTTTCTCCATGCAACTGTGGAATTCAATGAAAAGTTGGCTAAGTGAAACATATAAGAAACAAAAATGAAACATGTATGAAACAACAAAGAAACAACAAACATGTTTGAAACAACAAAAAAACCAACGCAAAAAATTAGCGGAAAATGGGTATTTTTGTCAAAAATCAGCGGAAAATGGTATTTTTGTCAAAAATCAACGAAAAATGGTATTTTTCAGTGATTTAGGCTGGAAAGGTGGGTATTCATGTTATTTTCCCTTAAATCTTTCCCAATCCAGCTTATTAACCCCAACCAAAAGCACCCATACAATATAAAATAGTACAGTTTCAATTATTTCTTTCCATTTTATAGTTTATCCAATAGGTTTTACCCAATCTTCGTTAAGCCAATTGGTAAATAAAAAAGCCAACAATTTGGCTGGTTGGGCTGGGAATATCCTAGCCCAATTTAATCCACTCCGGGCTAGTGAGCCGGCTCGCCCAAATACAAAAAATACATAAGTTTATTAAAGAGAAAATTACACAAAATACCCTGATTTTTAGAAAAAAGACAAAAATATCACCCCATCACAAAAATACCCCACCCGCTCCATCCCATGACAAAAATACCCTACCCCTGCTGTCCAAGTACTTGCGTTTACAGAGACTATGTTCCTAAAGCCCTGAAGCCTCACATCTCCAAATAATCCAACTCCCGGATTTTCCAGGAGGAGTCGAGGCGTTCGAACTTTGTGCGAAATTTTGCTATAATATCACAATCAGTCTCAGTGCCTACAACATTGTCTCCATCCGTTGTGCAGCAGAGTACCTACAAATGACCGAAGATGTCGAAAAGGGTAACTTAATATTCAAGATTCAAGTCTTCTTCAATTCTTGCATCCTCAATGGATGGAGGGACACAATCGTAACTTTACAAACCACGAAATCGTTCCTTCTATGGTCCGAGGATCTTGGAATAACGAGTCGGTGCATTGAAGCCATCGCTTCAAAAGTTTTAGCCCACCCCAAAAATTGAACTTATCACACAGCTATTCGAGAAGAGGTGATAGAGACGATGTATCGTGCAACGGATCGTATTTGCATTTCGAGTTTTTATCCGACGGGGGTGAGGCTCTGCAATTATTTGATGAAATATCTCAAGTGTGTGTGCGTGCAAGAATATGGAGTTTTGGAGTTAGGAGTTAGGTGGTGTTTAAGTAGAGAGGAGAGGGTAACATGTGAGTCATGCATGAATTGCATGCAAATTGGAATTTCTCCGTTCAAACTACTTAATTAAATCTCATATGTGTATCATGTTGTTGATCATCTACTAGCATGACCAATTTTGTTTCATTGTTGTTTCATTTTTGTTTTTAGTTGTTTTTTTTGTTGTTTCGATGTTTCAAAACAACTTTTACTTATTTTTTTGCTTTTTTTGTTCATGTATTGTTTTGTACATTGTTTCTATTGTTTCTGTGTTGTTCTATAATATTTTTAATGTTGTTCTAATAATTCTTTTGTTGTTTTCATGTAGTTTTCAATGTGTAGATACAATTTTTACCTACTTTTAAGCTCTTTTTATTCATGTGGTATTTTTTGTAGGTCCCAAGGGGTGTGAGTGTAAGGTTTAGAAGGGGGGGGTTGAATAAACCTTACCAACTTTTCGATTTAGTCCTTTTAAATATTCAGAGTTAATACTTCACAGCTGAGTCCTTGATGGACAGCTAAGTTAGTTAATCAGCAGAGTTAGTTATTCAACAGACTCGATTGAGTACATTGATAGAATAACTCACTTTGTTTTGACTAAAGACTTAACTCATTTTGTGATTTATTTTCAGCGGAAGACTTTACACCCTTTAATATGGTTTAGTACTTAGAGATTATCAAATGGATGGCAAATTTATCAGCAGAGTTAAATAAATAAGATGCAGGAAGTAAAGTGCTGAAATGTAAATGATACGATAAGTTTTTCTAGAGGTTCGAAGATGGGGTAATTCTTCTACTCCTCTCTTCTCCAACTCTGGAGGAATCCACTAGGTATTGATCGGTATACGAGTGGTAAGTCCCGATACAAATCTTGATCACACACAGTGACTTGATCCTTTGGGACTCGAGTCCGGAGATGCCTTGTTCACGCAGTGGCTTCTCGTCACGACTCGGAAGCCTTCTTCACAGGCGGCTGCTTTGCTACTACTGACCCTGACTCACTTGCTCAAACTCTTTGGATTTGATCACGAAGCCCTCCAAAAACTTGAGACGGTTCAACCTTGAACCTTCCTACAATCCTCCGTGGAATGTAGACCCCTTGATTCTTCAATAATTTCCTCTTCAACTGATTGAAGTTATCTTTCCTTCCGGTGAGTGTTGGATCGATTTTTTCTTCGTAATGTAGGCTTGAGGATTAATCTTGAATGATTTGAGAATAATTTTTGGTTACAGATTCAAATGTTTGCTTGAATGTTCGTGGTTCAAGTAACCTTCTCTGAGTCATTCCTCTGCCTTTTATAGTGATCTTTCAAAAATCGCCCAGTTGAAGAGATAGGCTTATTTTTTTGAAAGTCACTTGTGGTCGTTGGCTTGTCTTGTTGCGGTCCTTGGAATTGCCACTTCCTCGTATGAATTGTTCTTCAACTTTTCGAGTTCGACATAGTGCGTGCTTCCCATTGGTTTATTCCTTTTGCACGCTTCTCGGGGACCGAGCACTTCGAGAAAAGTAATATGGAGGTATTACTTGTTTAAGTAATTCCCTTGATTTCTGTGCAACGGATCTATTCCAGTTATCTCGACTTGACTGCATTTCCTTGCTTTCCCCAGGTGACTTAGAGTCAGCTTCCAATCATTAGATGACTCTTCTGTCACTTCAGCTTGAGACTTGGCTATCTTGAGTTGACTTGACTGATACTCTACTCACCGCATCTCATTTGCTCCTTCATCGAGTTCCGTCTTCTCTTCTTTGCCATACTCAGCTGTCTTGCAGCGGAGTCTTCCTTCTAGTCTCCAGTTGTCTTCTTGCATGTTTAGGCATAGCTGACTTAACTCAGCTTGACTAGCCCTATTTATTACAATGCAGTTTACAACGAAAATGGGGTGCCAACTTCCTATTCTAAGTTTTACATGGCATTCATCAAAATCTAAACAATAAATTTCCCAACATTTTTAATATTTTTTACGTTATTTCTAGGTTGTTTCCATACTGTTTTTAATGTTGTTCTTATGTTTATTTGTCGTCTCCACGTAGTTTTCAATGTGTAGATACAATTTGTACCTTTTTAAGCTATTTTTGCTCATATTGTGTTTTTTATATTGTTTCTAGATTGTTTCTATCTTTGTTTCTTGGTTGTTTCTATGTGTTTTATGTTTTCATGCATTGATCAAAAATTGAATTTTATTTTTTTACTCATGTTGTTTCTATATTATTTTTCAAATTTGTTTGGTTTTAATATTTGTTGTTTTATGTGTATATTTCTTGTTTTTTTTTTATAAGATTTCAAGTATAAAATGGATTATTTGGGGCAAAATTTATTTTTATTTGAAATTTGATTAGAAGAAACATGTTTGAAACAACAAAGAAACAACAAACATATTTGAAACAACAAAGAAACCATCGCAAAAAATCAGCGGAAAATGGGTATTTTTGTCAAAAATCAGCGGAAAATGGTATTTTTGTCAAAAATCAGCGGAAAATGGATATCAGATGGGATTGGGTATAGAAAATAGGGTATTCATGTCATTTTCCTTTATTAAATAACTAATTCAATAAAACTAAATGATAATATCAATGATAAATTCCAAATCATAAGGTTCAAGTTCTAACAAAATCTAAAATATATATAGACAAACTTAATAAGTTAAAATTAAAAAAAATTCGTCTAAAAAATCAAAAGTGTTAACGAGAATTATACTAATCAAATTTCAACCAAGTTTAAGTATCTAATTCACATATTGAACATATGCTCTCTTTCTTTTTCTTTTTCGAGCAGCTAACCCATCACCCTTCGCCAAAATCCATAATCGGTAATTTGCTCCATTTAGCCTCCTTATTGACGGGCCATTAAACTTTCAACCCGTCCCAAGTTGACTCATGGGCCTGACCCATTTTGTGTTAGTTCATCGGAATCAAACTGAAACAAACTTTTAATTCATATTGAACCGAAGATTTAATTTAATATTAATTTTCAATTTGGTTCGATATTTGGGTCTGCTTTACGTACAAAACTGAATTCTTTTTTTCCACTTTAATTTTGTGCATCATTTTTTTTTTTTGTTTTTTAGGTTTACCTTGACACTGCTTCTGCCTTGAGCCCATTGAACTCTTGTTCTCCCACTTTTGAGTTTTCCGCCAGACTATACCAGCACACCAGAAGTGATAGAGCTTTTCAGCCACTGTCTGCCTCCGTCCGTCATAGTTGAGCCGCTCCACCGATCACCACCGTCCTTCTGCTCCGCAAGTTCAAAGCTTTATTTCCCGCCGTTTTAAAAACACTGTGTACTGTCGAAGAAACTATTAACAGAGACATCGGGTTAACAATGGAAGCCGAAGTAGTACTTGCCTCATCCCCAACAGACGCCGGGGTCAGCTGCTGGGACCTCCACACCGGAGCCGAGCACCTCCGCTACAAGTCGTGCGCCTCCTCTCCCCACGGCCTTGCCTCCGTCGCCGGCCGTTTCCTCGCCTCTTCCCAGCTCCGTGACCGCAAGTCTTCTTCTGGATCCATTCTCTATTGGTCTTGGAACAAGGTAATATTAATTTTAATCAGATTTACCCCCACGAGCAAATGCGTGTATTGTTCTTAATGTATTGGAAAGGAAAGAGTTGTAGAGGAATGAAGTCTAGGTGTTTTCATATAATTCCTTTGTTTTGTCACCCATTTCTGGGGTGATTTAATGTATCTTCAAGAGGTGAAATATCCTAAGTAGTATAATGTGGTGCAAATTTCATGTTTTTATGGCGATTGATATGTGCTTGGGATCATTGAAGTCTAACACGACTGACTTTCATTTGGGAAAGATTGAGCAATACTCAATTTAGTTTGTTGTAAATTTTGCAGCCTCAGGTTGAAGTGAGGAGCTTCCCAGCAGAACCCATAAAGGCCCTTGTCTCTAATAGTCAGGGAACTTATATTGCTGGTGGAGGTGTTTCAGGGGATATATACTTTTGGGAGGTGAATTATATTAAATAGTATCTCATATTGGTGCTTTAGTTATCGCTTAGTGGATTGTCATGACTCAGTATCTTTCTTGATGTTGTATAATTGTAGGTTGCAACTGGGAAATTGCTTAAGAAGTGGCATGCGCATTACAGAGCTGTTAGCTGCTTGGTATTTAATGACGATCAGTCCCTTTTGATTTCAGGGTCGGAGGATGGATGTGTTCGCGTTTGGTCACTTTTCCTGTATGATCCCCTTCAGTCTGTGTTTACTTGTGTTGCAAAATTTGTTATGTGAGTACTAAATGGATGTTCTTATACTACTTCAGGATATTTGATGATGCAAGGAGGGAAGAAGCCAGGCATCTGTTTGAGTACAGTTTCCATGAGCATTCTTTGAGAGTGACTGATGTTAAAACTGGCTACGGTGGATCTAATGCAATCATCGTGTCTGCTTCTGAGGATCGCACATGCAAGGTTCATCATATAATGTTCAATCAATATTTAATGCCATAAAAATACATCACTATTGGTACATCTGATGCTTAATTTCAGGGAAAAACGTGTTTTGAAGATGATATAAGCATATTTGTAAAATGACCCATGGGCCAGTGAACTTGTTTATTGCTAATTACTTAAGTTGGAAACTGATTTGAGCAATATCATCACAGCACTCAATGTATTCCTGAGTTATTTTCTTGATCTTGAATTCATCTTATAGCATACTGTAATTACCGCATCAATCATTGACTTTCAGTGAATCCGCTCTTTATCCTAGGTGTGGAGCTTATCTAGAGGCAAACTATTAAGAAATATTGTCTTCCCTTCGATAGTAGATGCAATTTCTCTCGATCCTGGGGAGCATGTCTTTTATGCAGGTAGTAGAGATGGTAAGATATACATTGCGGCATTAAATTCTCCAGTAACCTCCAACAGCAATTATGGATTACATATAATTGGTTCACTATCTGAGCACAGGTTAGTCAACTTTTAAATAATTTCAGGTTTCTGCTATTTGGGATTTGATGTTTGGAATCCATTAGTTACTCATTTCTTTTTCACCCATGCACATTACAAAGTCGCCTGAATTAGTTTAAGGTGACTTGTTTGCCTACTTCACTCATTAAGAGATATTGCCTGTTTACTCCAAATGGTCTTTATTGGTTCAATGAAGAATTGAAAAAGGTGACTGGCGGTTTGTACCACACTAATTGTGTCCAGGACATAAGTTTAATTTCATAGATGTCTAACAGAACGTTAGTTGGTAAAATAGCAATGGCCTTTCAGATTTTCATAGTTGCAACTCTGAATAGAACAGCTAGATTGTTCTGTTAAGATGTGTTTAGAATTGAATTCTTCTTGATTTGTTATCAATGTGTGCTTGACCTTGTTAAATTTTCTGAATTGTCCATTCATTATTTATTTTTATAGATATCTAACAAGATGTTAGCTGTGTACATAGCAATGGGCTTTCAGTTTTGAATAATATTTCAGAACTAGAACGGTTAGATTATTCTGCTAAATTGTTTGAAGTTGAGTTCTGTATGATGTTTTTAGCATTATGTGTTTAACCTGATTATTTTTCTTAGATTTTCTGAATACTGATGGACTTACTTGGTCTATGAAACAGCAAAGCCGTAACCTGCTTGGCTTCTAGTGCTGATGGATTTCTATTAGTATCTGGGTCAGAGGATGGCATGATTAGAGTGTGGGATACTAGAACTCGAAATATTACTCGCATCTTTAGACATACAAAAGGTACTGCACATTAACTTTAGTGATAATTGTTCAGTGAAAAAATTTCTGCACAGTTTGCCTTTTATTTCAGTTCCATTTATTCATTATTGGATGGCATTAATTACCACACAGTTCATAGTTACTGCAAAATCAGTTGGCCATATAATGAAAATGGCTGAATGTGCTGATGAATTAGGTCATGTACTTATTCATGTTCATAGCAATTTGCAGTGTTTGGTTAAATATGACTTGTAGTTCCTTAAGCTCAAGCTTGATCCCGTGATTCTCAACGTACAGATTGTTTCATATTGCTATAGTATTACTATCGCTCATATAAAATTAGTTGCTCCAACTTGAATTATTTCTAATAGTTGCTTCATGTATTCAAGAAATGCTGAACTCTTCACAGAGAATTAAAATAGTTAGCTAGTCGTATTACCATGTATGTTGGGGTGCTTGGATGACAGCGGCAGATCTATTAAGGGGAATGGGGGTACAGTTGTAACCCCAATTTTGAAAAAATCATTAATAATCTTTAGTTAAAAAAGTAAAGAAAATAGTTTTGTACCCCTATTTTTACAGAAGTAATTGAAAATTTTAAATAATACAATACAAATTTCAAAAATTAAAAATTAACTTAACAACGCGAATAAATAAAACACATAGTAAAATCAACAAAAAAAAAATATAATAAAATCAATAGTGTTACCAAAACTAGTACTTATATATATATATATTAATTTTTCATGTATTGTTACCCTGGTCAGCCTTTGCAAAAATATATGCCTCACTTTACACATACGAACAACTTTTAAAAATAGAAATGCATCCAAATTTACTACTACAATCTTGAAAAAAAGTATAACACAAATCTTCATACTTATTATATATGAATATAAACATGGCTAGAACATAATGTGCGATGAAGTTGCACCTTGTGCGATTTTATAAAAACCGACTTTCAAATGTCAAAGACAAATATATAGTCTTGAATGTATTTTATATGATTCGATGTATGATATTTTTCTTTTTGACTTTATCAATAAAAAATATTAAATAGTATTACCCACCTAATGATCGATCTTTATTTTAAAAGTATTACAATATAGGAGTTAAAATTCATAAATTAAATATTAGGAAAATGTACATGCCATTGTACAAAAGAGAGGTCTCACATATATAAACACTGTGCATTGCATGGGGTCTCATATAGTTATACGTTAACGATTTGCAATCGTACCTTTTATTTTAATGAAATTTAAACAATTTTTATGTGCATGTTTTTTTTATCTATCGTACCCTATTTTCAAATTTCGGATCCGCCACCTGTTGGATGAGGAACTTGAATGGATCATGAGGGAACCTGGAATTCATCATGTATTAAGTTAACCACCTCAAAGGTGAAACCTACAATTAAGGTAAGAGGATTAATACATCAACGGCTTCCACACTTGAGATGTTTGGCGATATATTAGTTGTTAGACAATAACATCGGTGGGACTCGGTGCAAAGATCTCTCTGGGCGTATCCCCAAAGGCAATTTGTTTAACACTGGATCTTCATTTACTTGAGATAGACCTCACCGCATTGCTCTTTGTTACTATAGAGTGTATTGTTGTCATGCACCATGGAATGTCTAAGCTTTGGCCGAAAGTGTTTGCACTTGTGACATTAATGGAGTAATGATGGTATATCAGTTTGTTATGACAATTTGAGAACCCGAGCGTTGTATTGGACACGAATGACAATTGTTGGTCCTGTATCTCGATTCTTCATTTTTCGCTACACCTTTTAGATGGCTTTGAGACGCCCAGTGCACACCATCTCACACATGTAATATCTTGATATGCGAGACTTTAGCAGATCTATGACTCATGTTGGACACAATCTTCTCTGTTTGTACGTGAAGAGAGGAAAAACTAAATATGTTTCGTGTATTATTCAAACTTGAAGATATACAATATATAGGCGAGTCTCCCAACATAAGTCGGGTTTTAAGGAAAAGAAGAAAAACATCACTACCTATATTAAGGTACTAATGGGCCACTATGTTTCCACTAAGTCATTATTTTACAATATCTTAACACTCCCCTCAAGGTGGAGCATATACATCATATGCATCCATCTTGTCACATATATAAGTTATCCGAGGGCCTCGTAAAAATTTAGTGAAGATATCGCGAGTTGATCTCTAGAGTTGACAAATGAGGTTCTCGATGATTCCAGAGAGAATATTTTCTCTAAGGAAATGACAATCGACTTCTATATGCTTCGTCCTCTCGTGAAAAACTGGATTGGAAGAGAAGTGTAGAGCTGACTGATTATCACACACAAGCTTCATAGGGCCAATGTCACAGAAGTGTAATTCTTGCAGTAAGTGTTTTAGCCACAAGAGTTCACATGTTGCATGAGCCATAGCTCGATACTCGGCACGCTCAGATTTGATCGAGCAACAACGGTCTGCTTCTTGCTCTTCCATGAAATCGGGTTCCTCCTATGAATATACTGAGAACGAGAAGTAGATCTTCGATCATTCTCATCTCCCGCCTAATCAAAGATCTCGAATACCTAATGATATTAGTATGCCCCTTATCAGTGAAAATAAGTCCTTTACCACGTGACCCTTTAATGTACTTTACAATACGAATAACGGCATTCCAATGACTATCACAAGGAGAGTTGAGAAACTGACTTACTATACTTACTGGGAAAGATATATCAGTCTGGTCATGGTGAGATAATTCGGTTTCCCAACAAGCCTTCGATATCTTCCGGGTCGAATAAGGCTCCCCCTGATTAGGAAGGAGCTTTACATTAGGATCCATAGGAGTAGCAACTGGTTTACAATCTGTAAGACCCGTTTCTTCTAAAATATCAAGAGCATATTTCCTTTGAGAGATAGCAACCCCGATTTTGATTGGCTACTTCAATCCCAAGAAAATAACGAAGAGGGCCTAAGTCTTTAGTCTCGAAAATTCTGGAAATAGATGTTGTTTTGGCCGCTTGATACCTTCACAATCATCCCCGGTGATTACAATGTCATCAACATAAACCACAAGATAGATATATGTATTTGATGAGGAGCATCTAAAGAAGACAGAATGATCTCCTTCGCAACTAATCATCCCAAATTGTTGAAGAACTCTGTGAATCGTCAAACCATGCCCGAGGTGATTGTTTTAGGCCATACAAAGATTTCTGTAATTTGCATACTAATCCACACTCTCCCTGAGCAACAAACCCGGGAGGTTGCTCCATGTAAATCTCCTCCTCTAAGTCACCATGCAAAAATGCATTTTTGATATCTAACTGAAAGAGTGGCCAACGTTTCATTGCAGCCATGGCCAAAAATAAACGAACGGAGGACATTTTGGCTACGGGAGAAAAAGTATCACTGTAATCTTGACCATAGACTTGAGTATATCCCTTTGCCACTAAGCGAGCTTTTAAGCGATCAACTTGGCCATTAGGACCTACCTTAACATTAAAACCCAGCGGCACCCAACAACAGTTTTTCCAGATGGAAGGGGAACAAGCGTCCAAGTCTGGTTGGACTCTAAAGCTGTCATTTCATCAATCATTGCTTGTGTCCATCCAGGATGAGACAGTGCTTCGGAAACTGTCTTAGGAATAGAAACAGAAGAAAGTGCAGATACAATACCACAATATGTAGACGACAAACGATGGTATGAGAGAAAATTATAGATAGGATAAGGGTTACGGGTGGAACGTATACCTTTTCGGAGAGCGACAGGCAAATTAGGTGAATTAGGTGAATCTGGAGCAGGGGAAGAGATATCTGGAACAGGAGCTGAAGCACGGGACTCTCCTCGCCGTTCATAAGTAATGCCATACCGATTTATAAGTGGGGAAGATGGTGGCGAAGATGATGGAGCAGTGGACATTTCTGGAGAAACAGGAGGCACAATAGCAGTGGAAAAATAGGGTATAGGCAAAACCTGATCCAAATCATCTGAAGGAATGTGTGTTGCAGCAAAATATTATATGTCTTCAAAGAAGGTAACATCTGCTGAAATATAGAAGCGATTTGAAGGAGGAGAGTAGCATCGATAACCCTTTTGAACACGGGAGTAGCCTAGAAAAATACACTTGATAGACCGAGCAGATAGTTTATCGCGACCTGGAGAGAGATCATGAACAAAGCAAGTACAACCAAAGACACGAGGGGAAATATCATGTAGTGGGGCTGTAGGGTACAAAATAGAGTAGGGGACCTGACCATTTAATACAGAAGATGGCATTCGATTTATCAAATAAGCAGCAGTCAGACAACATCACCCCAAAACTTTAAAGGTGCATTAGCATATATCAAAAGAGTGCGAGCGGTATCAACAATATGTCTATGTTTCCGTTCTGCTACACCATTTTGTTGAGGTGTATGAGGACAACTGGATTGATGTATAATACCTCTAGAGTGGATAAATGAATTAAATCGATCAGAGAAATATTCTTTTGCATTATCACTGCGCAACACACGAATGGTTTTTCCAAATTGATTCATAATTTCCGAACAAAATGTTTGAAAAATAGCGAACAATTCAGAACGATCTTTCATTAGAAATATCCAAGTACATCTAGAGAAATCATCAATAAAGGTGACATAATATCGATAGCCTAAGACAGACGGAACACGACTGGGACCCCAAACATCAGAGTGAACAACATCAAAGGGAGACACAGCTCTGTTATTAATACGAGTAGGAAAAGAGACGCGGACATGTTTTCCTAATTGACAAGACTCACAATTTAAAGACTTCAAATGCGAAAGACCAGATACCATTGTTTGTAATTTTGGTAGACTCGGGTGGCCAAGACGACGATGAAGAAGATCGGGAGATTCAGTAGCAGCACATATAGTAGAGTTGGTGGATTGAAGGTAGTAGAGACCTCGAGATTCGAGATCTGCTCCAATCGTCTTCCCGTACTCGATCCTGAATTGAAATAGAATCGAGTGAAGGTTATGGCACAATTTAAAAGAGCGAGTTAATTTGCTGATGGAAATTAAATTAAAGGGACAATTGGGAACCAATAAGACAGAACTTAAAGATATTGAAGAAGTAGGTGAGATCCGTCCTATTCCAGTGGCTTGAATTTTAGATCCATCTGCAACAGTAATATAATGTGGAAATGTCGTGTGTGATATTTCAGAGAAAATTGAGGAATTACCAATCACGTGATCGGAAGCACCTGAATCCAAAACCCATCCAAGAGATGGAGATTGAGAAAGACAAACCGTAGAATTACCATTTTGGGCAATAGTAGCTGAGGAAGTGGCTTGACGGGTCGCTTCAATTTGTAGATACTCTTTATAGTCATTATATGAGAGAGTAATTTTTAATCGTAAGTAGGTGAGGATTGCGCAATATTTGCAGGTTTGGTGGGGAAACCATGTAAACTATAACACCTATCCTGAGTATGATTATCTCGTCCACAATGAGTACAATAAAGATTTCCTCGGCCCCCTCGACCTCGACCGCGGCCTCGGCCCCGACCTCCACCGCCACGGTCAGTTGGATGAGAAATAGAAGCAGTGGATTCAGGGGTGGGTTGCGTACTATGTCCGGAAAAAGAAACTCGGATAAGGCGATTAATAAGTTCTTCCACCGTAGGAACAATAGCATTTGTTAGAGCCTGATCACGAACAGAACCATACTCCTTCAGAAGACCATGAAGAATAAATACCATGAACATGTTATCAAGGTTGGTCAACATTTGTTGAGAATCAGTACTGACAAGCATTAATTTGAGCTCATCAATAGTGGATTGAGCCCGAATTAAATATTCGGACAAATCTTGGTCACTCATCTGAAGAGTAGCTAGACTCCGAACAGATTCATAAAGTCGCTGAATATCATTAGCATAAAGATTTTTAGCCTTTGTCCAGATATCATAGCAAGTTCGATACGGACGAAAATGGGCCATAAGTTTTGGCTCGATAGAGTTCCATAACAAAGAAACTAATTGATAATCAGCTTGTTCCCAATCAGTTTTCAATTTAGCATCAATGTCGGAAGATTTTTTAGTAAGATGGTCCGAAAGATTCTGACCCAAAAACCATAACTCAACAGAAGAATGCCAATTCAAATAGTTCTTGCCATTCAATTTTTCAGTTGTAATGGTAGGGGAACCTTGAAAGGCAAACGAGACCAAACCCTTTTTTGAAGAAGTATCAGCCATTGTAACAAGAATAGGCAGCTGGACAGTGGGAGAATTGTTGGTAGGAACAACCAATGAAGGCCAGAAAGAAGAAAAATGGCTGTAAGAAGCCTAAAATGAAAGACTCACTAAATGAAAGTGGTACAGACAGAGAGGAGGTGAGGTGGCGCTCCGGGTAGTGGTGGCGCGTCGGCGAACGGTGGTGGCGCGTGAGATACACGCGCCGCGCGTGGAGGCGCGTGAGGGCGCGTGAGAAGAAATCCGGCGACGGGCCTGGGAAGTCCGGCCGGTCGAAACCTGGCGAAGGTGGTGGACTGGCGCGTGTCGCCGGAAAAAGGCTCCGGCGGCAGTGAACAGTGCGGGACAGAGGTAAGACAGAGAAGAAAATAAAAAAAAACTTGGGCTAGGGTTTGGTCAAAAAAAAAAAAAACTGGAGGGAAGAAAAAAGAGAACCAAGGTGTCGTACCTTGCTCTTTGATACCATGAAGAGAGGAAAAACTAAATATGTTTCTGTGTATTATTCAAACTTGAAGATATACAATATATAGGCCAGAGTCTCCCAACATAAGTCAGGTTTTAAGGAAAAGAAGAAAAACATCACTACCTATATTAAGGTACTAATGGGCCACTATGTTTCCACTAAGTCATTATTTTACAATATCTTAACACTCCCCCTCAAGGTGGAGCATATACATCATAGTACGTTATACCTTGAAAACTCCATATTGAGAAATTGATATTAAACCAAAGCTTCATTCGTCCCCCTGCCTTTATGCAACTAAGCCGACCCCTTCAGGATCATAATATAGAATCTTCCTTTCATTTCCAATGCTTTTTGGTTACGATACCTCAGGTTTGCGTACTTATTTACAAATATGACCTTGATATACAATGAAGTACCTGAGGGACACATCTCTAATAAATCTAGTGATGAAATAGCCTTTTGGTATTCGGGAGTCTCAGTTATGACTTCTTTGTGAAACCACTTATGTGAGATTGATATGAGAATTGAGCTGATGGTTCACTCAATTCAGAGTGTCTCTGTGATTATGAGAGTTTGACGAAGCATTTTGGTGTCAAAGCACAAGCAGATGGAACTCATATTTTCTTTTAACATCTGAGTTACTGATCTACTTTGATTTATGGGAGCTGGCATATCTTTTTCAATATCAGGCCTTATGCTTATGTTTTTTGTCATCATATTCATTCTGATTATGTGTTCCCAACAAAATTGTATTCTGTTTATCAATCAATTTAATTGCTTAAACTTTGTCTTCAGTTTACCAATTTAATATCTTCTTTAAACAATCCTTTATTGGAACTATAAAATACTAATTCTCTTGGCCTTTGTCATTGCACAGGTCCTGTTAATAATGTTCTTGTCATCAGGCAGCCACAGAACTTAAATCCTCGGACATCTGCTAATTCCCCAGTTTCCCCATTAAGGAGGCATGGTTTGACGTTACCACCTCCACTGGAAAAGTTTGCCAATTCACCAGATGAAAATGCACACGCCAAAGTATTCATTGGTCCTCAAACCACTTCCAACCACCTCTTAGACTCTTCATACATCAGCGTTCAAACGATGGAGGCTCAAATAAAAGAATTACAGGTTCATATTTTCTTTGTGTGTGATAAGTTTGTCCATGCAATTCAATAGCTTCATATTTCCTATGTAAGTGTAATAAATTTTCCCGATTTAAAAAAAAGTGTAATAAAATTTCCCTGTAATATCAGATGAATCTATTGGTATCTGTAATATGCATGCTTGAGTTCTGAACAGTCAAAAAAAAAGAAAAAAAAAAAGGTTCTGAACAGTCAATGTTCTAAAATATGCCGTCTTACATAACTGATCATTCTACTTTTAGGAATCTTGAAATCCAGTTGGGTTATATAGGTTAGAAAGGGTAATGGTGAATTGTTATATGTCTTTTGAGTTAATTTAAGTGAACACTTTGTTTAAAATTTTAAGCTATTACAAATGGGAGGAAATTATTCATTTGAGGTCTTTAACATGCCTACTCACGGGTTGGCCACATTTTTTCGGAGTACAAGGTGTTTCATAAATGGGGTGGTCGTGGATACCTGACCAAGGATAGTACCTGTTATGATATCATTTTGATCAACCAACTTGTCTAAAACTTTAGAATGCCCTTAGTGCAAGAAAAAGAGAGGAAGTATATCCATATATACATATGTTTGTGTGTACATAAACGATTTGAACATATATACATTTATATGTATGTATGAATGTATATAATGTAGTTCCACACTTTTGACCTTGATGATACTTAAAATCATTTTATATCAGAAAGCATACAGAGTAATTGTACTTCAACTCAAATTAGGGATGATGAAACTAGTTCGACATACCTTAAATTTATGCAAAGCAAGCTTCTAATTAAATATGAAGAAGCTTTTTTCATTAAGCACGGTGCTTTTCTTTTTATCCGTTGCTAAAATGAAGTTTTTTTATCCACAGCAACAAGGTTCTTCCGCAGCTGCTGAAGTGGATATCGAAAGGCTGAAGAGTGAACAGCTAAGATCTGTTCAAATGATCCAACAATGGAAAAAGATGTACGAAAATCTGCATCAATTTTGCGTCACCGAGCTTTTGGATGGCACTCACACTGAAAGTGCCAATGGACCAAATTTATGAGGTAATATTTATCTGTTGGTAGACATTGTGGTCAAAATATCCACTGTTTGTTTCCCTGTTTCCTTCTTATTTGCTGAGGAATCATTTGTTACCCCCCATTCTGTTATATTTCGTCCAAAATTTTATGTACTTGAATCTCTTTTGGATGAATATTAATACAGATTTATTCGTGTTGCACTGATTATATGTTGGACATTGTGTTAGTCTATTTGATACGATATATTTTTTGTTGTCGACGCATAAAACATACTGTTGACACATTAGAATTAGGGATAGTTAAAAAAAAAACTAAGGTTTGCCGTTTGGGCTAATTACCAAAAAAAAAAACAACTATTTTTGAAAATTGCAAAAAACTCCTTGTCGTTCGATTCCGTCATATATTTTTCCCCTTTATTAGCAAAAAATATTTCAAACCCCCATATATTTATAGAAATATTATAGTTACCCCTTAAATTTAAGACATAATCAAATATGATGGGGTTTTTTGTAATTTTGAAATATCTTTTTTTTAATTAGTTTAAACCTCTTTTTTTTTTTTTTGTAATTATACCTGGATTACTCTCTTTACTTTTCTTTCCTTCTGTTTTCTTTTGGAATACATTAATTTACAAATTATATTGGTAAAATTTCGATGTACTCACCTACATTATTTTTTTATTTATTTAATACTTATAATTATTATATTCAAAATTTTAAGTAGTTTTGTATCGTATTGAAATTGTGCCTCTATATTCGTGTTCATATATCATACATCTCTTGTATTCAGTAATCTAATATAATCTAGGTGTCGCCAAATGGAATCGAAACCGGGTTCCAAACTAGAATCGGAACCGTGGTCAAAGGTTCCAAAATCGGAACTGGAACTGTACCGACTCTAGTTCCTTAATCTCAAACCTCCGGTTTCAAGGTTAAAACCAAAAATATTTATTTATTTTTGTTAAAATATGTTAGAAGAAATATTAAATGTTTATTATAATTTTTTATATTCGTAACTACATGAGACACATTTTAAACCAAATGTTGTAAGTTTAATATGTGAACTTCGATTCATCTATACTTCAATAGTATAGATAGACAATTTAATATTATTATAAATAGAGGGAAAAATACTAAACCCCCCAAATTATGCGGTTTTTTGCATTTTACCATATGAACTAATTTTCTTTACACTTTACCATACACACTATCAAGTTTTACACTTGCTGTACAACGGCGATCGCCGTTGAAATATTCTTAGAATATTCCGTCGTGAACCCTCCATGTAGGGTAAGATCGTCTTTGCCAAAAATTTAAACAGAAGTAGTTACACTTTACCATATGAACTTTATTAAGAATTTCAATTTGCCATATAAACTTTACACAATTTCACTTTGCCGTATCATTTTTAAAACAATAAAAAAATTATGTGCATATGCATGTATTTATTTTTTTTTTCAAATTTTTATTCATAAAAGAATAAATTTAATTAATATTTCCCTCAATAAAATATACTTTCAATGGTATAATTAGGGTTTAGGTTTACAGTTTAGGCAGGTATAGATCTCAATTATATCGATATAGACATCTTTGAATTATTTTGAGTTCAAACATTTTTTAATTATATGGATTTCATCCCAATTTTCTAATGTGATGTTGCTTTAAATCTATACTTTTAATTCTTAATTCAATTTTTATAGTTTTTCGGAATTATTTCTGTTTTTCATAAATTCAACCAATCATACGATCGGCTAATCTTTTCTTGTGAGACAACTTTGATCGATTTACCACACTATATTGTTCTCGTACTCGTACAAGTAGCGGTTAAATTCAATAGGTGTTTGGTGAACAAACTAAAATCATAATTGAATATAAAATTTGGTACGCATCGGTGTACTGAATATTGTAACAAAATAGTCAGTTCGACTCAAACTTTTACCACATTTTTTCTGTATTTCGGTGGGTTTTTTGGCAAATTAAAATTTTAAGAAAAATATAATAAAAGATAAATAAAATAATCATAGTTATAATATATATTTATTATTTTATTAATTTTAGTATGCAAATATTACGTTATAATACAAAGATAAGTAATATATACGAGAATACATATATATTATGAAAACAATTTCCATATATGTTGAATTTTCAATTTTGATTCGGCGCACTATATGGTTTAAACTTATTTTTGTGATTTTTATGTATTAAATAAGATAAATAAATGCATATAGGCATAACTTTTCAATTTTTTTTTAAAATTGATATGACATTGAAAATTGTGCAAAGTTCAGATGCCAAAATAAATTCTTAACAAAGTTCAGATGGTAAAGTATAACAACTTATGTTTGCATTTTAGGCAAAGACGGTTTTTCCCTCACGTAGAGGGCACATACCAGAATATTCGGAGAATGTTCCATCGGTGATGACCACTATAGGGCAAAGTGCAAAACTTATATAGTTTGTATGGTAAACTGTAAAATAAATTAGCTCGTATGGTAAAGTGCAAAAAACCATATAGTTTGGGGGATTTAGGATTTCTTATAAATATTAGGGATAATTACAAAAATACCCCCAAGATTTGGGCTAATTACAAAAAAATCCGCAGATGTTTCAAAATTACAAAAAGCCCCCTCAAGTTTGATTTTGTCTTAAATTTAAGGGACTAACTGTAATATTTCTACAAATATTAGGGTGCTTTTTTGAATTATTTTTTGCTTATGAATGGGGAAGTTGTAAGCAAAATCAAACCTTAAGAGTTTTTTTGTAATTTTTAAAAATCTCTGGGTTCTTTTGTAATTAGCCCAAACCTCAGGGAGTTTTATGTAATTATCCCTAAATATTAAGTACAAAACTTAATTGAAAAGTCCAAGTCTTTCTCTTCCTTTTCCCTTTTTTTGTAACTGAAATTGATAAACTATTTTAAAATATCAAAAAATTATCAAAAGATAAACAAACAACCAGAACCGACATCGGAATCGTCGGTTCCAGTTTTGGAACCAGAACCATGTGGCAACGGTTCTGATTTCGATTCCTTCAAAATGAAGAATCGGAACCAGCAGTTTTAGAACTGGAATCAACGATTTCGGAACCGTGGCAACCCCTACTATAATCTATAATAATGATAAATTGATGGATTGGGCATTTGAAATTTTCCATTTTTTTTATTGAATTATCATTTGAAAAGTTTTAAGTGGATATGGGCTTTTGCGTCGGGATGGTAATACTTGAAATATAATGGGTTCAAATTTCATGTTCAAGCTTGGTGTTCCACTCATTGGTATGAACGAAACATGTAAATATCTTTTGGGTCCATTTGGATGGAATAAATGTGTGCAGTGTATATAAGTATGTGCAATGTGTATATGTGTGTGTAACTTGTGTGCAATGTGTATGTGTGTGTGTGCAGTGCTAAGTGTGTATGAATGTGTGCAATGTGTGTGTATAGGTGTGTGTGTGTGTGCAGTGTGTGTAAGTGTACGCATTGTGTGTGTGTGTGAATCTGCAGTTGTGCATAAAGAAAAAAAAGAATAAATTTCAAATGACTAGGTTTTGGGAGGAATTTAAAATCCTTTGAAAATGAACTAAAACTTAAATATGGATTTGAAATCCATTGAGTTGGATTTATATGTCAAACAAGGATGTGGATTTAGCTAACAATTTCGAATCCCTCGTCCCAAATCCCCCATCCAAATGCACCATTAGGTTGCATTTGGATAGGAGGATTTGGATTTGGATTTGGAGAGAGAATCTGGGGGAACGATTTCAAGTGACTCCATTTTGGATAAATTTGAAATATTCCAAAATGACTCCAAAAATAACTTTTAAGAACTTGAAATCCATTACAGAATGACTTCATCTAATAATCCCAATGGATTTGTTATTTTGATTTCTGGATTTGAAATTCTTAGTTCAACATCCATCAATCCAAATGAAACCTTAGTTAATTATCAATTGATTTTTGTCTCACTGACATATGTCGTCAATATGAATGAATAAAATGGGAAGTAAACATGAAATCTGTTCGTGGAATATGATGGCTTTCCCAAAGTTTGTTTGTTTTTTTTTTTTTTTTTTTTTTTTTTTTTTTTTAAGTTTGGCTCAATTCCTTCAATATTGAAATTTGGACTGTCGGGTCAGACCCACTAGATTTTAGATTTTATTTTGTAAATACTTCTTAGAATTTTTTTTTATAATAACACCCACTAAAATTTTGTAGGCATTTTCTTTATAAAATAATCTCACATAGATATATATACTAAATTAGAAAAACAAAAATACAAGGCCAATTTCGAGTGGGATGGGTTCGGAAAAAACCGATCCAAGTATCAGTATCGAACTCATTTGTAAATTTTAATGATAAAAACCCGTGTTGCTCCATAATGAATTCAAGATATCGTTTCACTCCACTACCCGAGTAACAAAACTATCTATATATAAGATGAACCTTTGAATTAAATTATTGAAGAATTGGGGTTCTAGATATAGCTAGCCCAACTGATCAAATAACATGTTATGAGCAGATATTCAAATCCCCATCCCCGACATCCCATTTTCTATTTACCCCTTAAAAAAAACTTATTCAAGAAGTGCTTTTTAGATTTTGTCAAGTATTTTATATTTGATAAAAATATAGTACGGTAACATTCATTCCCTTCCCAGGACAAGTGTAATATGTGACAATGAAATCACAAGATTTGCTACCAAACAACTATGCGTTTCTTTCATGCAATTTGGCAATGGAGGATAATGGAAATCTCTCCAACTTGAAGAAAAAAAGTGGGACCACACTGATTGCTATAGAACATAAGAAAATTCTGATTTTATTATTTTCCGATGACAATGTAAAGATGATATAGAAAAGTGATTACACTTTTTTGTTTTTTCTCTAAAGGGAGAAAATAAAGGCGCAGAACTAATTATATATAATTTTTTAATATTTATATAAAAGTATGAACCAAGTAAATAATAGAGTAGGTAATTGAAAAATAGAAGATGGGGGACAGAAGATAAGGTGATAATGCAGAGTTGACAAAAGAAAAAAAAGGAAGAGCTCAACTACAACATCTATCTTCTGGAAAAAATTTGTTGGAATTGGCTTTATAATTGGGTTTTGACCCGATTTTGACCAATTATTTAAGTGGGTTCATTTATTCGAAGTATGAAATAAATGAGATAAACGTTATCTACGCCGCGGATAGATGAGTTTACCATTTTGAATTTCTCAAAACCAATGTCGGGTGAATGGGAAATAAATGCATAAAGTTGACCACTTAAAATGCTTTTATATATGGAATATAAAAGGGTGGAAATATGGAAAGCATATCCACATAGGAAACATATTAAATGTTTACTAGTTAATAAAAGAGCTTCACCAATAATAAAAAGTAATCAAGTAGAACTCCTTATGGTACACCCTAGTGGACCAAGTCAATTCTTGGGCGGGCCGCGACGCCGCACATAGTCGCATTGGGCGCTTTAGGCGCACCGCATCGTCACGAGGAGCCTTAAAGTTTTGGAAAATCAAACCAGGGTTCAAGCAAAGATCGATCCAGGATCGGGGATTGCACCCAATCGAAGAGGCAAGGGGAGCTCTATATAAAGCGACCCCCCCATAATTCATTTCAACATATCGATTCGAGTTTTAACTTCACTTTTCTCGCATAACTTTGTCAAAGAGAGTTCAAAAACATCTTAGTATTCGTTGTACTTGCGATTTGTAGTGCAACTATCGCAAGTAGATTGTCGTTATATCTTGGGAGACGATTGTCGTATTAAAGTAAGCACCGTGAGCGGGAAAATCTCGTCTTAAAAGAGAAAGAGTCCAACTCTTGCCTCGACATTTCAATTTATCGTTACTACGCTTTCGATTGTTTATCGCCCATTCGATATACACCATCCGGTTTATCCAACAATTTTTGTTCAAACCTTAAGTGATGTTTTTGGTAATTTTTGGAATTTTGGGGGAGGTACGTGTAATTAAGCTAACATAGGGGAATGTCGTGTAATTTGCCCAGAGTATTATGGTAATATAATTATGTAAATGCATACGTAGATTATATGGTTTTACTAACAATGCATTGATTCGAAAAAGAACTTGAAAATACTTGTTTTGTTAAAAGTCTCATTTTCATTCTAATGTAACATCATCTCATGTAAATACTAAATAAAAGTATTCTTTAAAGTTTTTATCTCATGTAACATTATTGATAGATTATGTGTTGTACTCGCTCTGACATGTATAGACCAAGTTGATGAGAGGTTAAGTGACGAAGCCCGACTTAAGGGCCCATTCCTCAGGATACCGACCCAACCGACAAAAACCCTAAGAATCTAGGAAATGAGGATCCGGGCATCCGACTCGAGTAGTTGGTTGTTCTTCTCAAGCATATCTCATAAGACTTGGGGAAATCAGATAGTAAAGGGTAAAGTTGCATTAAATGCATGTCAGTCATAAATGCACATTCACCATTAATGCATAACAAATTAATCCCTCTCAATCACTTGGCTGACATCTCTAAGAAACATACATTTTAGTAGCATAACATGTATATGATATTATTGGATGCTATAAATACACTCATTTATGATTGAGAGGGCTAATTTTTATTCAAAGCATTAATAAATATTTAAGGCTTCCGAACTAATAGAATACAAGCACCACTAGTTCAGGTCATATCCAACATATATTCGTTGTATTATCTTGTTTCACACGTTATTCTTATTCCATATCAACTGTTTGTTGTAACGAGGTATGTTTAATTATTTGACACGTTGAGTCCCCAGATTCCAATGTCAGCATTATGCCAAAAATATAAAAATATATATTATATATTATACCAATAGCCAATTTATTTTAATTGAGTGGCCAAATTGTAATTGATATATTTGGTGGAATACTGAAAATTTGAATTGAAGGAGCGTGATTTATTGAATGTTCAACGAAAACCGTTTGAAGTTGAAATCGGTGTACTCTAAAAAGCTTAAGACTAGCTTGTTAATTGGATAAGATCTTCTATTCCACAAGAGTGTTTTATTTTTTATTCTACTGCACAGATGATTGTCACGTGTATAGAAGTTACCATATTAAAACCCCACAATTTATGTTTGAGTTATGCTCCAAAATTAATATGGTAATTTCGACACACGTGGCAATCATCCGTGCGGTGGAATAAGAGATGAAACACAATGTTGGAATAGAGTGCGTATCTTTTTATTTTTTTTAATGGGAATAAAGTGCATTTTTTATATCGAGAATTCGCAGTGTAGAGATTTCAAAATGAGTCTGGCCCGATGGGCCGGTGAGCGTAAGCATGAACGAAAATACTAAACTCACTACTTCATACATTCATTCTACAATAATACCGTAAGAGAGACAAGAATTGAGGGAACACTCTAACTCGATTTATTATTCAATAATTAATCATCCTAAAAATAATAACAAAAATAAATATTTATAGGATTAAACTTCTATAACAATAAAACTCCTAATTATTGAAAACTCTTAAAAGATAATTATATAATTACTAACACTAATTCTAATAAATACTAAGATATCTTTAAATCTTATCTCAAATCTTATCTCCATCAGCCGGCCTGACCGATCCGGTAAAAAGACCGAGTTGGGTTTCATTTTTGGAGACTCGAATTGAACCGTGCCTATTTGGCTCTGCCCATTTGGCCTGAAACACTGAGTCGACCAAGTATTTTATGTGTATTTATATGGGTTTGGCTGGTGGAGGGCCGATATCGGACTGGTCCGGTCCGACCCGTTTGACAACTCTAGCGTAACCACCATCCTTCGGTTGCATACTAGGTATCTCTCGGACTTGACGCAATAGCTTGCAAACCATGCTAGCCAAGTAAACCACATTGGATAAGACCTCTGTGATGCGGACTCGACCAAATGATGCAGATGTGATAATTTGAATTTGAGATTTTTGGCCTCAAAAATCCACCACCCTACTCCACTAGGATACCCCACGAGCGGCAAGGTGTTATCTTTTAATTATGGAAAAATGTGGGTACGTAGACAAATTGGAGGAATTCTTGGCCTTGTGAGTTGTGATCTTAAAAGAGGTTAGTCGATGCTACCCACTTGCAGGTAGCTACCAAGTGGATTTTATACCGTTAGATCAACACATACACATTTTATCTATACATGATGACCATTTATTTCGTCTAGGCTTTATATTCTTCAGGTACAGTAGATTCATTTAAAGTACTAACAATTTACAGCATAAAATTACCGTACGTGTAGGTGAAATCACAGCATGATCCCATTTTACTCAAGATTGTTCCATCACAGTGTTTGATCAGTGGATTTGTAATTTATTTAAATTATTTTTTACAAATGTTTAAAGTTTATAATATATTTTAAAATATCTAGTTCTAAAGTTTTAAGACGCGAGTGATAAGTATATAGATGTTAAAATTTTAGAAACTCATTTAAAATTTAGAGTAGAGAGTTCGTTCTTATTTTGATTTTGACATACTTCTTTAGTTTTGTCTATATCAATTTTAAATTATAATCATTATTAATGTTATAAAATCGATGATCTCGTATTTTTCATTCAAATATTTTAGGAGTTGATTTTAAAACAAACAAAATTCACATCTCATAAATTTTAAAAATATTTTTAATGTGTCGTAATTCAGATAATCAATAAGCCCATATCGAATTACTTGGGTAGCTACCCAAGTGGGTAGCATCGTCTAGCCCTATATTATATGTACATATATGTGCAATTAATAGTCATTTCTTTTACCAAACATGTTATTATGGATGCTTGTCATCTAAACCATATATCTAACAAATATATATGTATATGCAGTGTACATTGTTTTGGCTCATCATTGATTGAGATTCATGTTTGAATCAATAATCTCAATATATTAGGTAATGACATTGTGTGTTGGGGGTTGTTGATTATAGAAGGAATCCATGTCCCAATACATTAAGAGGAGCTAATAAGGATTGTCATGTAAAACCCTCAACGTGGATTTGGTCCAACATGGCAATAAAGTTAAGTGGTATATACTGCTCATGATTATGAATATGTTCTTATTAATTGATCAATACCCTTCGCCAATCCAGATTATGTGCTTCTACAATCTCTATATAGCTTACATAATCAAATTAACTAAAAGTCTAAAACAATACTCTTATTAATATTTTGAAAGGGAAAATTGCAAAATTAGTCTCGTATCTGTAGAGACGTTGCAATATTGGTCCTATAACTTTTGAAGTTGCAATTTTAGTTATTTGACATATTTGTCCCATAGCAAAAATATCAATTTTAATCATGTAATTTTTAGGATTTGAGAATTTTAGTCTTTTATTTTTTAGATGTAGTAATTTTGGTCATATTATTTAAAATAATCAATTTTACCAAATTTGTACGTGTTTTTGTATTTTTATAATTAGGAAAATACATATAGAACTCGTATCTCGGATTTTGATCCAGATTCATAAATCTAAAACTCTGCAATCATTGGGCAATCTATAGTATAAATAATAAATAAATTTAACTCAAGTAAATAACATATAAGCTCTGATACCATTTTATAATTGACCTTAGATATATAATCTATTGATTATTTTGGTTATCAATGGAATTTTGGGAATAACTGGAATATTGTAATAGTCCTTAGGATGAATTTTGCATCAACTTAAAATTTATAGGACTAAAATTGCACAAATCTCAAACTTACGGGACCAAAATTGCAAAAAAAGCAAACCATACTGTAACACCCAAAAATATGAAAAAAAAAATAAATCTTACAATTTCTTAAGTTAGGGATTTTGACTTGACAAATTAGGAATTTAAATGACTGCATAATTGAGGCTTTAAATTACCATTTGATTAATACTTTTAAAAATTAGCCAAACAACCCCTATATAACTATTGTTTTACTATTAATACCCTTTTATAATAATATTATTAATAATATTTTAGTAGGAATAATAAATACATATAGTATACAAAAATGATTTATATTTATTAAATATCCTTCATAAATCAACGGTTCCATTTTAAAATCCATTAGCCAACACTTATATTACATTAAACTAAAAAGCACATTAATTAAACACTTCATTGATACATGCATTAACAGTTAGTTTAATTAAGACATGACTTAATTAATACTTAAATAACTATCTTTAATTAACACTCACCATTTATTTACTCTACTATATAAATATGTTTTACCCACCACATTAAATCAAAGAACAAAGAGGAGAAAGAGGACAAAATTGCTAGCAGAAAGTATTACTCACCTGGATCTATATGTTTACAAAATAACCTATTATATCTATATTATTTTCCTCAATATTTTACATAATCCATAATTTTCATGTTACTTTATATATATATATATATATATATATATAAGATCAATATTATAAGACCTATAGTATTATTAATTTGAGGATAAAAGATTTAGGGAATCTAAGACAAATTATCATATTTAAATTTGTAGGCAATGAGGACTTTCGAGCATAGAAAACGCACATTCTGTGTCACATTCTACATCAAACGTTACTTTTTGAGGTGGGGGATTTTTCCTAAATTTACGTTTATTTGTCCTTGTTAAATGTCTAATATGTGTTATTTGATAATTATGCAATTACGTCTTTATGTGTCTACAAATCGTGTGGGACCATACGAGAGGTTCGGGGCATAAAAGTTCCCTCGGTGAAATCCCGGTCGAGCCATGTTTCAAATGCAATAGCTGCAACTACAGTTAAATTTTCAATTTACAAGCATGTTATTATGTGATATATATTTGCGTATTTAACTTGGACAAATTATCTCCACAGAGCTGTTGATGCTCGCCCCCCCAATATAATTTTCTATTTCAGATTGCTGATGGAGTTGGCTGGACATGTGGCTGCGGTGATCCGAATAAATATTTAGAATAATGAATTGTTGTTTCTTCTCTATTTGACTAATTTTAAATAAATATTTTGGAACTTGAATCATTTGTGGAATAATTTTTGGAATTATCGTTTAATTTTTAAATATTATTATTTAGTTGACTAAAATGTTCTTTTAGAATTCTTAGAAAATGCATTTTATATCAAATCGTACTTTTATTTTATAAATTGTGTTTTACTTTGGAAATTATGAAAATGGAATGTTACACATACAGTACTAAAATCGCCAATTCTAAAGTTATAGGACTAATATTACAACACCTCAATAGATGGAGGACCACTTTTACATTTTTCCCTATTTTGAAAATAGGATGGGCTCTTCTTTTTTATTCAAGCTAGGAGCATATAAAGTTATTGATGAGAATTCATCTATGAAGGATCGGAGCAAACCAATTCGAGTTATTCAAGTTCTCGAATACTTTGTACGAGTTTGTGAGTTTCTTGTATTTGTCTATTTTAGATAACGTTTTATTATCGTGTTTGAGTCATTTTATTGTTGCCAAATCAAGGGAGAACTTTTAAAGTACCCACTATGGATAGTGGAACTTTTTATTTATAAGTTTAAACAAACTCTTTTCTATCTTATATTACCAAAATGACCATTCTTAACTTTTGAATTTGAAATTTGAATTAAGTAATTTGTAAGAAGCATTATATTATGGCATATTATAACGTGACATATCGCGACATATTATGATGTGGCATATTATATATATATATAGTATATTGTGGCATATAACGTGGTACGTTAGATATACTAATGTAAAATGCGGCATATCATGGCATAATATATCATATCGTGGCATATTATAACGTGACACGTTATATATACTACTATATTAGTATATAACGTGTCATATCATATACTACTATACTAATATAACGTTGCATATCGTGGCGTTATATCTTGGCATAACGTGTCATATACATATTTGTTGCTAAAATATTACTTTAAGTATTTTTTTAATTGTCTTGAATTTTTTGTCAGTTTCTATTGTTAATTATAAGTAAGACCATTCATATGAAATTAAGAGGAAAAATCACATTACCTTATTTTGTTCTTAGTCTAGTACGATTTTAGAGAGAATCAAAATAGAAATAGCATTATGTGTAAAGAGAGAGGAATATAGAGATAAAAAATAAATAAAGAGAAAGCTATTTTAGTCACATAAAGAAGACCCACCTACCTTTTGCTTTTGCATTAAAGAGTTAAGGATATTTGTATAAAAGAACAACAAAAGTGAGTAGAAAAAATATAGCTTTTTATATCTCATGTTAGAAAAACTTTTGTCCTATTCAAAGTGGCAACTATTTACTCGCAAATTAATGTTACGCCAAGTTTATCGAATCATTGCTGTAAAAAAAAAAGTTTATCGAATCATTGAAAGAATATATAGAAAAAACCGAACCTAGTGTTTGGAAAAATATCTGAGAGAAGGAAGGATTTCTGGAAGCCACGTGCCGTATCGGGTTCGTGTCCAACAAAGATTTTAAGATGTTTTTTCATATTTAGGTTTTATTTTTTTGGGAGGGGCTATTTTTTAAAGGTTAAATGTGATTATTTTTTGAATAAATGGAAAATATATTAAAAAAGAAAAAGGTATTCTTGATCACAAGCCGACCAGATAGCGAAAGAAGAAAGAAGTCAAAATAGATACTAGAAAGAAAAGCATACTGATCACAAGCCGACCAGGTAGCTAAATGGTTGGGGCCTTGTTAAAACCTCCGAAGGTAAAACCCGCCCCTCGTGGGAAAAACTCTGGCAAGAAAAAGAGTACCCCCCATAAAAACGTCCATAAAGAAAAACAATAAACACAAGGGACGTATTATCTAACGAATTTGTAAGTTGACTGGCCAACATAATCCTCCGTGAGCAGAGACACAATATCCTCTGGGGGAACACCCCACCAAGCCTCCGATCGTGATTTCTTACTCAGAAAATTTGCCACTCGATTGTCTTCATGATAAATATGAGAAACCACAAAATTCATCTGAGAAATCAAGTGAAGAGTATACCGCCATTTACTCAAGTGCTGCCAGGGGACAACAGAAGAACGTTTATTAATAAGATCCACCACATAAGCAGAATCCGACTCGAGCCAAAGATGAGTCCAACCCTTAACAAACGCATAGTGAATTGCCAACATTGTCGCCATCAATTCTTCCTCAAACGCATAACCAGCACCACACCGCTCCACAAAGCAACCCCAAAAGAAACCTCAACAGTTTCAGAAGACCTCAGACGCTGTAAGACTACCTGGCGCTGCCATCCATATTTACCTTGATCCATCCAAAATGGGTTTATGCCAATCAACTTGCACAATGTTCGGAGCTTTCCTAGGCCGACCAGGAATGTGAAGTCTTCGAATTATGAAAAGATCTCGCTGATCATTATCCATGCAACCCTGATCTAATGATAAAGATTCAACGATGAGAACCCGAAGTTGGACAATAATAGCGTCCACCGTCCAGGTCTTATCGTTGAATGCCAAATCGTTCCGGATATGCCAAATAAGCTAGATGTAAGATAAAGCTGATGCTCGCCATAAAAAAGAGACCTGCTAACTGAATCGAAAAGTCATCAAGTGCACCAAGAATTCATTAAAACTGTGAGCAAGATGAAAATGAACATCAAAGGTACTAAAGATCCAATACCAAAGAGCCCCTGCAAAGACACAAGAGACAAATAAATGATCAGTGGATTTAGCATTAGCACAACAAAGACCACAGACAGATGGGCCGATAAAACCCCGATGCCGCAACAAGTCAAGGACCGCCAGTTGATTATGAATAGCACACCAAGCCACAATGGAACGCCTTTCTGGAATGTAAGGAAACCAAATCCATGAACCCCAATTGATCATAGGAGAAGATGGACGAAGATGAGAATATGCAGCTTTCGAAATAATCTCCCCATCAACAGAGTGCGTCCAAACTCTTTTATCCTTCGAGGACGGGGCAATAGGAAAACATACAATGTCCCGGACTAAATCCAAATAAGCCTCAACAAAAGAAAATGTGAAATGCCATGAATCATCATAGAAGTAGTTGTAAGTCCAAGCGGCTAAGATAATCTAGAGGGGGGTGAATAGATTATCTCCATCTTTTCGATTTTACCCTCTTTTTCGAATCGAATGCTCAAAGACAATAATAAAGGTGCGGAATGTAAACAACACACGTCGATTTATAGAGGTTCAACCCACCTAGGGCCTAATCCTCTACCACCCCAATATATCCGGGATGGATTTCAAAAAGAAAAAAAGATTTTATTAATTACCAAAATTAATACAACACCAACTTACAACAACACCTTGAAGAGCACCACACTCTTCTTCAACACCACCTTTGAGATTACCACAATCTCTCTTGAAGATTACCACAATCTCCAACGGCACCTTGTGAAGATTACCACAATCTTCCACCTTGAAGAATACCAAATTCTTCAACACCTCAATAAGAATATTACCACAATCTTCTCACACCTAACACCTAGATCACCCAAGTGTGTTCTTACCACAAGAACACTCACAAGGATATCTTGTGTTGAATGATTACCCAAAAATCCAAGATTACAACTCGATAATGAATTATACAATTGAGTGCAAGTGTAATCAAGAATAGCCTAGACCTCAAGGATGTGAAAGTGATAAGGTAGGCAAAATTACAACAAGAATAATGACAATGAAGAACAAGTGTTTGCTTGAAGTGTATCTTGTTGTGTTGTATCTCAATGGTTCACTTGGTTGCTCCAAAACTTCCTCTATTTATAGGAGATGATTGATCAAGCATAGGCTCCTCTTGGGCATTGAAAATCTACAGAAAAATACAATTAAAATCAAGAATATAGCTGTTAGAAATCAATCCCACATTTTAAGGAAAAGATGTCTGTTTTGTCAAACGGTCGATTTTCTTTGTCAAAAGATAGAGGCGGCCGTCGCGAGAAATAGAGTTGAAAAAACGTATCACAAATTTACACAGGGCGACCGATCGACGTAGGGTTCGACCGGTCACCCCTATGTTCAACCGGTCCAAGCCTCAAGGGAGTGAAGAGTATGAGTTTCTGTTTCAACAAAAACTTGTAGGTACCGGTCGCACCCTGGGCGACCAGTCGGCCTGACCGGTCGACGCCTTGGCGACTGGTCGACCTCTTTGTTTTTCACTCAGGCCCAATTTACTGTTTCAACGTACTCTTGGTACGGGTTGCCCTATAGGGTGACCGGTTGGCCTCAAAACAAAAGTGTTGTCCAATATTTTATCGAAAATAAACTCCAAGAAATACTCCGAAAAATAGTGAAAACATTTAAGAACGATCGGAAGTATTAGGACAACATTTAGAAACATAGCTTAGGATGTAAGAACACTTTGACATAAAATCATTTAAAAGCATTGTTCAATTTAATTGAAAATAAACTTGAAGAAATACTCCGGAACATATTAAAATCATTTTAAATCGTTTAGGAGTATTTGGACAACAATTAAAAATATTGTTTCGGTGTAAAAATAAAATCATCAAAATTAAGATAAAAAAACATGTATTAAACAATCTCCCTCTTTTTGATGATTACAAACCAAAACAATTTTAAAAACAATTTTCCGGTTCCAAAATACATAAGCAACCAAGAAAGGGAGTTATTATATTCAATAATATGCATAATAAGCACAAGCTCCCCCTATCAACAAGCACATCAAGAATAATGTAAAAGCAATTAACCAAAAGCCAAAAGCTTAGCTTTTACATATTGTTCAAGAGCTTATAAGCTCCCCCTGTCAACAAAACATCATTAGACATGTATAAAAGTCCATCAAGCAACAATTGGACTAAATATAATTCACAACTTATGGCTTTTAAGAGCCATAGCTTATAGCTTTTATAACAAGCTTTTATTAGCTTCTTTGAGCTAATGAGCCAATTTCCTGTTTCTCCCCCTTTGGAATCATCAAAAAGAATGTTAGGATGATAAAAACATCATACAAGAATCAAAGTGAGCCAAAGAGACGGTTTATCAACCATTTGAACAATTTAGGCTTAAAATCCAAGGAAAAAGGGAGAAATGTATCATAAGAAAACCATAAGCCCATTTGATTTGCAAAAACATGATCTCTATAAATATATGAGACTTTTGAAATCGAGAGAATCATGTAGGTGATGAATTTTTCATTGAAATATTTTATCGAACACTTGGCGGGCGTCAAAAATTGAAGAAGATATATATAGCCCTTGTAAATGCAATCAAGCCAAGTTTTTTATCACCAAAAGCACTTTTACAAATATCATTCATCAACAATCAATAAGCTCATCACAAATATATACACATGTCATCAAGAAAATACATATAGGCGAAGTTCTCAAGGGTTCAACCCAATTGAGATAAGGAAGTAGAATTCTTACCATTTAATCGGTAAAGACGAGCAATGATGATGATAATTGAGCTAGGTAATCCCCAAAATATGAATTTTATGCAACAAAACACATTTGAAGTGAATTGTGTGTGAAAATGTCAAAGGGGTCGAAATGGGGAAAAAAACATCAAAATGCCAAAATGCAAGAAAAGAGACGGTTTTATTCAAAATTCTGCAGTGGGCGACCGGTCAGGGCATAGGGCAACCGGTCGAGCTAGTGGGCAACCGGTCGGCCCCTGCCATGGCAGCCCACTGGTTCTGTTCTATTTTGAAAGTCCGAAATTTGATCCAAAAATCCAATTTTTCGCCCCTAAGTTTTGAAAATGTGCAAAATGCAAACGTAGACCTCATTCAATATACATTATGTCATAATCAAGCTCGAAATGAGGTAAAATACTCGGCGGTGAGCGATAAAAAAAGTCCGCGAGTTATCCTTGAGACGGAATTAAACACATCTCAAGTTTTTGTTAAACATGCAATCTCTTTGATGAAATATCGAATCTCAATATGTTTAGTTCGATTATGAAGAACCATATTTTAAAAAATTATTATCACCGGACTTGTTATCTCGAAAAATAATAACGTTTTAAAACTTTGGATGAACAAGTCGTAAGAAGAAGTGCCTTACAAATATTTGAAAATTTCTTTTAACGGCACTTTAATGAGATTCGTTGGGATTATTTTAAGTCGAGCATATAGACATAAGGTATATAAAATATTGAGTCTTAAGGAGTAATAGACGAAGATAAACATCCCTCGAATTTGTTTGTCAATGCCTATTTCAACCTTTTGTCAATTTTCGCATTTGTGGCCATATAAGTTGAAATGGTTCTTTCTTCTTCAATGCCTCACTTCTTCTTTTGAGTGTGGAATATAATAACCTTCTTGGCATTGTAGAACTTGAATTCCAATGATCAAATTTTAGCTCCCCTCATCATGATCATCTTAGGTTCACCTTGCATTAACTTGGAAAAATATCTTACACAAATATTCATTAGTAGCACCAAAATTATTATCAACATAAATTTGCACAAGTAAACAACCTTGCCCTTTTTCAAAACAAGAAGTGTAGTATCAACTTTACCTTTTGTAAAATAATTTTGCAAAAATAGCTAAGTCTATCAAACTATATACGGGGTACTTGTATCAACCGTACAAGGCCTTTTTATAAAATTCATTTGGCCTAAAAATTTTAAACTTCGATAGACTTCTATTTGAATAAAACCATTTAGAAAATTGGATTTAACATCCATTTGGTAAAGCTTGAAATTTTTTCAAAACAAGAATGGGCAAGTAAAGTGGAAATAACTTCTAAATGTGCTATGAGTGCAAATATTACATCAAAATCATTACCTTCTTCTTGACAATATCATTGAGCTACTAACCTTGTCTTGTTCATCAAACTTGTTGCGAAATATCACAAATTTCTGCAAAATCTTAACAAGATATTTTGCAACGAGCATAGTAATATCGAATAATAGATACACTATTTTAAGTACCACATACTATGCATCATCAAGAGTCTAATAAATCATTCAAGTTCAAATAAGCTTAAGAAAGCTACATAAGGTCTCTTTTGAAATTTGACAATAAGAGAGCACATAGTTGAGACCTCATTTACAAGAATCATATGATCAAGAGGTTTGACATAAGTATCCAAGAATAGTGGCATTTATATGTGCAATAAAATGCATAACATAGTAGATCAATTGTTTTATCAAAACAAAATATAATCCTTTACAAATTTTGGTTAAAACAAGCTATGTCAAATAGTGCCTTTTCAAAAATCAAAAACATCCTCTTAATGGCACTTGTAAGCACATAGGCATATGACAAGAAAATAAATCGAGTCTATAAGATAAATACTAATGATGAGCGTACCTCGATAGTTAAAACATCTCTTGATATATTACGAGTAGATAGCCATTGAAAGAGATATGTAAATTCTACACAATTCTTAAACCAAATTTGGCACAAACATAATAATACATGTGTAGGCTAAGCAACGAGAGATATCACAACAATGCTAATGCTATAAAAATCCATAAGAGATAAAAACATATAAGTCTAAGTAAGTCCACAACATGTAAGGTCTCATTTTTCAAAGTATTTTAAAAACACATAAATATATATAGAAGACCTTATAAATTTTAAAACTCATTTTGCAATTTAAACACAAATAAAAAAAACATGCAAAAATGCATATTTAAATAGGGAGATACGGTTTACCAATTTCGCCATTTCCATGGGTTGTGTCGTTCCCATTGTTGATGATATCTTCCCGTTTGAAAATCTTCATGTTGATGATAATTCGTCTTATTGCTCCATTTCCAATGATTATGTCCTCCCCATTGTTGATAATGTCTCTCTCTTGGAAAATCATTTTGTTGATGATGTCTTTGTCATTTGCAAAGATTGTGTTCTTCCCATTTTTGATTATATCCTCTTCTTGGAAATTTACTTTGTTGAAAATGTTTTCTCCTTCTATGATCAAATGAGATGTTCATTTGATGTCTCCTTGGCGGCATGAATTTTCTTCGATTATTAATCCGCCGGGTACCTAAAATGACATTGTTTTGTGGTACCCTCAAGTGCTTTAGGTCCTTTGGGATTAGTCTTGAGACTTTTAGGTCTCCAACAATAATTAGAGCTATTTCTAGTCCGACAAGTATTTACCGTATGACCCTTTTTACCGCAATAAAAGCAAGTGATATTACTAACATGCATAGGAACTTGATTCTTTTTCATATGCTTGACAATATTAAACTCATGATCAAGTTCACTATTCAAACTATCACAACCATTAACATTCACAACATTGGGCAATTTATTGGTACTCAAGTTGGATTTTGATAAATCATTTTTCATGCAATTAATATCCTCAACAAGAGTGCTATTTTGTTTTTCAAGGTTTCTAACCTTGTCAAGTATGGTGGTGTGAGCACATGATAGTATTTCATAGGAAGTAAATAAACTATCCTTTTCATTTTTCAAAACATTGAATTCCTTTTTCAAATTTTTGTATTTAACAAGTAAATTTTGAAATTCATTTTGAAGATCATCAAAATCATTTTGCAAATCACTATAATCGTTTTGAATGACAATATCATAGGAAGTAGAGGGTTTAAGACATTCCTCGTTTTCTTCTTCGATGCCCATAAAACAATATTCAACTTCTTCATAGTTGGAAGTTGTAGGAGGCTTGTTCCTTAGATTTGAACTTGTACCCCTTTGAGAAGTAGATGTTTTTGTTTGACTCCTTTCATTTGCAAATACTCCATAGATGTCTTCTAATTTTTGCCATACTTCATGTGCCGATCGAATTCCTATAATATGTTCATATTCCAAATTAGTAAATGAACAATACAAAATATTGAGAGCTTTACCGTTTAAGGAGATGATTTTCTTTTCTTCATCATTGAGCTCTTTGAAGCCTTTGGAGGCGTGTGGTGTATCTTTCATCGGAATGGATTATTCATTTATGACGGTGTTCCAAATGTCGAACCCGCAACCTTGTAAATAGCATTCCATTCTTTCTTTCCAAAAAATAAAATTTTTGGAATCAAATAATGGCGGCTTGGTGGTGGAGGTGCCGGTAAGATGAGCTTCGTTCGTAGCTGACGATCGTTCCTCTTCACTCGCGATGTGAAACGAGCTTGCTAAAGAGTTTGGCTCTGATACCACTTGTAAGTCCAAGCGGCTACAATAATCTAGAGGGGGGTGAATAGATTATCTCAATCTTTTCGATTTTACCCTTTTTTGAATCGAATGCTCAAAGACAATAATAAAGGTGCGAAATGTAAACAACACACGTCGATTTATAGAGGTTCAACCCACCTAGGGCCTAATCCTCTACCACCCCAGTATATCCGGGATGGATTTCAAAAAGAAATTTTTTTTTATTAATTACCAAAATTAATACAACAACAACACCTTGAAGAGCGCCACACTCTTCTTCAACACCACCTTTGAGATTACCAGAATCTCTCTTGAAGATTACCACAATCTCCAACGGCACCTTGTGAAGATTACCACAATCTTCAACCTTGAAGAATACCAAATTCTTCAACACCTCAATAAGAAGATTACCACAATCTTCTCACACCTAACACCTAGATCACCCAGTGTGTTCTTACCACAAGAACACTCACAAGGATATCTTGTGTTGAATGATTACCCAAAAATCCAAGATTACAACTCGATAATGAATTATACAATTGAGTGCAAGTGTAATCAAGAATAGCCTAGACCTCAAGGATGTGAAAGTGATAAGGTAGGCAAAATTACAACAAGAATAATGACAATGAAGAACAAGTGTTTGCTTGAAGTGTATCTTGTTGTGTTGTATCTCAACGGTTCACTTGGTTGCTCCAAAACTTCCTCTATTTATAGGAGATGATTGATCAAGCATAGGCTCCTCTTGGGCATTGAAAATCTCTGAGAAAAATACAATTAAAATCAAGAATATTTGTTAGAAATCAATCCCACATTTTAAGGAAAAGATGTCCATTGTCAAGCGGTTGATTTTTTGTCAAAGATAGAGGCGGCCGTCGCACATAAATAGAGTTGAAAAAAACGTATCACAAATTTACAGGCGGCGATCGACGTAGGGTTGAAGTCGGTCACTATGTTCAACCGGTCCAAGCCTCAAGGAGTGAAGAGTATGAGTTTTGTTTCAACAAAAACTTGCAGTCACCTGGTCGCACCCTGGGCGGCCGGTCGGCCCGACGGTCGACGCCGAGGCGGCCGGTCGACCTTATTTTTCACTCCAGGCCCAATTTTGTTTCAACGTACTCTTGGTCACGGGTTGCCTATAGAGGGCGACCGGTTGGCCTCAAAACAAAAGTGTTGTCCAATATTTTATCGAAAATAAACTCAAGAAATACTCAGAAAAATAGTGAAAATATTTTAGACGATCGGAAGTATTAGGACAACATTTAGAAACATAACTTAGGATGTAAAAACACTTTGACATAAAATCATTTAAAAGCATTGTTCAATTTAATTGAAAATAAACTTGAAGAAATACTCCGGAACATATTAAAATCATTTTAAATCGTTTAGGAGTATTTGGACAACAATTAAAAATATTGTTTTGGTGTAAAAATAAAATCATCAAAATTAAGATAAAAAAACATGTATCAAACAAGTAGTCAGAGATACGTTGCCCGAAGAGATATCTGTACTCATGAGGAATACCAATCCTATCAGCAAAGGAGTAACCCAATGTTCACAAAAATGTTTGGATCATACAACTGCAAATGTACAGTGTAGTTTATGGCAAGCAAAGTCGTATTCCTCAGGGACTGATATGTAAAACACTTAGGCTATAATAACATCGCATTCCAATTTTATTGAAGCGACCGAATATCAAGTTTAAAAAAAATCAAAAATTAAAAAGAACAATAAATAAAATTGCGAACCCCACAAGTATTTTCAAAAACTACAGGAGCAACCTCAGGCATATAATCTCAACATGTTTCTTCAATATTAAATCCAATTAAAGTTTCAAAATCAATTCATGCAATTCTATGGGTTCAATTCCTAAGATAGTTTATTCCTCCTCCCGGACGACGAATAAATAGTAGATTAATAACAATTGTAAGTCTCCGGATTCGATACAACTATTATTAACTCCTAAAAGATCTATGAATTGAATGACTCCCCACAAACAGTTGTAGGTCTCCCGACTCGATACACCCATTTATGTTAGAATTCGATTTCCGTCTTTGTTAGAACTCTTCTCCGAATTTCGCACTAACAAATATGACATGCTAATTATTGATCAGATAAAAAACAATTAAAAGTAAGCACTCGAATTCATAAAATAGAAAGCATGAAATTAATTAAGAAAATAATTAATCATATTTAACATGAATCCCGCGGTTTTGATTATGCTCTATGATCCAGAAAGATTAGCCAAACATTGATAACAAATTCATAGACAAATTCGAAATGAACTTATGACATTGTTTAAGCACAAACAAGATATCTAGACATAGAAAGAAAACCCCTTCTTGTCAGGATGGATTCCCCTCCTAAGCCTTCGAAGCTCTTGTGCTTCCGTAGATGCGAAAGGTCTTGTGGTGTTCTTCGCGACCTAGCCTTCCTCTCTCAGAAAATCTTCGATTCTTGCGTTCCTGTGTAATTTGATGTGTTTTCTCTGTATGAAGTGATGTATTTTCGTGCAAGCCTTGGGTCCCTTTTATAGATGCATGGAGACATCACTTGTAGAGTTGGAATGGGAAAAGAACTCCAAAAGCGCGTCTGGCAGAGTCCCACACGGCCTGGCCGTGTGGTTTGTTGCATAACCCTTTCCCACACGGTTGTGTGAGTTCACATGGCCTGGCCGTGTGGGCCTGGTTCCGTCTCCTATTTTTGCCCACTTCACACGGTTGTGTTATTTCACACCGGCATTTTCACACGGCCATGTAACACCACACTGTCCGGTCGTGTGAAGTGTTTTTGTCCATTTTCTTTGTCATTTTGATCTTCTCTTCGTATTCATCAATCGTAGCGGGCATTCTAACTGATATTTCTTCGTTTTAAGCTCCGTTTCCTATAAAAATTACAAAAACACGCAGTATCATGCCTTTCTAAGGAAACCAAGTAAAAATATATTAAATATGCGTGCAAATGCATCAAATATATATCATTTTAAGCCCCAAAATGCACGTACATTTTACACACATCACCCAACCAGTTATCAATCCAAAATAATACCTCGAATTAATCCCAAGGGTCCATCGTAACTCTGTTAATCTATCCTCAATGCGAGGCCTTATCCGCCCAAATCGAAGATGGTAAAACGCGTCGACAAATGGAACTATCCGAAAGCAACTAATGTCTTGAAGAATCGAAAAACCTCTAAGTCGGATGTCATAACTTTCCATCTAAGTTTAGTCAGAAAAGCACTACTGGCAACATTGATAGTACGAACCCCAAGGCCGCCCTCTGCCCTGAGCATACAACAATGAGCCCAATTCACCACCACAAAACCCTTAGAATTAACATTACTAGTCCAAATAAAATTACGCATAACCTTCTCCATTTGCTTGAGCATAGATATCAGCCACTTGTAAATCATCACAGTGTGGACAAATGAACTAGTAATGACTGAGTTAACCAAGCAAACTCTCTCGGCCAGTGAAAGAGCTGTCCTCTTCCATCTTAGAAACTTCAGAATAATCCTATCGAATATCTGTTGCAAAACGGCGGACTTTGGAGCACCTTTAAAGATAGAGGCACCTAAATAAACTACGGGAAAGGCCCTTGACCAAATACCCATAATATTCTGAACACAATTCTGCACATGAGTAGTTACACATTTGTAGAAGAAAGCTTTTGATTTTCGAGGATTGAAGGCATGACCCGAAATATTAGCATAATCCGTGAGGATCTAGAGAAGAATATGTGCATTAGCCGAAGAAGCCTTACATATAATAACTATTTCATCCGCATAGAGAACTGAAGCAGGGAAAATAATATGCCTTCGAGCCAAAAATGGCGTGAGCTGATTATTGGACACCGGGACCTCAAGTAGTTTACTCAGAACTTTCTACGTGATACAAAAAAGTAAAGGAGACAAAGGATCATCCTGTCTAACCCCTCTAGTGCATGGAAAGTAACCTACCGACGAACTATTTAATAAGACCGTAATCCAGGCTGATTGAAGAATAACCTTGATCCAGTGTATGAAGATATCAAAGAAACCAAATCGTGGCAGAACATGCAACAGAAAACCCTAACTCAGTGTATCGAAAGCTTTATGGATATCAATTTTCAAAATCATGTTATTGTCAAGGCGACTATGAAGAATATTGAAACCCTCCGAAACCAAAGCAATACAGTCATGAATTTGCCTGCTAGGGATAAAACCAAATTGCATAGGAGAGAAATAAGGTGGGATGATAGACCCCAACCGAGTGGCTAAAATATTAGTAATAACCTTGAAAAGGAATTACTCATAACAATCGCCCGAAAAATTATCAACAATGTTTGCATCTTTTGTTTTCGGGATAAGAGCCATGAAACTGACGTTCAAGCCAGAAGGCAAATTCGAGCTCGTGAATAAATAACGGACAACCATGATCACTTCAGATGATATAATGTCCCAACAATGCTGATAGAAGATACCAGTAAAACCGTATGGGCCAGGAGAACTATCTGATCCAAGATCAAAAAATGCCTCCCGGATATCCGAGTCTGAAGGATTTGCCTTTAAAAGAGCATTATCAGTTGCCATTACCTTCGGGGAAGTGACATGATCAACCAAAGAATAATCCGGATTAACACCCCCTGAATCCAAAAATAACTCCTTGTAAAAGGAGGTAATATGACTACCAAGCACACCCGTATCATCTGAAAAATTACCATCAATCATCAAACCATGAATCCCAGAACGACTTTCCTTAATCTGACAACGACGATGAAAAAATGCAGTATTACGGTCACCATCTTTAAACCAAGCAGTCGTGCATTCTGTCTAAGAAACTCAGATTGAAACAAAAGAGTTTTAGAAAGAGATGTTTGAGCATCAAATTCGATCTTATGATGATCGGCATTATAACCCAGAGCGTCAATATCCGGTTGGATTTGTCGTACTTTCTCCAGCTGAATATCCACCATGCAATTAACATCACCAAAGACATCCAAGTTCCAACCCGTAAAAGCTTCAAGAAACCTTTTAAACTTCAACATCATACGCAAAAGTGGGTTGTAGGAAAGACACGGCTGAACTCAAGAAGAAGTAACAAAATCCCAAAATTGTTCATGAGAAATCCACATACGTTGAAAATGAAATGGGGTCGGACCTCTATTCGAAGTGGACAAATAGGTAACTAAGAGAGGGTGATGATCCGAGCAAATTCGGGGAAGTACCAAACCTTTAACCACATGCCAGTGATTAAAAAGCCAACAAGTGGTAAGAGCCCGATCCAACTTCGCCTGCAGGAGAGAAAGAAGAGATCGAGTGGCACACCACATAAAGGAATTACCCGTAGTAGGCACGGAGAACAAGCCAACATCATCCAAAAAGCTCGAAATCCTAACAAGAAGCCTCGAGAAAAAACACCTGCCTTGACCTTTCATGATTACCCAAAACAACATTAAAGTTCTGAGGCGCGAGAATATCATCAAGACCCAAATTCACCAAATCCAACAAAAGTGTGCGGCGGTCAATGTGATTGCATAATCCATGAATGAAGCCAACAAGGAAAATCGAGAAGCCAAGCTGCATCCGAAGAATGATACTGGGGAAGAAACCATAACATCTTTGTAAAATAATGATCTCCCGAGAACAAAATACCCAAATATCACGCGACCGTCGAGGCGAAAAGTCCGAGTCACAAACCTCAAACTCAAACCAGTCCAAAAGGAGTCAGAAAACGAAGTGGTGTCCACTTTAGGCTCACAGATAGCCAGTAAAGAAGGCTTATGCCTATGACACAAAACCTTAAGATCATTACGAAATGCAATGTTCCCAATCCCCCGGATTCCAGAAGATGCAATTCATTTGGAAATATGTGGGGGAGAAATCCGTGCACGCACAAAAGTATCAAAGGTATGATGATCCACCTGCTCAGAAGTGTGCTCAGTAGATTCGTCATCAGCATAATCCGCCCACCGTTTATGAGACACAAAATTTTGTTCCTTGGGACCGTTAGAATCAATAGTAATAGCAAGATCATGAATCGCCAGGACCGAACCTTGGGTGACATTATGAAGAAGTCGAAGCTTTGCGGAGTCCAGAGATTGATCCCTGATGGCTCTACTGATAGTGCGAATAGGTTTCTCTTGTTAGATAAATATTTTTATCATGATTTTGATGATTTTATTTTTACACCAAAATAATATTTCTAAATGTTGTCCAAATACTCCTAAATAATTTAAAATATTTTTACTAATTTTTCGGAGTATTTCTTAAAGATTATTTTCGACAAAAATTGTACAACACATAATTGTTTTGTCATGATTTTGATGAATTTGTTTCATTGTGATTTTACACTAAAACAATGCTTCTAAATGTTGTCCAAATACTCCCTATAGGTCTAAAATATTTTTACTATTTTTTCGGAGTATTTCTTGAAATTCATTATCAACAAAAAATTGGACAACTCCTCTGTTTTGAGGTCAAGCCGTCGCCATATAGGGTAACCCATATCGAAAGTTGTGCAAAAGCAGAGAACAACTTTGTTCTTTGAAAAAAGAGAGGTGGACCGGTCACCCTATAAAGGCGACCGATGGCATTGGTCACCTTTAAGGCGGCCGGTGGCATTGACGTCGCCTTATAGGGCATCTAGTGTACGAGTTTGGTTCGAATTTTGCAAACTTCTCTCGTATTGCATTTTTGAAGAGGGCAACCTTGATCCAAGAGGATGTCGGTCAAGCCCCATGGTGACCGGTCACTCTGTGTAAAATCTCAGTATTTTCAAGGTTTTCTCATTTCTACATGACCGATCGCCATACCGTTTTGACAGCAAAATACTAGCCGTTGACAACAGACAACTTTTCCTCAATTTATGGTGTTGATCTCTAACAGCTATATTCTTCATTTGTCTTGCAATTTTTTACAGATTTCAATCTCCTAGGAGGAGCCAATCAAGTTCAAGACATCATCTATAAATAGATGAAGAATTGATGCAACACAATAAGAGAGAATACTACAAGACAACAAGATACATTCAAGCAAACACTTTTGTTCTTCAATTTCAATATTCTTGTTGTAATAGCCTAAGGTCTTTCACTTTCACATCTTGAGGTCAAGTCTTTATTCTTGATTACACTTGCACTCAAAATTGTATATTTCATTATCGAGTTGTAATCTTAAATTTGGGTTCATCATTCAATACAAGATATCCTTGTGAGTGTTCTTGTGGTAAGAACACACTTGGGTGATCTTAGGTGTTAGGTGTAAGAAGATTGTGGTAATCTTCTTGTTGAAGAGTTTGGTGCTCTTTGAGGTGTTGAAGAATTTGGTGTTCTTCAAGTCGGAAGATTGTGGTGATCTTCACAAGGTGCCGTTGCAAGAAGATTGTGGTAATCTTCAAGGGAGATTGTGATAATCTCCAAAGAGGTGTTGTAAGGTGATGTTGTTTTAAATTTTGGTAATTAATAAAACCTTTTTTTTTGAAATCCATCCCGTAGATACTAGGGTGGTAGAGGATTAGGCCCTAGGTGGGTTGAACCTCTATAAATCGACGCGTGTTATTTACTTCCCGCACTTCCATTCTTGTCTTGGCTTGTTTGATTCGAAAAAGAGGGCATAATTGAGAAAATGGGCATAATCTATTCATCCCCCCTCTAGATTATCGTAGCCATTTGAACTTACAAGTGGTATCAAAGCCAAACTCTTTGGCAAGCTCATTCCACATCGCGAGTAAAGAGGAACAATCAATGGCTACGAATGAAGTATACCTTACCGGCGCCTCCACCAACAAGCCACCACTATTTGATTCCAAAAATTATACATTTTGGAAAGAAAGAATGGAATGTTATTTACAAAGTTGCGGGTTCGATATTTGGAACACGATCATTAATGGAGAATCCATCCCGATGAAAGACGTACCACTCACCTCCAAAGTCCTCAAGGAGCTCAATGATGAAGGCTAGGAAATTCTCTCCTTAAATGGTAAAGCTCTAAATATTCTTCATTGTTCACTTACCTCTTCGGAATACGGTCATATTCGAGGAATACGATCGGCACATAAAGCGTGGGAAAAATTAGAAGCTATCTATGAAGTATATGCAAATGAAAGGAGAAATTCAAAAGCATCTACCTCTCAAATGGATACAACATCAAATCCAACAACATGGGATAAGCTTCTTACAACTTCCGATGATGAAGTAGTCGAGCAATGTTTAATGGGCATCGACGAAGACAATGAGGTACGCTCTAACTCTTCTATTTCTTTTAGTAATGAAATACATGATGATTATGATGATTTGCAAAATGATTTCAATGAACTTCAAAATGAATTCCAAAGCTTGCTTGTTAAATACAAAAATTTTAAAAATGAATTCAATGTTTTGAAAAATGATAAGGATAGCTTATTCACTTCCTATGAATCACTTTCATGTGCTCACACCACCACACTTGATAAGGTTAGAAACCTTGAAAAGGAAAATAGTACTCTTGTTGAGAATATTGATTGCATGAAAAAGGATTTCTTAAAATTCAACTTGAGTACCGATAAGACTCTTGATGTTCATCGTTGTGATCATGAGAAACTAGAACTTGGTTATAAGCATAATGTTATCAATGATATGAAAAAGAACCAAGTCACTAAGCATATTGGTCATTATACTTCTAAAATTATTACATGCTTCTATTGTGGTAAAAAGGGTCATACGATAAATTCTTGTCGGGCTAGAAATAGCTCTAATTATTGTTGTAGACATAAAAGTCTCAATAAGGGAACCCAAAGGACCCAAACACTTAAGGTAACACAAGAAAATATTATGATAGGTACTTGGCGCAACAAAATCAAAGAAAATTCAAATTGTCAAATCGACAACAAACATTTGCGCCACTTGATCAAGGAAGAAGATATTATCAACAAAGTCAAATTCAAGAAGAAAGCGTGATCAAAAATGGGAAGGACACAATCTTTGGAATTGGCAAAATTGGAGAAGACATCATCAACAAGATGATTTCCCAAAAGGAAGATACTACCAACAAAGGGAAAGACATAATCCGTGGAAATAGCGAAATTGGTAAACCATATCTCCTTATTTAAATACGCATAATGTTTTATTACTATGTATGCTTGTATTCTTGCTTTAATTGTCATAATGATTTTTTCAAATATTTGGTTTAAAAATTTGAGGTCTTCACTAAATACTCTTGTTTTTTTAACTCTTTTGAAAAGAAGACCTTGTATATTGCTTGTCTAAACTCTTGTGTATTTACAACAACTTATATGTTCATTATATCTTATGGATTTATATAGCATAAGTATATTTGTGACATCTTTTATTGCTTTAGCCTACACTTTTATTACTATGCTTTGTGCAAGATTTGTTTAAGAATTGTGTAGGATATATATATCTTTTTCAATGGCTATCTACTCATAATGTGTCAAGAGTGACATAAATTGTCGAGGTACGTTCATCTTTGTTATTCATCTCATAGACTCGATATATTTTTTGCCATATGCCTATGGGCTTGCTTTCCAAGCTATTTCAAAGAATCTCATACAAGTGCCATTAAAAGGATTTTTTTTATTTTTGAAAGGCACTATTCGATAAAACTTGTTTTATCCGAGACTTGTAAAGGATTATATTTTGTTTTGATAAAACATTTAATTTTTATCCTTCTCTTAAATTATGCATTTTATTGCACATATTCATGTCTTTATTCTTGGTTGCTTTGTCAAAGCTCTTCTTCAAAATACTTCTTATAAATGAGGTCTCAACTATATGCTCTCAGATTTTTAAATTTCAAAAGAGACCTTATATAGTTTCCTATAAGCATATTTGAACTTACATGGTTCATTAAAGTCTTGATGATTTTTAGGCATAGTATGTGTTACTTGTTATAGTGTTTACATTATTCGATATTACTATGCTCTTGTGCAAGATATCTTGTTAAGATTTTGCAGGATTTTTTTTTTGGTATTTCGGAACAAGCTTGATGATCAAGACAATATTGTTTGAAACAAGGCAAGGTTAGTAGCTCAAGGGTATTGTCAAGAAGAAGAAATTCTCAAAGTTAATGCAAGGTGAATGCAAGATGAGCATGATGGGGGAGCTATATTTCTTCCTTGGACTTCAAATTAAGCAATGCCAAGAAGGTATCTATATTTCACAATCAAAGTATACAAAAGAACTTTTGAAGAAGTTAGGCATTGAAGAAGGAAAAACCATCTCTACCCCTATGGCAACCAATATCAAGATTGACAAAGTTTGAGAAAAGCATTTCGGTTGACAAACAAATTCGAGGTATGTTCATTAACGTCTATTATTCCCATAGACTTGACATTTTTTATGTCTTATGTCTATATGCTCGACTTCAATACAATCCCAATGAATCTCATTAAAGTGCCGTTAAAAGAAATTTTCAAATATTCGTAAGACACTTCTTCTTATGATTTGTTTATCCAAAGTTTTAAAACGTTTATATTTTTCGGGATAACAAGTCCGGTGATTATAATTTCTCAAAATACGGTTCGTCATAATTGAACTAAACATATTGAGATTCTATATTTTTTTCTAAAGGGATTGCGTTTCCTAAAACGAAAAATTGAGATGTGTTTAAATCCGTCTCAAGAATAACTCACGGACATTTGTTTTTAATCATTAACTGCCGAGTCTTTTACCTTATTTCGAGCTTGTTTAGGCATAACATATATTGAATGAGGTCTATGTTTGCATTCCGTATGTTTTTAAAACTTAGGGGTGAAAAATTGGATTTTTGGTTCAAAATTCGGACAGAAACTGGACTGGTGTTCAGACACCGGTCGACCAGGTGCAGGGACCGATTGCCCTACCCGTCGACCGGTCGCCCTAAGTGGTTTCAGGGTTAAAAATGCTTCTGTCCTTAAAAATGTCATTTTTGGTCTTTTTCTTTCAAACTCGAACCCTTTGCAAATTTCACACACAATTCACTCAAAATGATTTATTTCTTATAAATTATATATTTTTGAGTTTATACTATAGGTATATCATCCGTGATACCCGACCTCTCCGATTAATTGGTAAGAATTCTTCTTCTTTATCTCAATTGGGTTGAACCTTGAGAATGTGATTCAACACAAGATATCCTTGTGAGTGTTCTTGTGGTAAGAACACACTTGGGTGATCTTAGGTGTTAGGTGTAAGAAGATTGTGGTAATCTTCTTGTTGAAGAGTTTGGTGCTCTTTGAGGTGTTGAAGAATTTGGTGTTCTTCAAGTCGGAAGATTGTGGTGATCTTCACAAGGTGCCGTTGCAAGAAGATTGTGGTAATCTTGAGGAGATTGTGGTAATCTCAAAGAGGTGTTGTAAGGTGATGTTGTATTAATTGTGGTAATTAATAAAATCTTTTTCTTTTTGAAATCCATCCAGGAGATCTTTGGGGTGGTAGAGGATTAGGTCCTAGGTGGGTTGAACCTCTATAAATCGACGCGTGTTGTTTACTTCCCGCACTTCCATTCTTGTCTTGGCTTGTTTGATTCGAAAAAAATGGCATACTTGAGAAAATGGGCATAATCTATTCACCCCCCTCTAGATTATCGTATCCACTTGGACTTACATCTCTAACGGATGTTGTATCATTTGAGGCGAGTATGAATATCGAGATATGCTAGAAATGGAGCCAGGACCGGTAAAACCGGAGGCTTAGGAGGCGAATTTCGAGCAACCATAAGTGGGGAGTCAAAGTTTGATTCTCATAACCTTCTTCCATCTCAAGGGCCTCAAAAGAGTTGCCCAAATTAATGTCTGTAGGGCAAGTGACTATGGCACAAGATGGAGAACCAGCACGCATAGTTGAACGCGTTTTATCCATTGAGTTATCAACGGCCTTGCCCTTATCCTTGGCCTCGATGTCTTGGATGATAAGTCTTAGAACTCCGGAGCATCACGTGCGAATTAGGATGTCCATCAGTAGCTCTGGAGCGTCCCAGCTGGGAACTAGGGCATCCATCAGGAGCTGAGGTCCCCGTAGAGGTAAGACGGCAAGAAGTAGTCGAGTGTCCCGTAATACTATACGTAGAACAGAACTCAGGGAGTTTCTCATAGCTTTTAACCGACACAAAAGAGAATTGCCCAACCCGTTCCCCATAATATGATCTTCTAATGGTTTGGCAAGGTCTAGGTCAACCAACTCACGAATGAAATGACCGAGAGAGCCATCTAATGAGCGATGATCAATATTATGAATCGGATTTCCAATCGCACTGGCGATCCCCATAATAGTATTAGGGTCCCAGTATTCTAATCGGGTTAATTTGTTCTTTATTTACTTGTTTAGAGTTTGTTTTGGTTAGATTTAATTATTTCCCTTACTTAGTGAGGCTTATTTTTGAAATCATGTTTAATGTTAAATACAATATTGTTATTTTGTGATTAAAATTAAGGTAAAATTATTTTTTTAGTCCTCTAAGTGGACTGACCTGGAGCTTTAGTCCTTACTTACTAATTTGTATGATATTAGTCCTCTAACTAAATTTTTTTCAGATATTTAGTCTTGTTACCTGCTATATCAGGTCAACCTAGCCTGAAATGATGATGTGACATGTTTTTTCTAATAAAACCTTTTTAATGACTTAATTGATGATATGTACACATAGTTGGATAATTTTGGAGGGAAACTAGGTTTTAGTACCAAAATGGAGGGAAAATTGACATTTAGTTATAAAATATAAAAAATCATATTTTGAAAAAAAATTAAATAATTATATTTTCGAAAATATAATATAAGTTATTTGTTTCGAAAAAATAATTTGGTTATGGTTTAAAAAATTAAATAATTATAATTTAGTTTTTGACATTATCAACTTTTAAAATAATTTTTCAAATTTAATAACATCAATATAATATTAAAAATAATATAAAAATATAAGTAAAAATATTTTTTTAAACCATAACCAAATTATTCAAATTCAATAACATCAATATAATATTATATTTAAAATTTAAACATTCAAAAAGTAAATAAATTAAAAGTATTATAAAAATATAAGTAATAATATAAAAAACTATATTTTGAAAAAAATTCAATAATTATATTTTTGAAAAAAATAATATAAGTATTTTGTTTCAAAAAAATAATTTGGTTATATTTAAAAAAATAATACCAAATTATTGTATAAATAATTTATTATTTTCAAAAATAATTTAAATTATATTTAGTTATAAATATATTTTTTAACATTATTTTTTACAACTTTTAAAAATAATTCAGGTTTTTGACATTATCAAGTTATAAAATATAGTTTTCGAAATTTTCAGTTTTGCCTGATTTTTAATAACTTGATAATTTCGTAAAACTAAATTATTTATAAAAATTGGAAAAAAATAATGTTAAAAACTATATTTATAACTAAATATAATTTAAATTATTTTAAAAAATAATAAATTATTTATAGAATAATTTGGTATTATTTTTAAAACCATAACCAAATTATTTTTTTGAAAAAATTAACTTCTATTTTATTTTGAAAATATAATTATTTAATTTTGTTTTCAAAATATGATTTTTATATTTTATAACTAAATATTAATTTTCCTCCATTTTAGTACCAAAACCTAGTTTTCCTCCAAAATCAACCAACTATGTGTACATGTCATCAATTAAGTCATTAAAAAAATATTTTATTAGAAAAAAATGCCACATCAGCATTTCAGGTTAGGTTGACCTGGTATAGCAGGTAACATGACTAAATATCTGAAAAAAATTTAGTTAGAGGACTAATATCATACAAATTAGTAAGTGAGGACTAAAGCTCCAGGTCAGTCCACTTAAAGGACTAAAAAAAACAATTTTGCCTAAAATTCAAGTTTGCAATTTGAATTAATTTTTCTCTTAAATTGAGTGAATCATCCAAGAGGTTCAAGATTATTATTCTTGTAGCGATTATCGGCATATCAATTAAACTCACATTCATTTGTGGGCTGAGGGCATCTACAAATACCAAAGTTCTTGTTTTGATTAAGCAACAATTAAGGTTACATTTTCTTAATTAAGATCTTCTTTGAGTTGAATAAGTGGAATCTTGGAGTGTGAAAATATTATTCATGTAATTTGTAAAAAACATTTAGGGTTTTGAGAAAAGATGCTCTCTTCTATCTCCTCACAAACCTCCATTGTCGACGCATCTTGATCTTCTTCATAGAGCTCGATTTTTTTCTTTTCCCAGAAATTACGAAATCTCATGAATCTTCTATCTCTGCTCCTAGGGTTTTACCAAGGGTTTCCCCAAACCCTAATTCTTCTAGTTGCAAGAATGTTACAAACATCATCAAACGATTTCGATCTTTTACTGCATCTTTTGATCCTCCTATACAAATGTTTCAAAGCTGCTTTGCAAGAATTGATCAAGAAAATCAAGATTTCTTACATTCTACAAGTTTTCCTCAATTTTGGATTATTCTGTTGATCACGCTTCCAAGATTCTCAAGAACCATCCAAGAACGGATCCAAATTTTCAAGAAAGCGTCGTGAAGAAATCTTTTGCAAAAATGGTGCACTCCGGGGAGGATACAACTCCAGTTAAGAAAGGGGATTTTTATTCCGTAACGATGGATGAAGGGATTTATCATCAACGTACAGTGGAGTTACGAGATTCATTAATCGGATGACTATTACTTCCATAAGGGGCAAAGCCGTGCATGTTAGAGACGCTCAAATCAAAATTGCATGTTGTTTGGAGAATTCAACATGCTTGGCGATTGGTACCACTAGGTAAGGGTTATTTTAGTTTAGAATTTAATGATATAGCTGACTGTAATCGTGCTTTCGTTGAAGCTTCATGGAATTTGAATCCGGGTACAATCCGCATCACTAATTGGATTTCGGATTTCAATCCTTATAAAATTAATACTTCCATGGCACAAGTTTGGGTTCGGATTTATGAACTAAGTATCAGTATTGACATCCCTCTTTGATTACGAAAATTACAAGTGTGATAGGTACTCCGATCCAAATTGATGGTGGATTCGTTGTCAGGGAGGTGGGACATTTTGTTCGAGTGTTAGTTGAACTTGATTTGAATAAATCTTTTCAGGAATTTATTATGGTTGAAAGAGTGGGACATTGCTCTGTTGTTTCGATCAGTTATGAGAATTTGCCATATTTTTGCGTTAATTGTCGGATTGTTGGGCATCATATTACTGGTAATCGTCGCCATCAAGATGCGACAAAAAGAGCTGACATTGTTCAAACTGATAAGAGTCTGGTTCGTAGACGATCTGTCATTAGAATGGGAAATTGTGGTAAGATTCCGGCTAACAAGGGTAAGGAAATAGTTTCGAAAACTTGGGTTCAAGTTAAGCCCCGGAAAACCCATTCTACCGAGAGGAGTACTGGCCCTAAAGAGGGTGGACCATCCACTTTGGGTATTCAAACACATAATTCTTTTAACGTATTGGATGATACATCAGAGGAATTGCATGGAGAGAATGAGCCTCACATGTCCGTGCAGATGAGGGCCTCAAATGTTCGAATATCAATCCTGATAGGACTATGGTTCTTTATCAACCACCAGAACAGAGTTCGGTTATTGTTCATGAGGACATGATGATTGCACCAAATTCGGATGAAAAGAGTCAAGCGGATCTCCACAGGGCCATGGAAGTTGTATCTAGAAATCATCCGCTTAATGATTATGTCTTTAGCTCTAACGATCAGTCAGAGGAAGCAATGACTGCATCAACACGGAAGCGTTGGTTTGATATGCTGGATGAAGAAGAATAAGACAAATCGGAAGCTTTAAAGGCTAAGCTAGGCGACTCCTTAACTACTCCACTTGTTATTCACTCATGTGCTCCCTCAGAAGCTATGAAGGCTATGGAAATTGTGGCTCGAAGATCTTGGGCCGACATTCCACAAGCTACATCAGACCATCAAGACGATACTCGAGCACGTACAAAAAGAATAAATGATAATATCACTCGAAAATCCTTGAGACATAAACGCTCGTCATTTAAATTGCGTCATTAAGTTATTTTGTTGTTTTTTTCTTGAAATTTTGCATTGTTTTTCCTTTTCTACTTGATCGGCTTGTGATCAGGACTTTTCCTTTCTTTTTATATATTTCCATTTATTTAAAAAATGTTACATTTTCTTAACCTTTCTAGGCAAAGTCGTTTGCACGTTGTTGTTATAGTTCTCATCAGTTGGAACCAGATAAAATGCGATCATATCTGTTACAATCTCTTTTTTTCTTTGAAAATTATAATACGATTTTATTTTTCTTAAGGAGCAAAAAATTGAGTTATAACATTTTATTTTGGAAAATTATGAAATACTCGTAGGTATGGAGAAGTAGCTAAAGCTGTGAGAAGGAAATAAATATAGGTGGCAAAGTTTGAAGTCCGTTCGCCGGGCAAGTCCGTTGAGTTTATATAACGACACATGAAACAGATTTGTTGCGATCCCCAACCTAATCCACCTCGAGCGAGTGTGCCAACCTAAATTGTATCTATATTGAGTGTCTTTTTAGGGTACTTTGGGCTGTTTGGGGTGTGGGTGGGGGACCTTCCAAAAATGTAGTTGGTCCTTGTATTTGAAAGTAGGCCCTCTAAATTTCTAAGTTCTAATTATAGTTTTTTATCATCAAATTATTATTTTTAAAAATAGTTTTTATCATCAAATTATTATTTGGAAATTATTAGATAACATAAAAACAGTGGCAAAGTAAAATATAATATCATGATTCCCAGTCCTTTTTTTGGGAATCAAAATGAATTTTATTCATTTATCAGGAGAAAATTACAAATAATTATACGAGTGGCGATTTGCAAGCCTTACAGAATCATAAATCTATACGGATCTAAAACAAAAATTTTAAACCTTAAAAGATTAATGATTTGTAGAATTAGAACATCTCAATGAAGGTATTTGGACAAAACATGTACCAAACAAATTCATCTCGTTTCTACCATGTATCATCGGGTAATGACCATTAATTTTAAATCTTCTGAATAAAATTCCAAACATTGGACAAACATATTTATTGAAAATAAAAACTCACTTATTGGGGACAAATAAAAGTCACCTATTGGGAACAAATTTATTGAGACTAAAAATATTAAAGTTACTTTTCCCATCCTCATTTCTCCACATGAGGATGAAGGAAGAAAAAAGAGGAAAAAGATGGAGGAGCAAAAGTGGCCAGAAAAAATAGAGAATGATTCAGACAGTCATAATTGAACAAAACTTAAAAAGATACATTTGATATACCATATTTATTTTAGATTTTTTATTATAATTTTTTATTTTATGCTTCTTGTAAAAATATTATATATACATATATACACTTACAAAATTCATGTTTTCAAAAATAGCATTATTCACAAAACCGAACAGCTAACTCAAAAACAAAAATAGCAACAAAAGTATCAGAAGAGAAAAAAGAAAAGAAAATTAAAATCCAAAGGAAACCACGCCACGATTACAAAATTTACGTTTTGATGCAAAAGAGAATTTCATGGTGGCTATTTAGTTATTATTTATAAAAAAATATATACTTTAGACAAATTAAAATAGTGGCATAATAAAATATAATTTTATGATTCACAGTTTTTAATAAAAAAACTTAAAAGATACATTGCTTTATGACAAGTTTAAATATTTCATATATTGTAAATTGGGCAAAATTGCTTTTTTAGTCCTCTAAGTGGAGCCACTCGGAGATTTAGTCCTTTTTTTTTCTCGACTTTGAGTTTAGTCCTTTAAATGGACAAAATTCGGACTTTTAGTCCTCTTACATGCTATAACAGGTAAATGTTACCTGCTAGTGGATTTTCTTTAATTCAAACTTTAAATAAATTTTAAAAAATAATAGAATATTATTCATGATAAAAAAAAATGAGTTTTAATTTTATACTTTTAATTTTTATTTGAATTGTGAATTTCATATTTTAGAAATAAAAAAATCTATTTTCTACAAATATTTTACTAACAATTTTTTTACTAAAATTATTTCAAAGAAAATATTTTTTTGTATTTCCTTTTTTGATTTAGTTTACTTATTGATTTTAAAAATAATAAAAAATATAAAATTCACATATAGTTATTGGAAATATATTCACTTCAACTATAAATAAAATAAAATAGTTTATAATATTGAATGAATTCATAATTTATAAATATAGAAATTATTTTTAAAGATAATAAAAACACTATTAAAATATTTTAAATTTCTAGCTAAAAGTATACTTAAATTATAAATATATAAATATTAACAAATTATCCATCTTTTCAAAGAGAATAAATGGTTATTCGAACTTTAAAAATATTAAAATAATATTATTTAATTTCTATTTATTTATATTTATATTTTATTTTTAATCAAACATTATATATATACACATATACATTAATATACACATGTTACTTACGTATGCATAACATACATATATATACAGTATACTTGAAAAGAATTATTAGTAATTGGTAATTATAATAACTAATTATTAGTACTTGGTAATTATTAGTACTAATAATATATAATGTTTGATTAAAAACAAAAGAAAAATATAAATAAATAGAATTTGAAATAATATTTATTTTAATATTTTTAAAGTTTGAATAACCATTTATACTTTTTGGGAAAATGTATAATTTGTTAATATTTATATATTTGTAATTTAAGTATACTTTTACTTAGAAATACAAAATATTTTAATAGTACTTTTCTTCTTTTTAAAATAATTTCAATATATATAAAATATGAAATTATTAATATTGTAAACTATTTTTATTTTATTTATAGTTTTAGTAAAAGATTTTTTTAGTAAAATATTTGAAGGAAATAAATTTTTTTAATTCTAAATATGAAATTCACAATTTAAATAAAACATTTAAAAGTATAAAATTAAAACTCGTTTTTTTATCATGAACAATATTCTATTTTTTTTTAAAATTTATTAAAGTTTGAATTAAAAAAAATCCACTAGCAGGTAACATTTACATGTTATAGCTGGTAACAGGACTAAAAGTTCGAATTTTGTCTATTTAAAGGACTAAACTCAAAGTCGAAAAAAAAAAGGACTAAATCTTCGAGTGGCTCCATTTAGAGACTAAAAAAACAATTTTGCTTTGTAAATTGTATATGTACAAAATATTTTGTTAAAATAGAGTCTCCTGCAAGGGAATTTGGACGGCCGACCACGGGCATGAATAGGTGACAGTGGCTCATTTACACTCTGAAGCCTGTCATGTGAGTGGGGTCTTAGGGTTATTTAAAGAAAGTAAATATTAAGCCAAAGTTGGACTGATCAAAGTTTCCACTCAAATTATTAATGCCAATATATTTTGAAAAATATCCATTGTGCACCACCAAAAAGCACTTATGGCAACCCTAGAACAGTTGGTAGATTAGATCTCTGCCAGCCAAATTCTTGCAACATCTTCATGATCAATCTTTACCCTTTTTTTTTTTTGTTTTATCCATTAGATATATACAGGAATCAAAAAGAAAAAAACACCCCACACCACTACAAAAAAAACTTACATTGTAGCGACAAGAATAAGTTTGTCACTAAACTTTAATAATTACCTACGAGAATCCGACAAAATCAAAATTATTGTTTTCCCCTTAAACTATATCGATCCATTATCGACAACCCACCAACATTCTTTAAATTTAACGACAAAAATATTATAGGTATTTACTAATAGTTTCACATTTTGTCGTAAATATTTACCTATAATTTTTGATTTGTCGAATATTTATGTAGCATCTTTAGTTCCGACAAAATTTTTTAATACTTACCTACGTGGTTTTAAAGTAGGGAATTATTTTTTTAGTTTGCGATTACTTAATACTTGTAGTTTATGTTGCGTTTAACTTGAGCAATGTCTGTAGGCAGTGGCGGACCTAGGGGGACAAGGGGGGCTATTGCCCCCCAAAGTTTTCTAAAATTTCATTCCCCACCTAAAATTTTTAAAACTTTTTTTTGGTTAAAATAGATGACTTTGCCCTCCAAATTTTTGATTAAAACTTCAAATAGTTGTCTTTTGCAATATAAAACGCATTAATTATGGTTAAAATATGATTAATTTTTTTTCATTGTTTATATTTATAAACTCGATCCGTTTTTCGTCCCCAAAGTTAAAATCCGTTGTCTGTAGGTTTAACCACTAAAATTGGAAGTCTTGTATCAATATTTAGTTGGTGAATAGTTTAATAGTAGCATATTATAAGATTATAACTTAGGTGGGGATATGCATGCATGTCCCCATTATCTTTTATCAAAGAGGTGGCCAATGTTTATTTAAAAGCTGTTGTTCTTATATATATAGCTAGCGATCGAGTAATCAATTTGCTTGGTGATGCATTGATTTTCTACACCCTAATTGTTCACATTCCTCGTCCAATATCGCTAAGGTCTGATGATATTCATCTACATAGATTTAATTTATTGGGATTGTGTAACATAACATTATACACAATGTTATTAGTATTTTTACAATTAAACCGTAATTGGTTAAACTTGGTAGGGAATTACCTTTCATCATTAATATTGTCGTCATGATTAAAAGTGCTCACTCTATATATATTAGTTAAGTTAAGGTTTCTTGTTTTTTTAATATGGGTCTTACCCTACTCGGTTGGGAATATAGGTTCCAACCAATATTTTAAAAAGCATTAGGCACTAGTAGTAGTCGATTTTTTGGGGCCGACCTAGGCGGAGTATAGGTAGAATTAGGTAGAGCCTAAAAAAAGAAAAATATAGGCGACCAATGAAAGCTTAGCGCTTAGGTGGGGCTATACGGTGATTTTTAGAACAATAATTCCGACTCGACATCTCAACATGAATATACCATTTGACCAGATCAATTTTGAAAGTGGATTAAGTGTCGACATTTGTTCTTAATATATATAATGGGATAATTATAAAATATCCTAGAACTTAGCCTAATTACAAAAATATTCAGTTATCTTTCAAAATTACAAATACTCCATTGATATTTGTTTCTCTTACAGATCACCCCTCAAGCGAAAGGTATTTGTTAGTGTAGTGGGGTAAAATAATCATTGTATTTCTTTTATTTAATTACGTTATTATTTAATTATTTACCCACGAATATTCATCATTAGATCCGAATCATCATCGATTGCCTAAACCATTGAGCACCCATGAGGTTTAGTTGGCTATATCCGAGCCACACGACCTACTTTATCCTACAAGATCCATGCGGTCTATCAACCCAGATATAAAAGAAGTCCCTTTGTTCTGTTGGAAATTTGGGTTTTGTGAAAGTGGGTGTCGACCCGACTTTGACCAAATTTTCGGTGGCTAAGAATTTAATTTTGGAGAAATTAAATTATATATTATTAATTTACATTCCGAGTAGATATTCGTAGTATTTTTCATTTTTCAAAATCGAATTTCGGTGAGTAAAAAATTAATTGGTCACACGAATGGGCATTATGTAAAGGGAGTTGAAAGGTTATTTCTTCATCCCACATAGATTATAAAGCAAAGTTTATCCTTATTTATAAACTAGAAGATGTTATTAGTTGGATATACTATAACATAAGTGGATGATCACAAGTGGGCCACACGCGCTCGCGCGCCCACGCGCTGGGCGTGGGCATGGGTGTGGGCTTGGGTCTTGGGCCGGTCCTTTGGGCCTGGGTCCAGGTCCACTACACTTTTGTCACTCAAAAATGGGTTTGGCCCAGATTCAAGTGACTGTTGGGCCGCCCAATAAACCTGGACATTGCAGGTGTTCAAATTTGTAAGTGTCTGTTGGAGTCTGTAACTCCTCAGATAGTGACATTGAAAGGGTTGTAACTTCCCAGAAAATGGTCATCATTGTACTTGTAACACCTGACTGTTATAGGGAAGGTTGATGCCACTAACTTACCATGATTAATTCCTTGCAGGTGGATTTTTGTTGCCTATATATAACATGGTTGTAGGTCCCAAGGGGTGTGAGTGTAAGGTTTAGAAGGGGAGGGTTGAATAAACCTTACCAACTTTTCGATTTAGTTATTTTTAAAATAGTTCAGAGTTAATTCTTCACAGCTAAGTCCTTGATGGACATCTAAGTTAGTTAACCAAATAGAGTTGGCCACTCAGCACTGATTTCGAGCATTTGTTGATAGAATAACTCATTTGCTTAGTCTAAAGCTTAACTCAATTGTGATATGTTTTATTGGAAGACTTAACACCCTTGAATTTGGTTTAAGTTAGTTTTAACACTTGGTTTTAGCACTTTGTTAAATGTCAATTGGATAGCAAATTTATCGTGAGATATAAAATAATATGCACGAATTGAAGTCTTTGAAATGTAAATGACACAATAAATTTTATAGAGGTTCGAAGATGGGGTAATTCTTCTACTCCTCTCTTCTCCAACTCTGGAGGAATCCACTAAGTATTGATGAGTACAAAGTGGTTAACAGTCCGGATCAGCATGCAAGTCTTGATCACACGGTGACTTGATCCTTTGGGACTCGATCACGGAGATGCCTTGGTCACACACGGTTGGCTTCTCGTCCGACTAACTTCTTCACAGGCAAATTTGCACTTGCTACTATAGCTTACTTGCTCAAGTTTCATGGATTTGATCACGAAGCCCTCCAATAGCTTGAGACGGTTCAACTTGAACCTTTCTACAATCTCGTGGAATGTAGACCCCTTTAATTCTTCAAATGTTTCCTCTTGGCGATTGAAGTCGTCTTTCCTTCACAGGTAAGTGTTGGATTGATTTTCTTGAAGTTTAGGCTTGAGGATTTGCTTGAATAACTTGAGAATATTTTGCTTGGTTACGGCTGACTCAAATGTTAGCTTGAATGTTCATAGTTCGGGTATGCAAGGTAACATTTTCTCAAATTGATTCTCGGCCTTTTATAGTGTTCTTTTGAAAATGCCCGTTGAAGAGATAGGCTAATTTTCAAAAGACACTTGTGGTCGTTGGCTTGTCTTGTTGCGATCCTTGAAATTGACATTTCCTCGTATTAAATGAACCCCGACTTTTGAGCGACACAGTGTGCGATGCCTCCCATTGGTTTATTCTTTTGCACGCTTACGGGGTGAGCACTTTAGAATATTGCGGCATGGAAGTATTACTTATTTAAGTAACTTTCTTGACTTACGTGCAAGCGGATCCTTTTCGATTGCCTTGACTTGCTCAGCAGTTCCTTAACTTCCCGGATGACTTGAGTCGGCTCCCAATCATTGGATGACTCATCTGTCACTTCAACTTGAGACTTGGCTATCTTGGGTTGACTTGGTGACACTTTCACAGTGCATATCGGTGATACTTCTCTAGTCGAGTTCTTGTCTTCTCTTCCTTGCCATACTCATTTTGCCTCACAATGGAGTCTTCATTCTAGTCACCTGAGTTGTTGACTTCTTGCATATTTTAGGCATAGCGACTTGACTCGGCTCGAACAACCCTATCTATTATAATGCAAATTACAAAGAAAATGGGGTGCCAACTTTCTAGTCTAAGTTTTACATGGCATTCATCAAAATCTAAACAATAAATTTCCCAATAATTTCCCCCTTTTTGATGATGCCAAAACTTAAAACATACATACAAAATGTAAATATCAAAGATACATACGGGTAGTGCGATGTGAGAGAATGTATGCGTAGAATCAATCTATTTATTGATCATAACATTCTTGTCCTTTACACAGCTGTTTACAAAGTGTATCAGAGCAAACATCTATGTCTACGCAAAAATAGAGAAATTACAAATTTCTTATTTAATGTACAGAAGACTTACATACTTATGCATTTACAAAAGTAAATTACACGAAGGGGTGGACAACAACACTTCATCTCCTTCGCTGCCTCCTTCTTTCTTCATCAGCTCTGTCGTCTTCTGACCTTTTTCTCTTCTTCTCTTCTTCAGCTACTTTCTTTTTCTCATAGGCTTTTCTGGCAGCTTCATCTCTTCTTTTTCTTTCTTGTCTCTCTTCCCACAACTGAGTTTGTCTTTTATTTTCTTCTTCGATTCTCTTTACATGCTCAGCATTATTCTTGGCCACTTACAAGTTGGCTACTTCGTCAAAACCAACCCACTAGATCCCTCATTTCTTCCATGGATCTATATATTCGATGTTTTTGGGAAGAGGTCAGGTTTGAAACCTCTTCCTCCATCGCTTCTACCTCTTCCTCCGGGTGTGTATTATCTTTGGGGCCTTTTCTTTCCAAAGAGAGTGACCAACAGAGTAACTTGAGAGCGTATTTGCTAGAGTCTATTTGCTGTCGCCTTCTTCACACTGACTTGAGGCTTTTTCCCAATACAAGTCCCGAGGCTTGGGCCATGGTCATGTTCTCGAAGTATCCCTCGGATGCGAGTGTCTTGAATTCATTAATAGATCTCGGCTCGGTTCCGGCGACGAAATGGCATGGCAGTGTCTCTTCCTGCCGGAATGCCTCCATATTGTTTCGGTATGTCCATCGCACGGGCATCCATTTTTCTTTCAATCTCCGTCATCTCTGCTTCAACTATCTTTCTCTTTTAGGACATGGGCACAACAGAGTGTTGGAGTGGGAGAGTCTTTGAAGTTTGTTGATTATGTCGGTTGTGACAAGTCCTTGTTGAGGGTTCTAGCAACCATCAAAGTCATATCCTTCGAACCTTCCCCCTCAACTCGATTTTCCCTTTTCTTTCTTCTACTTTTCAGTTGTCTTCTCCTTCACAGCTGCGTCCTTCTTCTCGATTGCGGACCCTTCCAGCGTCTTTAGGTATTCCTCTTCCCCCTTTTTGGCATCATCAAAGGAGAGAGAACACGGAAACATGCCGACAAGCATGAAATCTAGGTGATAGTGAGTTCGTTTGGATTCTGCTGCGGAGTATCTTTTCGAAATTCGAGCGAGTGGCATTGGATTGACTTCACCAATTTCATTTCAGCCATAAGAATCTTGAATTTTTCATTCATGTTCTCCTCACGTGCGAAGTTCTTTTCGATGAAATTCGCGCAGCGACTCCATTTACGTGGTATGAGAGCTATACATTCTATCAATTTTGTCTTGCATCCTCTTCTTCATGTCGGCATTGTCGGTAGCGCTCCAGATTAGCATCCTATTGTACAATGCTTTGAAATATCAAACTTGTTCAACGCGCGCGCATTGTCTGCTTTCTTTGTTGCCACCATTCCGGATCGACTATGATTCCACGCAGATCGGCAAGTAAGATTAGCATCTCGGTTATCCGGACCGCATGTCTAATGAGTCCTGGTGCCTTTCCATCTTCTCTATCTCTCGCAAATATAGTCTTGAAAACTTCTCGAACCTCAATGTTACCTCCGTCTCATTTTGGCGGCCAAGGAGAGACAAAGTCAAAGTTCTTTGGAACGATGGTATCTGTTGGAATGATTTGGATCGGGTCTATGGAAACATTGTTGATCTCTAGCCGATTCTTCATCAAGATCGCAGCGACTCGGTGAGAAAGGGAAAGTTTGTTCAAACGCATCATCACGGACGTAGGGAATTTGTTCGATTTGTGACTTGTGGCCGTGATGTGCTCGGTTGAGTCAATTCTCGCTGCGACTTTGGGAGCTGCGTAGTTGATCGTGATTGGTGGGAGTCTGTTATGGTATTGACCCAATCGGTGAGCCTCGATTGTCTCAGCGGCAACTTCGTCGGTCTCGTGATTTTTCCTTTTGAGTTATGCGGTCTCGGCCATTTCGGTGAGCGTCATCGGACGATGATGATATTTGTAGGGTCGCTCATCATCAAAATTGAACTTTTGACGAGCAACCTTGAATTCTGGCTTACTCGTGCTGGGAAGAACATCATCAGCTAAGTCGGTTGGATTTGCAATGGGGGATGACTCAGCTTCATCTTCACCTTCAGATCCCAGAAAAGTTACGTCTGGGTTGTCTTGGGAATCATGAAGGGCACTTATCTCCTTCTCAGATTCATCGATGATAGTAGGAGGAATGTTCTGGTGTTTTTGCCTCTTTACCTCGGGAAGTCTCAACCTCCCGTAGGCCTTCAGTACCTCCTGCAGTCTCAACTGCAGCAAGGCCTTGGACATTCCCTTCGACAGACTCAGCTGTCTTAGGGTCTTCGACGGTGGCATCCACAGGAGTCTCAACTCCGTGGATTTCACTTTCATTGCCCAGAGTGTTAAATCCGAGGCGAGATCCATCCGTGCCTCGTTGCATCAGCGGCGTCCTCGGCTGCGAAACGATTTGGCACTTGATTGAGAGATCTCAAGCGTCCGAGCTTCGTCAGTAACAACTTGCTGTGTATCTTTTTCTTTTTCCGTCTCCACTTCGCCTCCGAGATTCATGGTGGAGTTGTCTGCAGCAACCTCCAACCTAGCTGCAGTAGAGGGAGTTTCCCCCTCAGCTGGCACACCAGCTGAGTGACTTGGAATGGGGTCACTCTTCTCCAAACTCCTGGTTGTTTCCTTTGAGTGTTCAGCTGTTGGGGCAAGTGGTAAGACACCTTCAATAGGGGTTGGCTCAACTTGGGTCCTCAAGTTCCCAGTTTCATCGCCATTACCCTTATAACCTTCCTCAGAGTGAGCTGGGGATGTGGTCGCAGCAACAACAGTTGCAATCTGCTGCACCACTCCCATAGGGTCAATCTCCAGCTGTGACTTGGAAGACTCTCCAGGTCCTTCCATCAACTGTTGCTCATGCATTACCCTGGATTCCCGCATGGCTTGCTGCATTTCCAACTCTTCTGTAGTAGCAGGGTCCAGATCCTCATCACTTCCTGAGAGAACATCGTGGTGAGGATGAATGTGATCAGTGGTTCCAGTGAAGGGACATATATTGGCTTTCTCTCGGGTTTGGCTTTCCTCCGCCAATCGCTCATTCTCCTTTTCTTTGAAGATATTCAAAATATCTATGCGATTCTCCTCATCCAATGCCGGACCTTGTGGTCAAACCGAGGAAATCCATCGAGTTCTTCTTCTTCTTCAATAAACTCGAGGTTTTGGAACTGTTCCCTTGATCGACTCAGCTTCCACTTCCTCCATTCTCGCAGACGATTTTGAATGTCTGGATATGGTGGAGATAGCATGATCACATCATCATCATCATCTTCGTGTTGTCCTTCTGTCTCGGGAATGGAGGGTAGTAGAGCTTGCTGCTCTTCACCCTCGGCGGCGTCTGTCGCGGTGGAGAAGCGATCTGTCGACAGGAGATTCAATTGTCTCATTTGCTACTTTTTCCTCGGTGTCTGTCACACTGGGTCTTCGACTTGCCTCTCTGATCGGTCGCAGCGAGACTTGGTAGTTTCATCAATAATCTCTGGAGACTCTACTTCTCCAAATTTGTTTTCAACGATCTGTTCGACTAAGTGGCGAGACTCATTTGTTTTCTCAAGCTCGATCGCTTGAAGAGTCTTCTCCTTTTGGTCCTTACCGGAGGAATTTCGGTTCGAATGCGATTTCCTCTCGAGTCTGGGGCGGCGGGGGCCGGTGCTTCTTCCTTTTTCTGAGGAGCTGGCTTTCTAGTCTTGTCAATCCTCCTTTTCTTGACGACCGGAGAAGGTATTTGAGGTTTCTTCTCCCTGCGGTGCGCAGGGGCGGTGACTCTGCAGGGGCGAGTGCATCTTTTGTTTTCTTTGTTCTTTGGGCATCGATCTTCTTTTCATTTGCATGGGCGACTTTCTTCTTCGAGGGGAGACAACGTTTGTTGTTTCCTCGTGGTCGGTGATTCCCCCTCACTTGTGTCCGCCCTCTTGGCATAAGCTCTCTTCGAGCTCTGATAGATTTGATCGGAACATTTTCTTGTTGACATGGAACGCCTTTCCATGTCGGAGTGGAACTCCCTTCACCTCCATCAACCGCCAATCACAAGGCCATACCCCAAGGATCCTCCGACGATCCATCCGCCTTGAATGATTTATTCCCAATATTTTGGCGAGTCTGTTGTATACAAACTCATTGACTCACCACCTTCTCCTCCATGATCGCGGCCCATCACGATCGACTTGGTTTTGGATGTAGATTAAAGCTTCCAAATTTGATATCTACGCATTTAGCAACAATATCCAACAACTTGTGGTAGTCTTCCTTGACTTCTTGTCGGTTGTGTAGACAACCTTCGCAAACATAGTCGAGGTTTGGCCACTTCCTTCCATGCGGCGACCAAGTTTACATCCTCAATATCTCGGCTTTCCTTCCGATGGAAGCAACCAATGCTCCGCTAGATCCTCGGCAGGTGATCGTAAACTCTTTTCCATGAAGAGAGGACTTGATGCCCTCGTCGTGAACTTCAAAGCATTCATGTAGAAGGCGAGCGGCGACTTCTTCGACATAAGTCATCCAAACTCCATAGTGAGAAAGGGTTTCGGCCCAGATTTCTCCACTTTCTCAGCTATCTTCTTCACAAGGGTTTCATCCAACCCCTGTTTGATCATACCTTCAAAATCCACAGTAGAGCCAGTGTGGATTTGCTTTCCCAACTTAACAAAATCATAAGTGGATGCCATTACTTGAAGTTTTACCGAACGAAACTTTTTAGAAAATTACTCTGGAGATCTTTAGGGTTTCGAGAGAAAAGTTGCTTTCTTTGCTTTTGAGAGAGATGAACAGTTTGTGTAAAGTGAGAGAAAAACGGACGAAAGGGTATATATGTGGGTTATGAAAGGACGTGCATACGGTTTTTGAAATTTGATCGAGATCAACGACTCAGATTTAGCACGCCGATTAGCATTTAATTTCTCGCATTTAATGCGACAGCATTTATATCCAATCATATGCTTTGCCGTGCGACTTTTGATTTATGCGTCATTATGACGCCGATGTCATCCTTAAAAACATTCCTGCTCATTAAAACATTGCGTTTTTGTCACTTAGTTCATAAATGATTCAACTTACTCCTTAGTTGATTCAACTCTTCTTCTCTCTTTTCACATAGGTACTCAGCTGTCAGCTAACTCGATGCAGCTGACTTTTCGATACGACTGATTTACTTAGCTGAGTTATGAACTTAGCTCCATTTTCATCTTTTCTCGTTTCATTTCTTCTCCTTGAGTCTTCTGATTGTTAACTCAACTCAATTAACCCTAGCTCATGCTTGAGTTCTTCAAATCTTGATTCACATAATGGCTTTGTGAATATGTCACCTAACTGTTTATCAGTTGAGATATATTCCAAGGTGATGTCTTTCTTTTCCACATGATCTCTTATGAAGTGATATCTGACATCAATGTGCTTTGTTCTTGAGTGCAACACAGGATTTTTGAGTGATTGCAATAGCACTTGTGTTATCACACATAATTGGAATCTCTTTTTCTTCAACATCATAGTCTCTCATTTCTTTGTCTCATCCATAAGACTTGGGCACAAACTTGTTTGCCGCGACCTATGTATTCTGGCTTGTTTGTGGATGTGGCTATTGTATTTTGCTTCTTGCTAAACCAGAAATTAACCTATTTCCAAGCATTTGACATGTACCGGAAGTACTTTTTCTGTCAACTCTACATACATCCAAGCATAGTCGAGAATCTGAATAACCAATTAGCTTGAATCCACCTTCCTTTGGATACCATAAGCGACTTTCGGCATCCCTTCAAATACCTTAGGATTCTCTTAGTGAAATCTTGATCATATGGCTTTCTTTTGGAGCGGTGATTGAAATCTTGCACATACACCTACCGCATTGGTAAAGGCGATGTCCGGCCTACTACTTTGTGAGATGAATTTCTTCATTGATCCAATGAGTGCTCGTTATCTTGTTTGATCCGAGTTTGCCTTGCATGAGGTTTGAGAATTTATCACACGACTCTTTGTTTGTAGATCCAAATATAATGTCATCCACATATATTTGAACAAGCGATATACTCTATCCATCTTGAATTACGAAGAGTGTTCTATCTACTTTGCCTTTGGTGAATCCATTATCTGTTAGGAATTGAGATAATGTATCATACCATGCTCTTGGTGCCTGTTTCAATCCATAGAGAGCTTTCTTGAGCTTGTACACCTTGTCTCCAAGAGTCTTACGCTCAAATCCTGGAGGTTGTTCAACATAGACTTCTTCTTCCAATAAACCATTTAAGAATGCACTTTTTACATCCATTTGATATACAATGAAGTTCTTGTAAAGATAGGCAAGAAACATCCTTATTGCTTCTAATCTTGCAACAGGGGCAAATGTTTCATCAAAATCTATTCTTTCTTCTTGGCAATACCCTTTGGCTACCAATCTTGCCTTGTTTCTTACCCACAAAACCTTCTTCATTCATTTTGTTTAGAAAACCTATTTTGTGCCAATAACATTTTGATGGGGTTGGTCTTTGAACCAATTCCCATACCTTGTTCCTTTCAAACCGATTGACTCTTCTTGCATGGCTTGAATCAATGTGTGTCATCAATGCTTGTGACACATCTTTTGGTTCTATTTGGGAAATAAAGCAAGTGAACATTGCTTCTTGTTGAGCTCGGATCGATTCTTACACCTTCTCTTACATCTCCAATGATTAGGTCCGGTGGATGGTCCTCGGCCATCTTACATCAGGTTGGAGTAAGTTAGCTGGTTGATCGTCTTGCGGTGTGTGTCATCTTGAGCGACTCTCTCATCATCACTTAGCTGCAGATTTTCGGTGTCTTTGAGATTCAGACCATCTCATCTTCACCTTGATTAATTATTCCGGCCGAACTTCAACATAGGGACTCTTCGCACGATTTGGTGATTGACTTATCACGGTGACTCTTCAATATCTTCTCCATTTACATTAGGTTCATCAAAAACCACATGGATAGACTCTTACATTACCATAGTCCTTTTGTTCAAGACTCTATAGGCTTTGCTTTCACCGGTGAGTATCCCAAGAAGATACCTTCATCAACTTTGGCATCAAAAGCCTTTAGATTATCCTTCCCATTGTTGTGGATGAAGCATTTACAACCAAATATTTTAAAGTACGCAACATTTGGCTTTCTCCTGTCCGATTTCATAGGGAGTCTTTGTCGATTAATCTTTTATCATGCATCTATTTTGAGTATAGCATGCGGTGTTTATAAGCTTCACCCCAAAATCTTTTGGGTAACCCCTTGACTAACATGGTCTTCTAACGCTTCCTTGAGAGTTCATTTTTCTTCTTTCGCAACTCCATTTCTTTGTGGAGTCCTTGCTGCAGATAATTCGTGAGTAATACCATTTTCAACAAGATCGAGTTATTATTCCGTTGACAAACTCGGTTCCTCTATCGATCTTATCTTTATAATGGTTTGACTCTTCTCATTTTGAACCCTTTTCATCATTTTGTGGTAACTCTCGCAAAGTTTCCTTCTTTTTACACATAAAGATTGTCCATGTATATCTTGAATAATCATCCACCACTACTAGAGTGTATTTCTTCCCACTTATGTTCATTTGGTTCAACGAGGGCCAAATAGATCCATATACGGTACATGTAATATTCTTATTGAAGATGGGCTTGACTTCTCTTTAAATGATGATTTGATTTGCTTACCCATCGGCATGCATCACAAACACTTTTCTTCTTGTACTGTCGAGTCCGGAAGTCCTTCTACAAGATTACTCCTTGCAAGCTTGTTAATTGTCTTGAAATTCGTGGTGACTCGGCTTCTTGTGCCACACCAACTTGATTTAATTTGTGCTCTTTGCTGCTAGACAAGTACTTGGTGTAGTGATTGACCAATCTACCACATACATGTTCTTTTATGCGGATCCTTGCAACACTACTTCATTTGATTCGAGTGTCTTTGATTTGGCACACTCCCATATTGAATCCAACATTGTAGCCCTTGTCATAGAGTTGGTGATACTTAGCAGATTGAAGTTGAGTTCTTCAACATATGCAACATCTATGATTTCTAATCCATTTTTCTTGATGGATCCAATGCCTCTTATTTCCTGGAGCTTCATTTCCTCCAAATATGACTTTTGCATCTCTAATCTCCTTGAACTTTGTGATTTTTTTCTTGTCTCTGTCATGTGTCCGGGCAACCACTATCCATGTACCAGGTTCCTTGGCACTCAGTTGTTCTTTGAACGCAACCAAGGAAATTAGTTTTTAGGTACACATACTTGCCGGGTCCCGAGGGGTTAGTCTTTGTAAGCGATCCAACCAACCTATAGCCAAATGGTTTGACTCTAAGGGGTTGCCATCTATCGTGCCATAATCACAATTCACTTTGGCAAATTGCTTGGGGCCTTAGGTTCATACAAACCTGTCTCTTTTGTCACGTATGCTGTGTGTGTTTTAGCAATTGCCTTCTTTGGGTAATTGTGATATCTCGAGTGTAGTGCTTGGGTGCATATGTGTCTTTGATAGTAGCTTTGTTGCCTTTGGAATGGCCTTTTTGAGTTCTAGGCCTTTGCCATCTGGCATGTATTCCATAGATCTTTGTTGATTTTTCACATTGTACCAATAAACTTGGCTTGGATAGTTTCTACCATTTCCATCATGTGTGTTCCTTTTATAGAACTTAAGGGTTTTTGGTAGCTCTGTTTCTTGTTTCTGAGTCTTCTGTTTGGAGTTTCTTTGAGGAACTCTCTTTGGATTTCTTCTCATTTGTCCTCTCAACATACTCAATGGTTGTTTTCTTTTCCTTTATAACCAAGGCGGTTTGGTTGTGGTTATGCTTTGGAATGAATGTGTGTGCACCATTTGGAGTTTTGGATTTTTGAGATGCTTCATTACTTGAAGATCCTTTTTCCAAAATCACTTTGGGAGCTTGATTTAGCATAGAGGAATTAAATCCTAAGCTGTCTTATCTCCACATTCTCTTTGGCTCATAATAAGGTCATCCAATGATTTAGATGCCTTAGTGAATGAAGCAATCACATTTTGAGATCATTTTCTCTCTTTTCTATTGACTATCTCTCTGTTGTTAGTTTGGCATTTTCGGCCTCCGACTCTTTGTTCTCATCGGCTATGTGACTTAGAGTACTCAACTCCTTAGTCATTTGTGAGTTTTGGCTTTTGAGTGTTTGTTTTCCTCATTTAGTAGTGTGTGTGAGGATTTAATGTGCTCAAAATCTTTCATCATTTTGCCTAATGAATCATAAAGATCGAGTGGGTGATGAAGTGTGTGTGTCCCAATCACTATCACTAGAATCGAATGAGATGAGTTAGAGTGTACCTCATCTTCTTGGTCCGATTGGTCTTGTTCTTTGGCCATTAAACGGATCAAGGCTTCTTCACAAAGTCACTTGAGTAGTCGGCTTGATCTCTTTTCCGAATCTGCTTTGTGTCTTTTAGCTTACTGTCTCGGCGAACTTCTGCGTGCCAACATTGCCCTTTTCTTTTCTTGTCTTCTTTCCTGAAGACTCTTCTTTTTCCTCTTCATTCTGTATTTGTTGACAACAGGATATGGACAATCAATGGCGTAGTGACCTGGTTGCTGCAATTCCAAAGATAGATTCTCAACTTTTTGTTGACTCTTTCCATTCTCGGATTGTCGACTCTTTGGTATTCGACCTTTTGATGCTCAACTTTCTTTGGTGGCCTATCTTCCCTTGACTTGGAGGGAAATTTGAATGTCTTCTCGGAGGATTCACATTTGTTTCTTTTGTAGTTCTTGTTGAAGAACTTGTTGAATCTTTTAACCATCAAGGCAATTTTCTCCTGGTCAATGACTTCTTTGGTTTACTCTCTTTCCTTCCTTCACTATGAGTGCATTGTTTTGGGCACATGACTATCTCCTCTTGATCTTTTTTTTCAGCTCAAACTCATATGCTTTGAGGTCGAGAATAGCTCATGATTGGATGTTTTTGATAGATCCATCGAGTGTCTTAGAGCCGTGGTCTTCATTTCCCACTCAGCTGGGAGGCTTCTCAGTATCTTCATACACATCTCCTTCTGTGTGTATTCTTTCCCAAGTGCTGAGAGTTCATTTGTAATTTCAGTGAATCTAGCATCCAGCTGATCCATTGTTTCACCTGCAAGCATTTTAAAATTTTCAAATTTTTGAACAACAACAGATAATTTGTTTTCCTTAATTTGCTCAGATCCTTCACAAATTAAGGTTAATTTATCCCGGATTTCTTTGACTGTTTTGCAAGATTTGACTTTGTTGAACATGGCTTTGTCCAAAGTCTTGTAAAGTATATCCTTGGCCACGTTGTCAAGGTTGTATCTTTTTCTATCATCATTTGTCCATTCACCTCTCGGGTTTTCAACCATAGGGTGCGGGAGCAACATCCTCTTCTCCTTGTGCATGACTCTCCTTGCAAATTTGTGTTCACTTTTAAAATTTGTAGTGGCCCATCTTCTATTACTATCCACATTTCATCGTGTAATCTTTGATAGATGATCCTGCATACGAATTTTCCAATCATCAAATTCCTCAATTGTGAAAATAGGGATGCGTGTCAAATTTGCTTCCATGACAATAACTTTCTTTGTTTTAAAAATGGCTTTTTGAAAGAACAAGTGTTAACAACTTCTTTGAAAGATTGGAGATCTAGTTAAGTAACGGTCGCGAAGACTCAATGAACCAACCGCTCCGATACCACTTGTAGGTCCCAAGGGTGTGAGTGTAAGATTTAGAAGGGGGTTGAATAAACCTTACCAACTTTTGATTTAGTCCTTTTTAAAATAGTTGAGTTAATTCTTCACGGCTAAGTCCTTGATGGACATCTAAGTTAGTTAACCAAACAGAGTTAGCCACTCAATGCAGACGACTTAATTTGTTGATAGAATAACTTCATTTAGTCTTAGTCTAAAGCTTAACTCAGCGGTGATATGTTTTAGTGGAAGACTTAACACCTTGAATTTGGTTTAAGTTTGTTTTAACACTTAGTTTTAGCACTTTGTTAAATGTCAATTGGATAGCAAATTTATCGTGAGATATAAAATAATATTCAGAATTGAAGTCTTTGAAATGTAAATGACACAATAAATTTTATAGAGGTTCGAAGATGGGGTAATTCTTACTCCTCTCTTCTCCAACTCCTGGAGGAATCCACTAAGTATTGATCGAGTACAAAGTGGTTAACGATCCAGGATGCAAGTCTTGATCACTGGTGACTTGATCCTTTGGGACTCGATCCGGAGATGCCTTGGTCACACAAACCGGCTTCTCGTCCGGCTCAGAAGCTTCTTCACAGGCGGTTGCTTTGCTACTACATCTTACTTGCTCAAGTTTCTTGGATTTGATCACGAAGCCCTCCAATAGCTTGAGACTAGTTCGACCTTGAACCTTTCTACAAATCCTCTGTGGAATGTAGACCCCTTTAAATCTTCAAATATTTCCTCTTCAACTGATTGAAGTCGTCTTTCCTTCACAGGTAAGTGTTGGATTGATTTTCTTGAAGTTTGGGCTTGAAGATTTGCTTGAATAACTTGAGAATATTTTGCTTGGTTACATCTCAAATGTTAGCTTGAATGTTCGTAGTTCGGTATGCAAGGTAACCTTTTCTCAAATTGATTCCTCGGCCTTTTATAGTGTTCTTTTGAAAATCGCCCGTTGAAGAGATAGGCTAATTTTCAAAAGACACTTGTGGTCATTGGCTTGTCTTGTTGCGATCCTTGAAATTGACATTTCCTCGTATTAAATGAACCTTGACTTTTCGAGCGAGCGACGGTGCAAATGCCTCACATTTGTTTATTCCTTTTTGCGCTTCATTGAGCACTTTAGAATATTGCGGCATGGAAGTATTACTTATTTAAGTAACTTTCTTGACTTACGTGGGCAGCGGATCCTTTTGATTGCCTTGACTTGATCAGTTCCTTAACTTCCTCGAGATGACTTGAGTCGAGCTCCCAATCATTGGATGACTCATTTGTTACTTCAACTTGAGACTTGGCTATCTTGGGTTGACTTGAGTGACACTTCACAGTGCAGCATCTCTCGGTGATACTTCTCGGTCGAGTTCTTGTCTTCTCTTCCTTGCCATACTCACCGCCTCACTGTGAGTCTTCATTCTAGTCACCGGTTGACTTCTTGCATATTTTAGGCATAGGCGACTTGACTCAACTCGAACTGACTTTATCTATTACAATGCAAATTACAAAGAAAATGGGGTGCCAACTTTCTAGTCTAAGTTTTACATGGCATTCATCAAAATCTAAACAATAAATTTCCCAACAATGGTTTCATTCTGATTTTAAACACACGAAAAAATCGCATCTCTCTTTGCATATTTTGAAGGTGTTGTTAAAAGTGTCGTAACATTTCCAATAACATTTCAAGAACACTTCATTATGCATTCGAGTCCAGCAATCAGTTCTCGCTCCTTCAAGTTTGAAAGGTACTTTTGTGTCAGTGGTGCTACTGTACACAAAAGAGGTTAAGCCATTTTATCTTTGGGGACATTACATCGCATCGTGAGCACTAACAAGGGCGTATTTGTCTTGCGAGAAAGAGTTCCACTCGACTCGGATTTCTTTTTTCAAATTTGTAATAGTCAGATTCTTTTTGCTTGTAATTTTCTTTTCTGTTTGTAAAAGCCATTGTTGAAGGCTTCCCGTTGTAATCACTTTGTAATCAACAATCGCAAGACAAATATCTGATCTTCACGATGACTAGCACAAGCGAACCCCGATCATCCCTCCTCGGTGAGAAACCCAAGAAGTTCATGGGTTTCGACTTCAAGAGATGGACAAAATTGTTATTTTACCTCGCCACTCTAAGCTTGGCGAAATATCGATTGAGGACGCTCGGTGGTGGTGAAGGCGAGACTAATGCTAAAAAACGTGTTGTGTTTGATGCATAGGCCAGGGTGATTTTACGTGTCGTAACTATATCCTTAATGGGCTTAGTGATGCACTTTATATAGTGTGTATTGTGCGGTGAAATTCTCCAAAGAATTGTGGGAATCTTTGGAGAAGAAGTACAAAACCAAGGATGCCGACATAAAGAAATTTGTTGTCGGTAAGTTCTTGGATTTTGTGATGGTTGATTCTAAAACCGTGATGGAACAAGTGCGGAAGTTTGAGTTGATCCTACATGAAATCTCTGCTGAGGGAATGGCCTTGCCGGAGGCAATCTAAGTGGCCGCGTTGATTAAGCAATTGCCTCTAAACTGGAGGGACTTTAAAAATTATCTCAAGCATAAGCGAAAGGAGATAGGACTAGAGGATCTAATTGTCAAACTCAGAATTGAGAAATACAATAGGAGGATTGACTCTAGTCCAGGCTTCAACCAATGTAGTCGAAAGCAAATTTGATGGAGCATGACTCGTCAAGCAATTCGAAGAAAAGGCCTAATGATAAAGGTAAGAAGCCGGCAGCTGGAAAGTTCCAGGGGACTTGCTTCAATTGTGGCAAACCTAACCATATGGCAAAGAACTGTCGTCAAAGAAAACAAAACAACAGTCCAATGTCAATGTGGTTGAGCAAAAGGAACTAACCGACGTTGACATATCGACATTGGTGTTTGAAGCCAATTTGGTGGATAACCCGAAAGAATGGTTTGTGGATACCGGTGCCACTTGCCATGTCTGTTCTGGAGTAAAAGCTGAAGGATGTGTTGCATGTCCCAAACATCCGTAAAAATCGGTTTTGGGGTTCACTTCTTTGGTTAACCATGGGTTTACACTAGTTTTGAATCGAAAAAGTTTGTACTTAGCAAGTTTGGATAGTTCCTTGGTAGGGTTATCTAGACAAGAGATTGTTCAAAATGAATGTAATGATTGTACGCCGTTTTGGCGATGTTGAAATGAATAAGAATGAATCTTCTTCTATTTACATTCTTGAGTGTTCTGATTTATGGCATATTAGATTAGGACATGTAAATCTGAATGCTATAAAAAGATTGGTCAATTTAGAATTAATAAATTTACCAGTAGTAAACTCACAGAGAAAATGTGAAGTTTGTGTTGAAGCAAAAATGGCTAAGTTACCGTTTCATTCGGTTGAAAGGAGCACTTCACCTTTAGAATTGATACACATTGATGTGTGTGATCTGAAGTTTGTGCAAACTAAAGGTGGTATAAAGTACATCATCACGTTCATTGATGATTGCACAAGATTTTGCTACTTATATATTTGTTAAGAAGCAAAGATGAAGCTTTCGAGGCTTTTAAAAATTATAAAAATGAAGTTGAGAATCAATTTGGCTTTCACGGATTAAGATAATTGAGTGATAGAGGTGGTGAATATGTTGCACCGTTTGAATAATTATATACTCGATCGGGAATAATTCATCAATCACGGCTCCATATGCACCATAGTCTAACGGTGTTATTTTGAACACAAAAATTGAACTCTTAAAGAGATGATGAATGCCATGTTGATTAGTTCTAGATTATCACAGAATATGTGGGGAAGCTGTTTTTAATGTGACCAACCACATATTGAATAAAATCCCACTTAAAGGAAAAGATAAGACTCCTTACAAATTGTGGAAAAATCGTAGGCCTTCTTATACATACCTAAAAGTGTGGGGTGTTTGGCTAAGGTTGCAATACGAACAAAACAAGTTAAAATCGGTCCTAAAATGGTCGATTGCGTATTTATAGGCTATGCACTTAACAATAGTGCATATAGTTTTATGGTACATAAGTCAAAAATCGAAAATGTGGTTGGTACCATAATTGAGTCAAGGAATGCTATATTCTTTGAGAATACTTATCCTTGTAAAGAAAGGATAGATAGAAGTTTTAAGAAACAAGCGTATTGAGATGTTTTGGAGGTGTTCTTTGGAGGTGTTACTTCGGGTGTTATAACATCTAGAACAAGCTGGATGTTACTGCAGATATTCTTTGGAGGTATTGCTTTGGGTGTTATAACATATAGAACAACACTTGGTACAACTTTTGTTATCACACTTCGAGCAGTTAGTCCAACACCGAATGGTGAAGAACTAAGAGCGAAGTAAGAGGCCTAAGGTGGATAAATCCTTTGGACACGACTTCATAACATTTATGTTAGATGGCGAGCCAAACTCGATTAAAAAAGCTCTAAGTAGTTCAGATGCTCCCTCTGGCAAGAAGCTATCAATAGTGAAATCGAGTCCATTCTGCAAAATCATACGTGGGAATTAGTTGATCTCCCTGCTGGTCATAAACCTTTAGGATGTAAGTGGATCCTAAAGAAGAAGTATAAATGACGGAACTATTGATAAGTATAAAGCACGGCTTGTAGGGGTATGATAAGGGTTTTTTTTGACACAAAAGAAGGGTTTGTTGCACCCGGTCAAAAAAAGAAGGTGTGCAAGTTAATAAGATCCTTGTACTGGTGAAACAAGCTCCATAACAATGGCATCTTAAGTTTGACAATACGATGTTGTCAAATGGATTTAAAATCAGCTAGTGTGATAAATGCGTATATGTCAAAGGGACATCGAAAGCATTTTTAGAGTTTGTCTATACGTAGATGATTTGTTAATCATGGGCGATAGTCATGATACTATCATGGAAACTAAAAAGAATGTTAAAGAGGAATTTTGACATGAAGGATATGGGGATTTGATATGATCTAAGGGATAAAAATCACAGGACTCGATGGAATTATCTTGTCACTATCACACTATGTTGAGAAAGTGCTCAATAAATTCAATGCCTTTGATAGTTCACCGTCAAAGACGCCCATTGATTTAAATGTAAATCGGTTGCTAATAAAGCCGAACGGTGGCTCGGATGGAATACTCATGTATAATAGGCGATCGATGTACAACACAAATTATACATGTCCGACTTAGCCTATCCTGTAAATATGTTGAGTAGGTTCACGAGCAATCCAAGCCATGAGCATTGGAAAGCGTTAACCAGGGGGTGTTAAAATATATACTTGAAGTATACATAGATTATGGTCTATACTACTCGAGATATCCGGTACATACTTGAAGGGTATAATGATGCTAGTTGGATTTGATTCGAAAGATTCTTATTCGACTAATGGATACATATTCACCATTAGAGGTGGTCTTTGTATCGTGGAAGTCCACGAAGCAAACGTGTATAGCTCGGTCCACCATAGAATACGAGTTTATAGCTTTGGACAAAGCTAGTGAAGAAGCGAGTAGCTTCAAAACTTTTTGGAAGATATTCAATATTGGAGGAAGCATGTGCCTCCTGTGATGGTTCATTGTGATAGTCAGCGGCTATAGGAAGGGCACGAGCATTATGTATAACAGTAAGTCTCGATATTTTCGTCGGAGACACAATACCGTTTGACAATAAATCTCAAATGGTGTGATGTCAATTGACTATGTAAAGTTGAAAGATAATTTGGTAGATCCTTTTGAAAGGATGAATCGAGATCAATTGAGTAAATTGCTAGAGAGAATGGGCTTAAAGTCCACAAAGTAAAATAACCATCATAGTGGTAACCCAACCATGATGATGGAGATCCCAATAACTTAGTTCAATGGGAAAACTAAGCTATGAAGGTTATGTTGTAACACTTGGAAAAGCAGTGTTCCAACCAATCCCTAGAGAGCAATACCAAGTGTTGGAACACCTACAAAGTTGTGGTGAGGTTATTTGACTTTTAATGATTCCTACACCTCGTTGAGGTTGAGTATGACAGCGGGATACTCGGATAGGAGATCACATATGTAAGTGAGAAGTGTGAGCCACTTCAAAGTAACACTTATGAATCAAAAAAAGGTGTCCATAGTCATTTGAAACAGAAAACGTGATATGAAGGTTTTGAGACCTTATTGTGTTAATACTATTGTCTAGGTATACACCGCAAGAATAGTTGGCATTGCATCCACTAAGCCGTCGGTGTACACGATGGTATTGACTACGAAAGTTCAAAGCCACAAGTTACCTTTCCGATATTGTCTCTTGAAGACTAGTTTGCGTGTCTACATTCATGCATGCATTAATTTCTACTCATGTGGGGATCGTTGGAAATTTGGGTTTTGTGAAAGTGAGCGTCGACTGACTTTGACAAAATTTTCGGTGACTAAGAATTTAATTTTGGAGGAATTAAATTGTATATTATTAATCTACATTCAAGTAGATGTTCGTAGTATTTTTTATTTCTCAAAACTGAATTTTTGTGAGTGAGAAATTAATACACGAAGTTGGCCACACGAATGGGTATTATATAAAGGGAGTTGAAAGGTTATTTCTTCATCCCACATAGATTATAAAGTAAAGTTTATCCTAGTTTATAAATTAGAAGATGTTATTAGTTGGATATATTATAACATAAGTGGATGATCACAAGTGGGCCACATGCGCGCGCGCCCGGCACGGCAGGCGTGGGCTTGGCCTTGGCTTGGACCGCCCCTTTGGGCGAGGTCAGTCCACTACAATTTTGTCACTCAAAAAATAGGCTTGGCAGCGATTCAAGTGATTTGTTGGCCGAGTGAACCTGGACATTGCGGTATCTAGATTCGTAAGTGTCTATTGGAGTCTGTAACTCCTCAAATAGTGGCATTGATGGTGTTGTAAATTCCCATAAAGTGGTCATCATTGTGTTTGTAACATCTAGTTTTAAGGAAGGTTAATGCCCACTAACTTACAATGATTAATTCCTGCATGTACATTTTTTTTGCTATATAGCATAATTTCATTGCAAATTTTAAACACAAAATAAAATCGCATATCTCTCTACATATTTGAAAGTGTCATTACAAGTGTCGTAACATTTCCAAGAACACTTTATTATGCATCGAGTCCAAAGAACCGATGGTTCGCTCCTTAAGTTCAAAAGGTGCTTTTGTATCGAGTGGTGCTATTGCACACGAAAGAGGTTAAGCTATTTTATCTTTGGGGACATTGCGTCATACCGTGAGCACTAGTCGGGACGTATTTGTCTTGCGGAATGAGTTCCACTCGACTCAGCTTCTATTTTTTCAAGTTGTAATAGTCAGATTCTTTTTCCTTATAATTTGTTTTTCTGTTTGTAAAAGCTATTGTGGAAGGCTTCCATTGATCACATACCTCTCTGCATATTTCGAAGGTGTCATTAAAAGTGTCGTAACATTTCGAGTAACACTTTCAAGAACACTTCATTCCGAATTCGAGTCCAGCAACTAGTTCTCGCTCCTTCAAGTTCGAAAGGTGCTTTTGGGTCAGTGGTGCTACTGTAGACAAAAGAGGTTAAGCCGTTTTATCTTTGGGGACATTACTTCGTACGTGCCGTGAGCACTAGCCAGGGACATATTTGTCTTGCGGAAAGAGTTTCACTCGACTCGAACACTGTTTTTTTCACATTGTAATAATCAAATTCTTTTTCCTTGTAATTTTCTTTTCTATTTGTAATAGCTATTGTTGAAGGATTCCGTTATCACTTTGTAATCAACACGTTCAACTGTTAGTAAGTTCAATTAGTTATTGCGAATTATATTCCCGCCCTCTAGATTTTTCTCCTACAGTCGCTGAGTTAAGTCTCGGAGGGGCCTCCCTTGGACCACCCCAGGGACCCCTAATCTTGTAATGTGTTGCGGGCTAATTCTGTTCGAAGATTCTACCAGCTCCAGAGAAGAAGTTGGACCATCCTTGACTTGGAGTGATCTGCGAAAAAAAAACTAGTTAGGTAATTAAACACAAACTTCAATGGTGTGTTTGTAACAGTAAGAGAGAATGTTTGAATAACTGGAGTTTTTTTCTATTTAAGCAAAACCTCAGGGTTGGTGTTGGAATTATCCCATACATAAATGACCGAACTTACTATAAATATCGTTAGAAGGCACAGACAGAAGTAATTAACATTGTCAACTTTCTATTTATACTTATTTGCAGTGACTTTTTAGGTTTAATTGCAAAACTAGTCCTACAACTTTGTGGTGATGGAGATTTAGGACTTTTATTTATTTTCGCAATGTAAAATATAATTTTAGGACTTTAATTTCTAAATTTGTCACTTGATGGACTATTTTGGTTGGAAATTTTCAAAAATTGGTGGGGTTGATGACGTTGCCACCTCACCACAACAAATTGGGGATTTTCAATTTTCCTGTTAAACTTTTATCCCAAGTTTCAATTACAGTACCAGTTTTGCAATTAAGCCAAACTTTTATCCCACTATATATAAACCCACACACAAATTTAACCCTCATCATGCACAAGCAACAATTTACAAATTCACTTGCTTACTAAATTAAATAAAAGATTCAGAGTAACATAAACAAACAAGATTTATTACACTAGGTCTTATACCTCTCTTTCTCCTACCTCTCTTTCTTCTTTTCTCTTTTACTTTCTCTTTCTCTCTTCAAATTTCAAAGACAAAATTTTCCGGCGAATTTATGGCAACCCATTTTCCTGATCGGAATCTCGAAATAATGTAAGCATTTTGTTCTCTATCTCATTCTTTATTCATTTCACTATCGTATTTAGTTTGAGGTTGGGTGTAGAATAGATCTGAAAACCATAGACATGAAAAAAAACCAGTTCGAAATAAGCTCGAACAATAGCACATAAAGGTAACTTCGATTCGATTACGGTGACTTCGAATTGAGTTCGGCTAACTCAATTCGAGTCATTGTAAGAATTGTTACATGTTACGATTTGATATTTTTTTTGTCCTTTTTTGTTGGTTTCGGATGGAGGATGATAAAGTGATAATTGTCCATAGTGGTTTTTGGGATGGTAGTTTACGTAGGAATGGTGAAGAAGTACTCGTTTTACGTCGTTGTGGACAATATCATATAGTGGGTTTGTGGATATTGTTCATAACATTGTAAATGGTGATCGGCGTTTGTGTGAATACAAATTACATTGTTTAATGCCAACTGGGGGTGGTTCTGAGGTTAAGTCTTTGATTATGTATGAACGGGATCTTCGACGAGTATTTGAGATTTTCAAAGATCCCGAATATTTGTGACCTTGCAACAAAAAGATCATTGGATGGTGGGAACTTTGTACACCGAAAATAGCAATCCACATGGTTTTATGAACCTAATGGCTGCTCAATCGTATTCATATGGTATCGGCAGTCAATTTATGCCCTTAAATCCATATAATTCTCAGTACGACATGAATTATATACATGGTCCACCACAGTGTATGCCAACCTATATGCAACATGTTGCGCCTCAACCAACGTCTGTGCAACATGTAGTGCCCGATAATTATCCAAGTAAATCTCCTATCTTGGAGCATCAACCGAGAATCAATAATAGTGATCATGTGGATGGTGATGATGATGATGATGATGGTGGCGTTGGTGGTGGTGGATTTAATGATGATTTTGGGCGGTATGATGATTTCGGTGGTGGTGGCCATTATGATGACCAGGATTTTGTTAGTGATCAACATAACCAACAAGATGCACAATTTGTTCACGATGGCCGTGAAGGGAATGAGCGGTGACACATCCGGTGAAGAAGATGGCGATCAGTGCGATGTTGACGATTAACTAGTCCGTCGATTGATTTATGATCACTTTGGATGGGAAAAAGATGACTATTTTGTTCGGATGACCGTAAAAGAGAATGATGTGAACAATGATATCATGAGAGATAATGACGAGCATGTTCTTTAGAATAGGCGATTTCCAATCCATAAGGTACCTCATGTTGATGCCAACGAAGTAGATAATGAGAAGCTGACACGGAGCTCCCAATGGTTAGGTCTAAATATGCTTGGATGGCTCTGGAACATCTTATCGTATCCCGGCCACGATTCTATTCCACAAGAACCACCTAACATTGAGCGTGACTTATTCAAAGGTGCGTGCTTGAAAGCAAGGAAGAAATGGTAACAAAGTTGGGCTTCTACCATCTGCACCATCGTGTGGAGTATAGAACAACTCGGTCTTCGACTTCACGTTATGAATTTGTTTGCAAACATAAGGGATGCACCTTCTTACTTCATGCAAACGCTATCCAAGGAGGAAGTTGGAAGGTGACTAAATTCGAGCAACCTCATACATGTGAAGCCAACTTAAGTAGACATGCTCCTCGACAATTGCGCCGAAGATTATTAGAGCCTTGTTTGCGCCAAAACTACTAAAGGAGGGACGATCCCTTAAACCTAGGGATATTATTGCTGATTTGTCTGCTGAACATGGGATAGACATTTTGTACAACAAATCACTAAAATCACAGCATCGTGCGTACAGCTACATACACGGTGGCCACTTGCGGTCTTGGGGATCTTTGCATTCTTGTACATGTTAAAAAAAGAGAACCTAGTACAATTGCGCTACACGAGGCGATGACGATGATAGATTCAAGTATGTTTATATTGCTTTACATCGTTAATTAAAGGATTCAGTGAGTGTTGTAGACTGTTATTGTTGTTGATGGCACACACCTAAAGGGCAAGTTTAAAGGTGTGTTGTTTGTTGCGTTACAAAAAGACGGTAATGAACAAGTGTTCCACTAGCATTTGGTGTGGTGATAAGGAGAAGGGCGAGTCATGGGAATGGTTTATGAAGCCATTACGCAATACATATGGATGCCACGAAAATATGCTCATTGTATCCCGATCGTCATAAAAGTATTAAGAATGCGATTGGCGGTGTATTTCGGCGTTGTGCATGGTATATGCACATATCAATTGAGGCAAAATATCGAAATTATTGAGGTCAAGTGGTGACCTTATACCAAAAGGCGTACACTTATTCTCTGAAAGATTCAAGAAGTTAATGCCGATTCAAAATGCAAGCAAAAAGGCCTACGAGGAGTTGGTTAGTACCGAACGAAAAGGTGGGCACGTGCACGTTTTGTCGAGTTAGGCTATGGGTTCATGACATCGAATGCGGTGAGGTTCTTAATGCTTTGTCATGGTCGAGGAAATTGCCAATTTGTTCGTTGCTCGATTCTATTTGAAACCTCATTCGGGGAGTGGTTCCATGAGCGTCAAATTGTAGTCCAAAACATGAACAATGAAGTCACCACAAATACGACTAAGAAGCGGAGTGCCTTGGTGATAAGATGCACACGTGTCACTGTTAGTAGCCTAATTTATTCTGTGAAGGATGGGGTGCGTTCTTTTGTTGTTGATTTGGCAAAGAGAACGTGTACTTTGCCGAGTGTTTGCTTGATCTCTGCTATAGTGTCCACATGCGATTAAAGCGATTAGGTATATTTAAAGTCTTTTACTAAATTATTAATTATTTCACCTCTAGATATACTTATATACATTTTTACGCTATTTATTTGTTAAGGCAAATCAATCGAGTCTACGATTCGTGCACAACTATTATAAAAGCAGAATCATTGCGGAAACTTTATTCTCCAATCGTCATGCCCATTGAACATCTAAAGGCGGAATGTGCGAGGTAATCACGACTTACGGTTGTCAAGGAACCTCTAAATCCTCGATAAGATGGCGGCAGGGACTTCAAGCGGTCCGTCTAGTGGTCCATCTAGCGGCTCTAGCGGTCCATAATATGCTCTAGATGTCATCAAGAGGGTCACAATCGTTCTACATGTAATGCGGTGCTCCCCATTTGCCATGATGCAACGAGTGCTAGTGGAAGCAACGCGATTGATCCCGGCTAGAAGAATTCCAAGAAAATGCGGCGTTTGTAAGAAAGAAGGACACACTGAGGAGGGTTTGTCTGATAGAGTTTACGAACTCAATCAATAAATTGAACATGTAATTTAATTGTACCGAGTATGATGTTTCTTGTCATTATGTAACTTTCGACTTTTGATGATGTTTCTTGTCATTATGTAATTTAATTGTACCAGTATGATGTTTCTTGTCATTATGTAACTTTCGGCTTTTTGAGGTGATGTTTCGTATGTCATTATGTAACTTTCGACTTTTCATTGATGTTTCTTGTCATTATGTAACTTTCGACTTTTGGTGATTTTCTTATCCTTGTGAGATTTTAATGCATCTTGATATGAATCGGGATAATTTTTCTATAAATACCCGTCATTGAGGAATACATCTTCATCTTCCATCTATATCAAAATGAGTAATACATCTTCACCTTTCCTTAATGTGCTTTACAATGATAAGAAAACTCGTGGACAATCTTTGATGGATATCTACTTGTTGATTTTTGGTGAGCGAGTTGAATAAAGCGATTGGGAGGTCGGTGGGTTTAACAACATGTGTTGGGTGCTTGGGATCTTTTTAAGTCGTGGTTTGACAAAACTTTCACATTTTTGAAGTGAATCAACGCGTTAAGCATCTTCAAGCTCGCTACAACTTTTTTCGCTAATATGCTTGCCACTCCGGGCGTTGGTTGGGACGCAAACAAGATTTCGTTCATTCTACTCATCGAATCGGCTTGGTCGGGCAGGGTAATTTGAAGTTCATTTTCTACTCATCATTCTACTCATCTTCAAGCACTACATTTTACTTCTAATTTTAAATTTTGTTATTTTCTTTACATGTAGGTTGATGCAACCCACCATGGCCGCTTACGAGTTCGACGGGGAACCGTTGTTCGACAAACTCGCCTTGCTATTCAAGATGGAGCCTTGGAAGAAGGAAGTTGTCGAAATTTTGCCATCGACACACGTCACTCGATATTTGCCTAAAGCGTCCCGTTTGAGGAAGGAACTTCATCAAAGTCCAAACCTAAGTAGACTAAAATGTTTGGTTCTATGTTGTATTTTAAGTTCTAGACTGTGAGTCATGTTTAAGTGGTTTGGTGTATCTTAACTCTTTGTTGTTGCTTGTAGTCTGTTTAAATTTGAAAGAACTTCTTTGTTGTTTCGATTGATTAAATTTGGAACATTTACGGTACACTCTGTTTGAGTTAGATAAGAAAAACAAATCGGCATGTACACTCTGTTTGTTTGCACAAACCAACCCGTAACACACCCCAACTGTCATACCAATACATCCGGACAATCAAAACAACCAACACATCCAACACAATCCAAGACAACCAACACATCCATCACAATAAACACCACCAACACATACCAAAATAAGATGTAATATATCGAGCAATCAACAAATATATACACGATTAATATTTACATCACAAAAGTCAAAATAGAATAAAAAGTGCAAACTAATCCCTAGGTCGATCTACGTACTATATAAAAATCGCCAACACCATCTTGGCGATACTCGCGGATGGTATCGATGTACGGCCCCGGAATGGACTCACCCAATAAGCGCTCGGCGTGCATGCGGCGACGTGCCCACAACTATGGCTATCCATACGATAAAGCGATCATCTGTGGCATCGTCTAATGGCCAACATATCGCATCTTATCGAAATCCCGCGATGCTCAAAATATTGACCAACGGCGAGCACTTTCGGGGAAGAAGACGCCAAAGTGGGAGCGGTGGCGATGTGGCGATAAAAGATGGTGGTCGGGAAGGATTGTCCATGCGATGCGACAATGGGTCGTCTGTTGAATCTCCCAATCGGCGGCCGACGCGACATACGACCCAATGCCCTTCGCATAGACATACAAAGATGATCTACAAGTAATAATTGAAACATTGTTATTGGATTATATGACTATACGAACTAAGTAAGATGCAATAAAAGCTATAACATGACTAATACTTACATCGGGACCTCGTGCCAAGTGACCCCACGGTGGAGACGCGCCCGTGAACATACGCTTGCAACTATGCGGGTACAATCCAATCTACGTATGGGTAGCTACCCCGTGGAGTACCAGGACGCTCCGTGTCATCAACATGGATGGTATCCCGTATGCTTGAGGTTTATCTGTTGATAATTTTGATTCATTTTAAATCAAAAGTATCAACATTTGAAAAATATGTTAAACAAGCGTTAAGCGAAATTAAAAACTTACAAAAAATAAACAATCCTGGATGTTGAGAGCCTTTCGACACGAGTGCGTGCCGGACCCCATTGTGCGATCTCAGGAGCAAGGACCCCAAGATAAGGATCAATATCTTTGCAAATATTTTGAACAACATGAGATTAAAACAACATGAGATTATTAATTGAAATGAAATGGAATAAGTACTTAACAAAACTACTTACATTATTGGCTAGATCCTCCTTTACGTTCTCAATCTCCGAAAGCACGGCTTAGAAACCAAGCGGCACTATCCCTACAACTTTCCTTTGACAGGACATCAAATAAATCAATTTAATAAGTATTGAAATGAAATATTATTAAAGACAAACAAAATATATCTGAGGACATACTATGGGCGGCGGGCATCTCCAATCACCGAGTATCTGGCCGACGGATCGATTCGCCTCCCCCGCTTTCGTCTACGTCTACAAATGGAAGCGACAGGTACCTCGACGGCATACGGACGCCGGCCAGTAGGGCGTATAGGAGCAACGGGAGTAATCTCTGCCGCGTCCCAGTGCGGCCCCTTGCAACATCCCCACCAGACTCGCGGTATGCTCAAAGCAACTGTAGGTTGAATTTGTGGGGGTGGGTGTGCCACGCGGCGTACCCAGGGCAACCTTGCCTGTGAAAAACCCTCCCACGTCGGTAGGTAGCCTAGTGTCGCGACAAATAGTATAAGGAATTGAAGTAATTAAATAGAAGATAAAATGCATAACATAAACATACCCAGTACACAAAGTCGGATGTCGAGTGGTATCTGTCGCCCATGCACTCCATAAGTCCCATGGTTGGTGCGTAGAGATGAATCATCGTATGCAGTTGAGAATCTTGAGGCTCGTGACTCGGCTCAGCTTCTTGCTCGCTCACATAATACCGGCGTATCAAATCGTCGGTAAGACGCGCATCAATGCGACTCCATATCGGCTCGTAGATCAGCCCGTATGATCTCTCTCACGATCGAACCGGTGCACGGTCAATCACCGACTTCATTGCTTCCTTAAGCATACGAATACCCGGGTGGGCGAGCGAAAGGCTGAAGGTCGAGATCAAAAAGTCGGTCCATCGGTGTGATGAGGAGCAGGAGCCCCCGTCGGAGATCCAGGAAGGAGGTGGAGGTGGAGGTGGAGGTGGAGAGCGGACCGTCGAGGAGAGCGTTGATGAACGTCCAGGGCGGGGATAGAGGTTATGTATGGGTCTTCGCCTCACGAGAATCTCTACTCGAGCGTGCGGGGCGATCACTATCCGGCCTCACTATCATAATCATCATTGATCTATACGTGCGGTGGGGCCAGGGCATCGCCTCTTCGGACGTCGAGGCGGAGGCGATCTGAAGTAGCATTATGTCACTGGCTCCCGAACAAGCCTCGTCTGAGCGTCAGGGCAAGTGGGGCAACCCGAGATGGGAAATGATCCGTATGGACATATATCAATCCGTGCGACATGTCCATATCGATGCCTGTATGTAAAGAGTCGTAACTCCACCGGTGGGCAATGCGATCGCATATCTTACGTGAAAAAAATAGGAAAAATTTAACTTAATTACGACGAAAATATTATCAATACCACTATTACTCATATGATTTCGTAAAAAAAAATGAAAATTACCTTTGGGCTATCAAATAACGTCCGCAGCGCTCAAGGCCTCTTGGGGCATCTAACTCGTCTGCCCTAGGATAGCCATCGACCCGGAGGCACAGGCAAGGTCAGAAGCGAAGAAGGAATAGCCTCAAATGCCCATAGTTGTATCAATAAAAAAACAAATAAGCAATTAACTTTGATTAGAATGTGAAATGCTCGTGTTAATAGATGAAATACGTGTTTAACTTATATATACATATGTATAGGGTAGATGTAGGCATATATGTGGAAGCGGGCGTCTCTCTCGGGGATCGGCGGGGCTCGGATCCTTAATCGAGATAATGGAGGAGGCACCCATACACATAGGAGCCCCATGGGAATGCCACGGGGGCATCCTCAACCAAGGTCCACAACCATAATGGGATGGTGCCACGCGGATCGAAAGATAGGATGCCGTGACGAACAAGATATCGCCATCTTGATTCTCCTCAGTCGCTCTCACGAAATGACCCGCTTTGAAATGCGGCCTTTGCCTTTGCATGTATCAAGGACTCCCGTCGAAAAAGCTGTTGATATACTCCTCTTCCGGGAGGGATATCTTTGTGAGGAGCATGAGCGATCGTTGAGGGGCCAAAGCGTAGCCAGTAAACATAGCAAACTCTTGCCGCCCAAATGCGAGGTTCCGCTCAACGTGAGGAACCAAAGTCCCCGATCTCGAATCCCTCCACCAAAATCTATCTAGAGCAATCGAAGTATACCCTTGGAGGTCAAGTACGCATTCGAGTCGAAGTCGAAACGCCCAAATGGCCCGTTCCTAAAGTCATCTAAATTGTCCGGCTCGATAACTCATTTTTGATATCGGCTATCAAGTGGTGCTTGGTGTATACATTCGATTTTTCCCCTCATTACATGCGAGAACCCCATTTTCATTGCCAATCTGTCAAAAAAACACAAATACTCGATTGTCAGGCTTAACGTCGCATAACTCGAATCCGTCTTCTTCTTCGCCCCTCTCATCAACGCCATTAACAACATCAGCTCCTCCAAACACAAAATCCCCTATAAAACCTACAATTTCTACAAAAACTACAACAAATCATAACCTAAAACAACTATGAACCAACTAAATCAACCAAAAAACATGAAATTAAACAATAGTGGAGTTGAAGGTTACTGGTTACTAGTCGAATCGGTTCGTGAGTAGTCATCTCAGTATCGCCGTTCAAATCTAGGGTTTCGACGATTTGGGGGTCAGTGTCATTTGTTCGAGTAATGGATTTGGGGTGGTCGCCCGTTCGAGTTTTGGGGTGGTCGTCGTTCGAGTTTTGGTTTGGATTGGATTGGATTGATTTTGGGGTTGTTGGCCGTTCGAGTAATGGTTTGGAATGGAGTTGTTTCACTCAAAAATGTGAAGTAAAACTACAAAGGGCACTTATGTCTTTTCACCCCAAAATGGCTAAAAAAGATGTGTTTAAAAACATGGCATTTAAAAAGATTTTCAGTTGGCTAAAAAGGCTAAAAAAAAAACCCACTGGAAAAAATATTTTATTTAATATAATAATGAAGCACTTGTTATATATAAACCTTCCTCACTGTCTCAATTTTAGTCTGTTCCCAATATATCACTTGTGATAAAACTTAAGAGTCTACACTCTTCTATTTCTCTTACCCATCCCTCTGCTCTGTCCACCATTTTTATCCACCTTCTGCACGTTTCCTTTAATTTCTCCCAAAAAAACCCATCTTTCCAATTATCATTTTTCCAATTAAACAAGTGCCAACTATGGATATTGACTTGAAGAAATCTGGTTCAGAAGATGATCAAATGGAAATGATGCTTCTGCAAATGGACAAACTCCCGACTTCTCCGCCGCCTACCAAGACGTCAATGATGAGATGATGGAATTCAGCAATCTCTATCACCACACTGATAATAATAACAACACTGTCTTCCAACAATTCTCCGGCGGGAGACATCATTTCTGCAGCAGCAGCCCAATTCCGGCGGCGAGGCCCAGAAGCGTAACTTCGATGGCGGAGATGAGAGACATGATTTTCCGGATTGCGGCAATGCAGCCGGTTCACATTGACCGGAATCCGTTAAGCCCCGAAGAGAAAGAATGTGAAGATATCTACGGACCCTCAGAGCGTGGCGGCGCGTCACCGCCGGGAAAGGATAAGTGAGAGGATTAGGATTTTACAGAGGCTGGTCCCTGGTGGGACCAAAATGGACACTGCTTCTATGCTTGATGAGGCGATTCATTATGTCAAGTTTTTGAAAAATCAGGTGCACTCTTTGGAAAGGGTGGCGGCGGTGGGATTGGGTTTCCGGTGCCGATGTCGACTGGGAATTATTTTCCAGTGGCGGTAGCAGGGAAGGGAGTCGTCAGTATTCGTCGTCTCATCAGAATGTTCAGTATTTAGAAGATGCTTAATTAATTAGCAGATAATTAAGGGTTTATTTAAAATTCTTGCTTAATAAAAATTGTGTAAAGAAAAGAGGCTCTCTGTGTCTTGCATTAATCGTGTTTTAAGAAGAATAATACTGCCATGTTGGCATATACTCTCTCTCTCTCTCTCTCTCTCTCTCTCTCTCTCTCTCTCTCTCTCTCTCTCTCTCTCTCTCTCTCTCTCTCTCTCTCTCTCTCTCATTTATACTACGATGTTGGCATTAATCTATCTCTCTCTCTTTGGTAGGGGGTTTACAAATTAGAAACATGGCCAGAACAAAATGAATATTAAACAGTCTAAATTTCTGTGCAGTTTACCTTAAAATGGAAAGTGATCATCAGTAGTGGACACTGGCTAAGTCAGATTTTTTTATTTCATTATTTATTTTATACTTTATTTTAATATAATAAAACAAACATTCTCAAGTTTTTAGCATTTCCTCTAATTCCTAAATGTCTTTTAGCCATTTTTTTGAAACACATATTTTTAACCAATTAACTACATAAAAAACACAATTTGTCCTTGATCAATTTAATTACACGAGGCACACACCTCTCTCTAACTCCAATGTTTTGAAACCGGATCGGCGATTTGACCGAGTTTAAGCGAAAATCGATCACATGCCGGTCGATTATATATTAAAACCGGGTGGTTAAAAAAAATCACCGGTGAAACCCGTCAAAAATTTGAAACGGGTGACCCATTTAACCGGTTCAATTTTTTCTTCTTTTTTGTGATTTTTTTTTTGTTTTATAAACAAAATTGAAGAAAAAAATATATAGTAAAGTTTCAATAACTTCTCATTATATTCATTTACATATATATTTGGATATTATAATTTATAAATTTAGTTTTTTATTTTTAATTGTATTTGTTAGGATTTTTTATATGTATTATATTATCTTTTAGATGTGTGTACATATATAATATATATGTGTATATGTATGTGGGCCAACCGATTTTTTAAGAATGGTTAAAGCGGTTGAACCGGTGGTGTTAGAGATTTTCTAACCTAGCAAGTCTATGGTGTCAAGTTTTAATATAGAAAGTAAGGTTGTCGAATCCTGAGGGACTAATAAATTAATGCGCTAAGTATTGAACTAAGATAGCCTTATTTTTATTTAAGCGTCGAAATTGAATGATTGTTGTGGAAGAAAAGATAAGAATAACCACAAAAAAACACAAGATGAAAATAATAGTGTAATTGCAGAAATGAAATGGATTCGAGGTTATGGTTTCAATTAATATTACATCTTGTTTTTGATTTAATCAAAGCCAAAGTTATTATCAATACACACATAAGGCGATCACAACGGTATTTTATCCTCCGTCTCGAGATGTATATAAAGTGTAGATTGGAATATACATGCTAGTATCTCTCTCGACATAAGATCATGACTCCCGAATGCCTGAAAAAGATCAAATATCCTCACAAATATTCACAATCCTCTCGATTATGCAAATATTCATGTCAAGTACTTCAAGATCTAATATTGAAACTCATCTATCGAATTATGAATCAATATATCAAACATGTTAAATCATTGGCCAAATGATAAAACAAGAATAAGAACAAAGTACTCAAATAGGCTTCAAAACGATAACTTGATTAAAATTAAAACAATCAACAAGAGTTCAATTAATCTACTTCCAAAAACTTGAAAATCACAAGAAATTTAGCTACCCATTTATAAATAAACAACTCTTAGACAAATTGTTCATCTTCATAAGAAACTAAAATGAAAGATTAAAAAAGCACAAAGAATGAAAACTTAGGGAAATGGATAATCTCTCGATTAATCTTCAATCCTCAGCTCGATTGACCCGATTCTTTCCACTTGATTCTTCCTTGATGAAATTGATGTGTTTTTCTTGTCTTCTTGGGTGTATTCAGCCTTTTTCTCCATACCACACGAGATCAAGCACTCCCATTTATGTATTTTATAGCCCTAAAAGTCGAAAAAGGTGAAGAAACATAGTAATTTCGAAGGGCGCTAGTATTCTTGGCAGGGATAGGCAAATTCGCTGTAACAATTTCATAAAGCGAGCGTTAGGCTATGCGCCCTACCTAAAAAAATCAATAGCCTTGTATTTTATGCTTGAGCTGCCTGCGGCATTTCCAAGTGAGCCAACATTGACTACGCTTGAGGATTTTTCACCCACCAAATGTTGGAATTTGCTTTTGAGCCCTTCTTGAAAGTTGTAGCTCTATCTCTTATCTTTCCATAGCCACTTGAATCATCTCAATATCAATTTTGGAGAGAGAGTTATGGCCAAAAAAACGCTGCGCGATGATGGAAATTTGGGAGCCCAGCGTTTGGGCGTTTCTTCAAATCAATCTTTCTTTGTTTGCTTTCGTTTGTACTTCTTTTGATACGATTCATTACTATTATAAACTCAATATAATTGGCTCTCAACGCTTATAAACAGCTACTCAAATGACTCAAAATGCTCAAAAGCGACCTGGCTCGAGTGTGGAAGCCCGAATCAATGGTATAAAACCCGAGTGAACAAGTGGCTCCAATGATCGGTTACTAAAGCTAGGTTCGATGTACGATCAAGTTTAAAAACATTGTCTAACTCGGCAAAATATAACAGGAGAAAAAATATCTACCTTTGAACAAGCGCTCCTTCGATTAATGGCTTCCGTTATTTAAAGTGGCTCTGACTTCCATTCAATTTATTTTACATTTTTGTTGAAATAGTTAGTTTATAGTTATTTAGGTTAAGATTTGTTGTTGGATTGGTTGAATTTATTTAGGTTTAGATATTTTAAGTTGAGATTGTTGATGTAGAAACATTGCATCATTAATGGTAGTTTTGGGTGAGCGAGTAAAATGCGAAATCTTGTCTCATAACTTTCGGCATCAAATTCACAGTAACTTGGCAGCCAATTATGTAATTGCATCGACATCGAGTTATACAAGCTGTATTTTAATGGTGGTTGGTGATTGCGGGTCTTGGAATGGAAATTGGGTGAGCATAAAATGGATGGAAGAAAACTTAATACATATTGAGTTTTTGACAAATAAATGGCATATTGAAAGTCTTAATACCATTTCGACATATTGTAGGAAGGAAATTTACCATCAATGTTAGCGGAAAGTTTCAAAATGTTTGAAGGGAAAGCGAAACGATAAAAAAAAAGATAAGTGACAAGAAAAGTCAAATATCAAACTCGTGCTAAAAGGTGTAGATGTTATTTGCTCAAAAAATAAAAAATATTTGTTTCAAAAAAGATGACTAGTTTCGTTTTTAACTATAAAAGTGGCCATTGACCTATTTCCACTATCGAATGTCTGGACATTTGCGATTTTATGATTCTTTGGATCGATTAGATATGTATAATTTTAAGATATTGGTTTTAGATTTTTTGTTATCGGTTGTAAGGTTAACCTCTAAATGAAATTGATTGATTCTCAAAAAAAAAATATGAGTATCATATATAAAATAATGACGTAAATGCTTATCTGTGATTGTCATACCAAACAATTTTTAAACAATGTAAGTGAATATTTGAGAACAACTTATGCAAAAATCTATTCACAAAATAGACTTCTTAGTAAGTGACTTTTCGAAAAGCCTACAAGTAATACGTAAT